>OZ010788.1:607463198-607707631 GCA_963932465.1 Maratus speciosus | reverse complement strand
AGCAGTTAAGAACAGCCTTAAGTGGTTTTGGAAATCTTTTTATTATGGACTGTGCATAACGAAAGGATAATGGTTATATATAAAAAATAATGTAAATTTATTCTGTAAAACTACTGTAAAATGGTGTCATGGAAAAGAAAATGTTTAAAACTGATTAAAGAAAAATGTGAAAAATTGCTGTAGTATCCACTGCAAGAAAACATTTAATGAAATATATAAGGAAAAGTTGATAGGAAATTTTTTTTTAATCAAAAATTTTTTTTCCATTTAAATATTACAATATGTAAATAAAAACAGTGGAAAAGACTATAAAGTATGAAAGCAGCAGCCTTAAAAGATGTTAATCTTTGCATTACGGTCTAGTACTGGGGACTATTTATATATTCTCTCGCACCACAATTTACAAAAGAATTTTCTTATGGTAGAAATCTCTTGTAAGTATTTTAGCGTAAGTGTATGGCAGAGAATGTTTTTCAAAAAGTGGTGCGAACAGAATAAATAAATAGTCGTTGGGATGCCATACGTCACAATCCCGTAATCATAGGGTTAATGGTAAGTAAAGTGCTCATGCAGCTGCAAAAGAACATAGGATTGATCGAAAAACTTTAGGAAGGTGTGTAAAGAAATTGCACCAGGATGAATACAGTGAGATGAAGCCAAACTATATAACAACTAGAATTGTCAAGTTGAGTGTCACAAAAAGTAGGACAAGGAGACAAAAAAAAAAAAAAAAAAAAAAAAAAGGACAGTGGCTTCTAAATCCGGACATAGTAATACATGAAACCCTATGAAAACGGAACCTGTCTCTAACGGAATACTGTCTTAACCCTTTCCGACGCAGTGTGCCCAGGTCGAGATACCTAATTTTAATTCCAAACGGCACCAAGAATATTTTAGTAAAATTTTGCTTTTACAATGAACATGTAAAGTAACATTTTTTTATATCTAAAAAAGTCGTTTGTAAATTCTGGTGTCAGTCAATCATTTCATCATTTTACAACAAAAATTGTCTGTTCCGGAAAGAGTTAAATGTTAAAATTTCATTTTTCCTACTGTGCATGATTAAGACAAAATTTTCCTCCTCCGACTTGCGACTAAGCAGGTTTGTTTAAGCATCATATTTTCAAAAATATTTTTAAAGCATGTAGCATAAAGTTATCTTGCTTTTTTTAAGCTGATTTTATTTCTCTTCACAAATATTTCAGTATAAAACAAAGTGGGTCAACCCTCCCATATGTGGGGAGCCTTGACCCATTATTTTCTCATGATTAAATCAGTCATTTTTCACATTTCTTATATATTACACTTATGAAGCAATTTTATTTTGATAACCGATTGTATTGAGCGCAGAAAAATCACGTTTCGTCGATCTAATGCAGAAAAATCGCAAGTTTAGTAGGTCGGGCGCGGAAATATCGCGAGTTTTGCCGATAGGGCGTGGAAACATTGCGAATTTTGTTGATCGGGAATTGGAAAATCGCAAATTTCGTTGATCGGCTGCGGAAAAATCGTGAGTTTCGTCATTTTATCACGAGAAAAGTCGCGAATTTTGCCAATTCGCTAAGGGTTTTCAGTCAGTTAAGAATCGCGAATTTCGTTGACTGGGCGCCGAAAAATCGCGAATTTTGCCGATCGTGTGGGGAAAAATCGTGAACTTTGTCTATCAAGCGTGGAAAAATTGCGAAATTTGTAGATCGGGCATGAAAAAAAAATTGCAAATTTCGTTGATCGGGCAGAGGAAAAATCGTGAATTTTGTCGATTAAGTCCGAAAAAAATAGCAAATTTCCTCGATCGGCTACGGGAAAATCGCGAGTTTCGGCAATTTATCGTGAGAAAAAGTTGTGAATTTCGACAATTCGCCACGGAAAAAATTGAAAATTTCGTTAGTCAATTAATCGCGAATTTCGTTGACTGGGCGCAGAAAAATCGCGAATTCCATTGTTAAGGTCAGGACCGAAACAAGCCTTTTTTGAGCCCGGGGCAAACATGGATTTTGGCGCCCCCCACCCCCTCCTCACGCACATTAAAAATTATCGACCGCAGGTACCCTATGCAAAAAAAGAAAAAATCCTTAAAAAATAAATAATCATTTAATAATTAAAAATCAAATAATTAATTAAAAATCATATATTAAATATCATTTAATAATAATTAAAATGCTAGCAAGAAATATGTAAACAACGCTCCCATGGGTTTAACATTAGCTTGAGCGTCAAGAGCCTACGTTAGTCACGCGAAGAAACTGGACTGCTAATGTTAAACCTATGGGAGCGTTCTTTTTAAAATTTCTCACTTGCATATTAATAATTTTAAATGATTTTTTTTCTTGTGTTTACTTTTTCGATTTTGGTTGCAGATTATATATATATAAAGTTACCTTCACTATTACAAATTTGAAAAGAACGCTCCCATAGATTTAACGTTAGCTTGCAAGTTTCTTTGTATTTCATATATACATACATTTTTGTATGAAACGACGAACAAAATCTTCATTTGGTGACCCCCTTCGCCTTTCCTTCTGGCGCCCGGGGCACATGCCCCCTCTGCATTCCCCTAGTTTCTCTGAATAAGCTGAAAAATATCGTAATCGCCGCACCTGTGTCTTTACTCCTACTTTTGTCGACAATGTCAGATTGATCTAATTTTAATCAAAGTGTTCTGAACAGCGCAGGGTGCCTCATTTTTAATAACTTAAGATTTAAATAAATTTTTAGAATCAGGTTTTAAATATTTGTATGTAATTTTTTTAATTAAGGAGACGTCAATTAGTACTAAAACCATCCAGAGCGCGGGACGCGGACCTCTCACCTTAGGCGCTCCACATTTTTTTAAGTGGCCGTCGCAACTTAGCACGCTTTTTACGTCGCATCCACTTTAGTCCTTTTTTAGTTTCTATTCCAAGCCCTCAATATCTGAGTGGAAGAGTTGTAAATTTCTCTTTGATGATTTTTTCCTGTATGATTCGGTATTGGTATCATCATTGGAATTGTCACAGTTTTCATTATCGGCAAAGTCAGAAAGTTCCGCGTTGTTGAGCAGGGGACTTGAGAACAGTCTTAAGAAAATTTTACTTTATCCCAATTTTACGCGCCCGAAAATTAAAAAAAGAAAAAAAAAGCGTAAACGCCGCACTTGACAAAATATTAACTTTCAAACTCGTAAACACCGCGGCGTTTCTTCCATAAAATACGGTAATAAAAAAGTAAAAAAACATTTGACCACCATACAAAATTCTAATTTTCAGCTTGGGCGTGTCAATCTAATTCCCTGTCTACGGAGGATGCCCAAGCAAAAGTTGGTAGCTTAGGCAAACTACAATGGCAAAAAAGTTGAAAGCTCTTGTAAAAGACTGCGAATTTTAATTAGAACACTAGATGGCAGCACTATTCCTGAACAATTTATTCATTAGATTCCTCTGCTTTGGCGGACATTTTCTTTTCACTGGCACTTTCACTACGCAAAACCAGTGTTGAATTCAGCTCGGAATTCAGGCACTTTCTCCGGGAGGGATTTCTGTTGCTCCGTAGGGGGAGGGATTGAAGTTTCCGACCATTGAAAACACAAAATCTCAAATCTTCCGTGGAGAAGAATGCCCCTCCCCCCGCGGGTTACCCCCCCTGAATTCAGCTCTGGGCGAAACTTTTTGGCACATTTACGGACTCATTTCTAAACGAAAAAGAATCATGGAAGACGGTAGTATTTCGAGTGACGCAGCCTTAAGCCTAGAATCGTATCGTATCGTATCGTTAAAATCGTATCGTATCGTATCATAGAATTCGTAGATGGCGGAACTCATATATACAGCTAACTCGACATCAAAGAAAATGCGAAAAGCCGCCTTTTAATAACTCAGCAGATATACGTCTTATTGTTCTGAATTTTCTAGAACAGTCTTATATCTGCAGTCTAATCGTATACTGAAATTTTTACATTTCTACGTGCAGTATATTTTGAGATCTAAATAGTCATTTTTAAAGTGAAAACGTTGGTATAATATCGAGGAAGTTCCTAATTTGAAAATCTCGAAAACGGTTCTAACGATTATTTTTAAATTGATACATAATATAAATGTGATTAAGGCGAGGTGAATAACACTTTTCTTTTTTCTGGGAAAACTCTCGTTCGTTAAATAATTCGATTTTTTTTTCTCTCGAAAATGACACATGCGATTTTTTAAAAATCAAATAAATATGTTTCAGATGAGCCAAATAATAATTTACTTGTTTCCAGTAAGACTCTTGTTCGTTTTATAATGCGCATGAAAAATCGGACTATATTTCTTCGCCATTCTATGGAAATTTCACCGAAAATGCATGACACTGTATTCATACACATGCTTTCTTTTTAACCACTTTTGGGGAAAAAATTTTTGTCTTCCCACGGCTGAGTGGTTGAGGGCCATCGTCTACTGATCTTAACAGAGGCAGTTCGATACTCTGTAGTGCGTGTGAAGTTTTTTTCTTTTTTTTTTTTTTTTAAGTCTGTTAGTTGACCATTATTCTCAGTTCCTTTGTAATTTTTTAATTGCTATTAAGTTAAATAAAATTACAATTATAATGACGCCAATTTGATGGTGATTATTTCTTGGCAATTTTTCAACAATAAAAATATTACCATAAATTTTATAAATATATTTAATTTCAATCACTTTACAAAAAATATACATTAATAATTATTATTTGAATATAAATCACACGATCAGAAACGTAAAAAAATAATTCATTTCAGCTCTTCTTTTTATAATATCATTTTTTATTATTATGACGGTCAATCAATATATAATCACTGACATCCATAATATTATTATTATTATAATTATTATTTTCCTTGCATAAAAACTATTGTGATGTAATAATTATTTTATAATAAATAATTTAGTTGAAATGTTTTATTTATAAATAACAATGAAGTTTTACATAATAAGCATACCAGAATTTTGGTGTCGCCATCTTTTGACGCAATGAGGAATTTGCACACATGGGGGATTTGATCATTTATATATTTTTCTGATAGTTCCACATCCTCAGTTTTCAAAAATGTTCTCGAAAACGCGAAAAAAATATCTATACTATTAAATAATTAGTCCTAAAAGTAAGCTAAAATCACGTCGCTTCAAATCGGGGCATGACTTACTATGACGTCACAGTTCACGACAGGCAAGCGGAACGGAAAGAAAAGAGTTACTAAGCTTTGGAAATAAAGGTTCGAAATTTTTAAACTACTGATTTTACAAATTTGGTTCTTTCGCATCTGGATGTTATTTTGTACGTTGATTTATAAAATGTCTATTTGAAAAAAAATGAACGCTAAGTTTATGAAAAAATCGATTTTTAAACTCATTAAAAGTCTTTTCACATAGAGAAAACTGACGGGATATTGTTAAAATTAGGAAAAATAAAGAACTGATCGCTTTTAAACTTTGACGTTGTTTTAACGCATAATAAAGATTTTATAAATTTAAGATGAGTTGATTTTTGGTGGTGGTGGTGTGTGTGTGTGTGTGGGGGGGGGGGGGGGGGCGTTTTCTCTTTTTTCCTTCAGATCAACTATTTATTGCGTTTTAAATGCGATTTTTCATTTAACACTCAAATAAATATTATTTTTTAACATTAGATATTTGAAAGAGTGGGAAATGCAGAAGGAGGGAAGGGTCATCCGGGGAGGAGCTATTTTCTAAATTTTGAGTACGCGCCTCATGTGACATATCGTTAGAAAGGTGTATGAAAACTTATTCATATTATGCACATCCGGTGCCCCTCCCCCCCACACTTCGTCCCCTGGGGGCACTTTTGTAAATTTTTAGGTTTTTTACAAGAATTTGCAGTGCGTGCGCAGCACGTGGTGCTATACGATGCCGCAGACAGCGGGGATGTGGTTCGCGGTTTTTTTTCCAGAAGATTTTTTTTTTTTTTAAGATTATGCAGTACTGTCGAAGCACGCCTGCTACACGGTGTCATAGGCAGCGGGACCTAAAGTATTTTTATGTTGAAAAGTAAAAATTTAATATTAAAATTTTTTTGAGTAGTTTCAATATTTTTACGTTTTATAATATCTATTAAGACATGACAAAATATTGTTTCGAAATAAATCCTTTATTTTTTAAACCTAGTCCCTAACTTAATAAAAATGTACACTTACGCAATAAAATTTTTATTTACTTCCAAAATAAAAACTAACATATTTGTGTGTGTCATATCTTAGATGTTTCTACGTTTTACCTATTTAATCATCAATAAAACAGGGTTATTGCTTATTAATCTTTACAGATACAATATACGTATGAAATCTACTACAGAGTGTTTTGTTTGTTTTTAAATACGAATGAGTACATCATAAATATGAATGCCTTTTTTTTTTTCTTGAGTAACTATTTATCCAATCAATTAATGTTCTAAAATAGTAATATTTAAACAAAATCAAACATAAAGTTACTGAAAAATGATCTTCACAAGATCAAAGAGATGATGCATTAGATAAATTAGGATTTTTCTTGTCATCTCTCTTCATAGCTTTAGTCCATGATTTTCTAATGGCAGGGTCTTTTGGCACACTGAAAAACAACTTTTCGCTAGAAGTTACTGGTTGTATTAGCATGCATTGCAAATCGGACTATATTTCTTCGCCATTCTATGGAAATTTCACCGAAAATGCATGACTTATATCTGCAGTCTAATCGTATACTGAAATTTTTACATTTCTACGTGCAGTATATTTTGAGATCTAAATAGTCATTTTTAAAGTGAAAACGTTGGTATAATATCGAGGAAGTTCCTAATTTGAAAATCTCGAAAACGGTTCTAACGATTATTTTTAAATTGATACATAATATAAATGTGATTAAGGCGAGGTGAATAACACTTTTCTTTTTTCTGGGAAAACTCTCGTTCGTTAAATAATTCGATTTTTTTTTCTCTCGAAAATGACACATGCGATTTTTTAAAAATCAAATAAATATGTTTCAGATGAGCCAAATAATAATTTACTTGTTTCCAGCAAGACTCTTGTTCGTTTTATAATGCGCATGAAAAATCGGACTATATTTCTTCGCCATTCTATGGAAATTTAACCGAAAATGCATGACACTGTATTCATACACATGCTTTCTTTTTAACCACTTTTGGGGAAAAAAATTTTGTCTTCCCACGGCTGAGTGGTTGAGGGCCATCGTCTACTGATCTTAACAGAGGCAGTTCGATACTCTGTAGTGCGTGTGAAGTTTTTTTTTTTTTTTTTTTTTAAGTCTGTTACTTGACCATTATTCTCAGTTCCTTTGTAATTTTTTAATTGCTATTAAGTTAAATAAAATTACAATTATAATGACGCCAATTTGATGATGATTATTTCTTGGCAATTTTTCAACAATAAAAATATTACCATAAATTTTATAAATATATTTAATTTCAATCACTTTACAAAAAATATACATTAATAATTATTATTTGAATATAAATCACACGATCAGAAACGTAAAAAAATAATTCATTTCAGCTCTTCTTTTTATAATATCATTTTTTATTATTATGACGGTCAATCAATATATAATCACTGACATCCATAATATTATTATTATTATAATTATTATTTTCCTTGCATAAAAACTATTGTGATGTAATAATTATTTTATAATAAATAATTTAGTTGAAATGTTTTATTTATAAATAACAATGAAGTTTTACATAATAAGCATACCAGAATTTTGGTGTCGCCATCTTTTGACGCAATGAGGAATTTGCACACATGGGGGATTTGATCATTTATATATTTTTCTGATAGTTCCACATCCTCAGTTTTCAAAAATGTTCTCGAAAACGCGAAAAAAATATCTATACTATTAAATAATTAGTCCTAAAAGTAAGCTAAAATCACGTCGCTTCAAATCGGGGCATGACTTACTATGACGTCACAGTTCACGACAGGCAAGCGGAACGGAAAGAAAAGAGTTACTAAGCTTTGGAAATAAAGGTTCGAAATTTTTAAACTACTGATTTTACAAATTTGGTTCTTTCGCATCTGGATGTTATTTTGTACGTTGATTTATAAAATGTCTATTTGAAAAAAAATGAACGCTAAGTTTATGAAAAAATCGATTTTTAAACTCATTAAAAGTCTTTTCACATAGAGAAAATTGACGGGATATTGTTAAAATTAGGAAAAATAAAGAACTGATCGCTTTTAAACTTTGACGTTGTTTTAACGCATAATAAAGATTTTATAAATTTAAGATGAGTTGATTTTTGGTGGTGGTGGTGTGTGTGTGTGTGGGGGGGGGGGGGGGCGTTTTCTCTTTTTTCCTTCAGATCAACTATTTATTGCGTTTTAAATGCGATTTTTCATTTAACACTCAAATAAATATTATTTTTTAACATTAGATATTTGAAAGAGTGGGAAATGCAGAAGGAGGGAAGGGTCATCCGGGGAGGAGCTATTTTCTAAATTTTGAGTACGCGCCTCATGTGACATATCGTTAGAAAGGTGTATGAAAACTTATTCATATTATGCACATCCGGTGCCCCTCCCCCCCACACTTCGTCCCCTGGGGGCACTTTTGTAAATTTTTAGGTTTTTTACAAGAATTTGCAGTGCGTGCGCAGCACGTGGTGCTATACGATGCCGCAGACAGCGGGGATGTGGTTCGCGGTTTTTTTTTTCCAGAAGATTTTTTTTTTTTTTTTTAAGATTATGCAGTACTGTCGAAGCACGCCTGCTACACGGTGTCATAGGCAGCGGGACCTAAAGTATTTTTATGTTGAAAAGTAAAAATTTAATATTAAAATTTTTTTGAGTAGTTTCAATATTTTTACGTTTTATAATATCTATTAAGACATGACAAAATATTGTTTCGAAATAAATCCTTTATTTTTTAAACCTAGTCCCCAACTTAATAAAAATGTACACTTACGCAATAAAATTTTTATTTACTTCCTAAATAAAAACTAACATATTTGTGTGTGTCATATCTTAGACGTTTCTACGTTTTACCTATTTAATCATCAATAAAACAGGGTTATTGCTTATTAATCTTTACAGATACAATATACGTATGAAATCTACTACAGAGTGTTTTGTTTGTTTTTAAATACGAATGAGTACATCATAAATATGAATGCCTTTTTTTTTTTTTTCTTGAGTAACTATTTATCCAATCAATTAATGTTCTAAAATAGTAATATTTAAACAAAATCAAACATAAAGTTACTGAAAAATGATCTTCACAAGATCAAAGAGATGATGCATTAGATAAATTAGGATTTTTCTTGTCATCTCTCTTCATAGCTTTAGTCCATGATTTTCTAATGGCAGGGTCTTTTGGCACACTGAAAAACAACTTTTCGCTAGAAGTTACTGGTTGTATTAGTGCAGAGTGGTACAATACAGTACAGTCAAACCTCCTTAAAGCGACCATGTTTCATTCTAATAAAAATTGATCGTTTCAAGAGGTGGCCTCATAATGGAGGTCATGTTTAAATCTAGATTTTAATTGTTGAAAAAAAGTAGAAATAATGTTACTAGAATTTATTTTTCACATTAGGAAAAAATATAAAAATTTAAGTATCAAAATAAAAGTTAATTATATAAGGTAATTACTGCAGTGTTTAAAAATGAATATATTGACGATTGCTTTGGTTTTACGGTTTTATCTTTCATAACATTTATTTCCAAGTCCTTTCAAAATTCAGTAAATAAATACAATTTTTTTTTTTTTTTTTTTTTGGACGGGAACAAATAAAGATATTTTCATTAATTTATCTATTTCTTTGAGAGTTTCCTAACTGAATAGGGTAGGGGAGTTTATTGATCGTCATTCTTAATTCGTCATCAGAGTTAACTTCATTGTCTAAAAAGGCATAAAGGGGTTTAAGCACTTAAAAGTTACCGGAATAATAATAATAAAAAAAAAAAATCTAAACTTATTTAGAAGTTTAAAGCCCCTCGGAATTATTTTTCTAATAAAACCTTCATCAAGTGACAGGAAAAAACGGAATTTGTTTCCTTTTCTTCAAAGAAATTGGTCGCTCATGGAGAGAGGTCAGCTGGGATGGTCTCTGAACGGAAGTAAAATTAGTATTGAGCCTATGGGAATAAATTTCGTTCAATGAAAAACTGATCGTTCAGGGAGGTGGTCGCTTAATGGAGGTGATCGCTTAATATAGGTGGTCGCACAGAGAGGTTTCACGGTATTTATAATATGACTTTGTGCTCTCAGTCATAATAATTTTAGAAACAGCAATATTTAAAATGAACGAGTTGAAAAGCGACACACGTAAAGAATAACAGTCGTTTGTTGTCATGAACTGTGACGTCAGATGTATTAGTATTATGGAGCGTTTTCGGGATACGGTAAATAGTGCGATATTAAAACAATCATAAATCAGTAATAAAAGCTCAAAATAAAAAAACATATGCAGGGTATCCTTCTTATTTTTTCATGTACTATTGTTTCGTGATAAAGTTAGAAAACGTGCAAATTCTCCATTGCGTACTACATTTTGTCTCTTATTCGGAAAAAAAAGAAAAAACTAACGCTTTTCACCGCTTTGAAAGAATCTCTTGTGACTAGAGGTCTATTTCGCAAATATTAAGAAAATTACTGCATACAAAAATATTAAAATGGGTAGTATTATAGAGAAATGTTTGATAAAAACGTTGAAGTAGACAGTTTTTAAATCGAAGAATTATTTTAAGAGATATTTAATGTTAAATCTGGATAAAATTGTCTCATTAAAAAAGTCTCATAGGAAAAAAAAATATACATGGGAATTTAATCATTTTCATTCAATTTAATCATTCAATAGAAACTCGAAGTTTGCAGAGTGCATTTATTATTTTTAACTTGCCTAATTTTTTGACGGTTTATTTCAATTTTAAATTAAAATTTTCAGAATTTCCAGAGATATTTTTTACATATTTTAGAAAAGGTTATTTTAAATTGTTGCCAATTGTTAAAACAGCGCAAAGAGTAATATATCCTTTAAATTAAAAATTTATTCACACGTGACTATTATAAACAGAAAAAAATCCTTTTAAATTAGAATTAAATGATAGCGTGTTAAAAGCAGGAAAATATTAAACATTACGTCATAAAAATTGTTTTTACACATGCTTACTTAAAATGAAAGAAAATTATAAAATAATCAATTATTTTCAAATAAGAATTAAATGATTACGCATTAAAAGCAGGAAAACATTGAAAATTACGTCATAAAAATTATATTTACACGTGAATATTAAAAGAAAAAGAAAATTTTTAAATAATAAATTCATTGATATGTGTTAAAAGTCATAAATGGAGGAAATTACGTCATATTGGCCAAAGTGGCCAAATAATAATATTGCAAAACAGTTTAAATTAAAAAATATATTTATATGAGAGATTTATTTCAAATTTCGAGATGATATTTTTAACTATAGTTGCCAATTTTAAGGTAGCGCAAATAATAATATTATCTTTCTAATAATAAAAATATTTTCAGTTGAATGTTACAAAGAGAAAGGAAAGTTTGGTGAAAATTATGTCAGATTTAAAACGTTACATTTAAAATCTCTTATTTAAAATAATTTTCTTATAGCGTTGTTAAAAAATACCATAAAGCAAACACTCTGTTGACTTAGTTCCTTTTATATTTGGTAATTTTCAAATGTTTAACTAATCTTATTTAATCAAGCACGGAAACAGCAACTAACATCAGCTGATTCGGTCTTGAAATCCCTCAATAAAAGGGAAACCCGTTTACAGTAAGATCGCCATTGATTTTTTAATTATATAGAGCAGCCTCGATTATCCGAGCTAATTGGGACTGTTAGTAAATCGGAATCGGAAATCTCGGTTAATAGAAACTGTGTGTAAAAACTCGCCGTGCTTGCGAATTTAACATCTCTTTTAAAAAAATATATAGAACGTTTTTTAAATAATAAAAATAAATATATGTAAAGTTCTGTTTCACAGCTTAACAAATTTAAAAAGAAAATCAACTACCAGTAGTAAATTTTAAAATGCAAATTGAAAAATTTACGAAAGTTCACACAGCCACTGGAAACAAAGCATTGTTCGCTATTGACTTCTCAGGGTCCAGTGTTTCTTTGGAGTTGAGTGCTTTTGGGGGCAGAAGGGCCTGTATAGCACGGACAGTGAGCTAAAGAGTGTGGTTATTTTTAAGGCTCATTCAAAAGGAAAAAAAAATCAGACTTTGTTATCGGCTCGGTTAACAGAAACCTCGATTAATCGAAGCTCGGTTAATCCAGGTTCTACTATAATTCAATCTTCCGTAATCTTTTTAAAGCAGATCAAATTAATGGACTTTAGCACAAAGTCACATAGCTGATAACTGCCATGCTTGTTGGCCACCTTTTTTTCAAAAAGTTTGCTTCACCTTATTCAATTAATGAGATATCTCCGATAAAATAAGTCACATTTTCCCGTTCTAAAATACTGGTATCCAAAAATCGTAGCATGTAACTGACACTACAAGTATTCATGGAACTAGACTATTTTAAGTCTGATTTTTATTATAGACTATATAAAATTATTAAAAATATATATTATGATAGGAACTACGGGCTTCGTCCGCTATTTACGTTACAGATATAAAAATCATGTTTTTTTTTTTTTTTAAGGGAAAAAGAAATAAAAACCTATTTGACGATAGGTTTATAAAGACACATTTTGTATTTGTTATATTTCCGGGGATGAGGAGGGGGGGGGGGGACTATTTTGATTAAATATCGCAATTAGTCCACATGGCAGATATAATTATGATAGACACTAGTTTGCTTCGCCCCTCTATGGCGCCTTATGGGTCCAGCTTCCATAACTCAGAAACCACCTTTCGGACATCAATGCAACAGATTCCAAACGTTATAAGTAACTTAATAATCACCCTATATAGCATTAAAGTAAATTTATGAGTACTGCATACTATTTTTTTATCGTAATTTCTGAAGAGAAAAAATTATTTCGGTTCCATTCTTAGGTACTGGTCTGAAAAATTTTGAAAAAGGGGGGAAGGAGGGGACATGAGACTGCTGTTTGTGAAACAACACAACGGGGTCTGGCTTATTCAACTTGGTTTTTGGTGACTTCAATTGGAAGGTGGTTTGTTTAAAAGAATGCGTTCCCTGCCCCATGAAAATTGGAACTATTGGTGCACCATCTATGTAAGGATTTAATAATTATAAATTAACATTTTGGATTTATTAATTTAAGGATAAAGTGTTTTTAAAGGAATATCAAATGAAACCCTCTGTGCGATCTGCGATTACACTTACCCACTTGTTTTTATATACAAACTGCTATAAGGAAAATTGTAATAAAATAGTAAAAATTGAATCTGCATTAAATTCCATAAGTATCTTTTTTTTAATAATTTTATCACTAACCTCAAAAAAGTAATGATATCAATGCAAAAACCCTTGACGGGTTAAAAGTTTCTGACGCAGCAATTTATCTTATGCTCTAAGAATTTTAAATATGGAACTTAAAAATACTGATATCAAATTTTGAGTGACGTTATGCTATTTCTCAAAAAATATATTTGTATTTATTTCATCATTTTATTTTTGTTTTATTTATAATCGCATGTGCAAAAGTTATGTTCAACATGAAAAGCTGCATAAAATTTTATTCGCTGTTGCTTTATCATTTACATCTCTCATAAATTCAAAATATGAGTTTTAAAAGATATGATATAAAATTTAAGTGACGCCTTGATGTGACTTTAAAAGGTTTGTTTTAAAATTCAATTTAAATTATTTTTGACTTGGTTAAAATATTTTTTTACATCTATACAATACTTTTAATTTTCCAATTCACTGTTAAATATATCACTTTCATTGAATCTATACTATGCATTGAAATGTATTTATTTCAATAAATTGATTTATCTTTTGTGTCACGCTATTCAAAATTGTGAGTAAAATTTATGTAAATGGTTTATTTGCGTCAAACTATCCTTTTTCATACATTTCATGTAGTTTGGACACAATGACGCAAAGAAACCATTTACATAAATCTTACTCACAATTTTGAATAGCGTGACACAAAAGATAAATCAATTTATTGAAATAAATACATTTCAATGCATAGTATAGATTCAATGAAAGTGATATATTTAACAGTGAATTGGAAAATTAAAAGTATTGTATAGATGTAAAAAAATATTTTAACCAAGTCAAAAATAATTTAAATTGAATTTTAAAACAAACCTTTTAAAGTCACATCAAGGCGTCACTTAAATTTTATATCATATCTTTTAAAACTCATATTTTGAATTTATGAGAGATGTAAATGATAAAGCAACAGCGAATAAAATTTTATGCAGCTTTTCATGTTGAACATAACTTTTGCACATGCGATTATAAATAAAACAAAAATAAAATGATGAAATAAATACAAATATATTTTTTGAGAAATAGCATAACGTCACTCAAAATTTGATATCAGTATTTTTAAGTTCCATATTTAAAATTCTTAGAGCATAAGATAAATTGCTGCGTCAGAAACTTTTAACCCGTCAAGGGTTTTTGCATTGATGACACTTACAGGCATAAAAATTGAAGTGATAATCGATAATAATAATCGTTTTTCTTTCGATAAATGAATTACAATTTGAGTTATAAATAATTGTTGCTTACACATGTCTGTTTTTTATTTTCCT
This sequence comes from Maratus speciosus, assembly GCA_963932465.1. Classification (NCBI taxonomy): domain Eukaryota; kingdom Metazoa; phylum Arthropoda; class Arachnida; order Araneae; family Salticidae; genus Maratus; species Maratus speciosus. Next base: position 607,692,979 of record OZ010788.1, on the reverse strand, counting down.
GATGGTAACCCCGTTACAGAATAGAAAACCTATTAATTAGTTGATTATTTCGACCAATTTTTCCATGTACCATCACACTTTTGGGGTTTGCATGATAATTCACCCTTTCTTTCGAATATGACATCATTTTCACCATCAGTACCATTCATCCCATCCGAGATGAGAGCGTCATTTAAGCAATTGGTTTAATTTCCCTGAGTTCTATTAAATATTTATTGTAATTGATTGCAAATGATGTGGAAATATTTTATTTTGTGCATATCAAGAATTTTTAAATAAATATCTTAAAAGGATTTCAGTCTATCTGGGTGTAGGACTAAGAGTAAGTGAATATGGCATAATCATAGGCATAGTTATAATAGACGCCTTCAGTGTGACGACAGTCATAACGCTTTGGTTGGAAACTGACTCCAAACAAACGGTTGCTATGTTTCATTTCTTTTTAAATATAAATCGTAGAAAATGTTACCTCTACATATCAAGTATTAAAACACTTAGGTGTGAGATATAGATATAATATAGAAACAAAATAGAAAATACAACATAGCTACCGTTTGTTTGGAGCCAGTTTCCAACCTAAACGTCATGACTGAAATCGTCTATAAAATATATATTTATGAATGAAAATCCATCTTTTGTTTTACGAATGGTGTCATTTTCCCCACCGGAAACATTTCGCTTTACATATTACTTACTATGATTTTTCAAACAATAATCATTGTTCTGCTCTCCCGCAATAAGTGCGTAATTAAATAATAAAACAGTATCATTATAATATGTTTAAATTTATGAAAACCATTGACTTTTTCAAAAAATATGGCGCCATTTTCACTGGTGGAATGTGATAAGGCAAATTTTATTTATGAGAGAAAACCTTAACCTTGATTGCCACCATTTTGAAAAAATTTCATAAATTTAAATAAAAATCTAACAATGGAAATATTTTTAAAAATAGCTAGTGCGGGCACATCTACAAATGAACAGCTTTAATTAAAAATATATATCTATATCAAATTTGTTTCAGCGGAAAACGTAGGACAGATAGAAGACATAAAAAACAGCCTTTTTTTTTAACTATGACTTGGTGAAAAATAGAGCTATTATATATATTCTAGCCTTAGAGAAGAAGCCTAACGTACTTGACTAATTTATGTCACATCAGCGGTTCATATCGCATTTTTATTGAAATTTTCCATTAGTTTTTAAAACACATAAAAGCCAATAGATGGCAGCACTACAGTAGCATTTCCTGGAATCTAGCAGAGTTCTGCCACAGAAGCACGGGCCGAAATTTCCAGGCCCAGCCCGCTTACAGTTTCACAGTTCTCGCCCCGACCCGTACAAAAATCAGTGAAAACAGGGCCGGCCCGACTCAATTTCTACAAAAAATTCCGTTTTTTATCGACATTCAATTAAGATTCTTTTAATGAATGCTACATGCGTATTTATGGGAACATTTTACAGTATATTTTAGATTACTATGTATTCGCAAAACAGAAAACACACAAAAGAAACATTAATGATTACTTACAGTCTTAGACGTTTCAAAATTCAAGCAAGAATTCATTAAAAAATTAGTGTAGAATATAGGGTTAAAAACATGATAACTTTTGAAGCTGTATAATGAAAAGTAGATTTTTGAAAATATTTCTCTGTCATTTTTTCAGGCTTTTCTGAAATCGAAAAAAAGATACATTCTGACACATTTTTGAATTCATTTCTTTTCGGAAAAGCGCGAGATTGGCAGGTATTTTTATTCAGAAACTATGTAAATAACTACTTTTTTATTTATTTTTTAATATAAAATATATCTTTGAAAAAATACTGCCAAAGTTAGCATTTTGAATGGAATTTCCGGAAGCGATAGCACGGGAAAGGATAAAAACATATAGTCACGTGACAAGAATCTCTTATATAATTAAGTAAGTAATTTATCAAAAATGGAAAACTCTATTCGATTCCAAATCCCTTCAATGGTCAGGCCTTTCAATTTATGCCTTAAGGGTGTATTCGAAAAAATACTTTTCCACCCTCAACAGCTCGAAATTTTCAGACTCATTTTTAAAAGTAAAAACATGAAACTTGCTGGGGTGATTTCTGAAGACATGTTTAACATGCCGTGTGATTTCATTTTCAGCTCAATTAATTAGAATTTGATTTTTAAACAATTATTTTCTGAGTATGACCATTTTTTTCATTCCCAGATCGCCCGCTTCGGAAAATTCGGTTCAAAATGCCAACTTTGACAGCGTTTTTTACAGTATTTTCTGCATTTATCAAAAAATTAAGAAGCACCGCACATTATATAGTTTCTAAATAAGAGAATTTCCAAGTTTGATGCGTTTGAGAGCAAAAATGAATTTTAAAATGAATCGGAAAATAAGCAGTTTGAATCGGAATACACCCTTAACAGTTAAAAATGAGTCAGAAAATGTGTCGGAAAGTTTCGCATTGTTGAGCAGTGAATTTTTAGGACCACTTTAAGGTATCACGTAACTGTTCTAAAGTTACTGTGAACAGAAATTCATTATTGCTCTTAATACTTTTACAAAACATAATGCCTGCTCTATACATCCTGAGAACGATTAAGACCAGTTTCGTCCCGGCACGACTATGTAGGGGGAAAAAAAAAAAAAAAATGCAAGCCTGATCTCGGCCCGGCACGAATGTGCTGAAAAAATTAAACACAGGATCAGACACCATGAAACTGTCCGATGCCGATCTCTACGGTGGATGTTGCATTTCTGTATTGATGTTGTCAAACTCTCATCGGCTCATGACGCACATTTATACTTCTTCTCGCAAAAGTTATATTAATTGAATATGGCTTATATTTTATCGGCTTCGTTAAAACTTTTATATCTGGCCGGTAGGCCCGCCCCGGCGAAAAAATTGACCTAATTCTGCCGGCCAGGGTACGGACCTCGGGCCAGACCTGACCCCATGCAGACTTCTAACTAGATCACAGAGTAAGGAGATTTAAAATCTCCATATATTCTGTGAAATCAGATCTTGTGAAGAAATTTGAAGAATTTTGGGTAAGCCTGCCTCATAAAAGTAGGAAAATCGGGGGGAAAAAAACATGTTATTAACCTGGCTACTATATTTTGTTCCACATATGTTTGTGAAAGAACTCTCTCCAAAATGAATTTTTTGAAGAACAAATATTATTTAAGATTAACAAACGCGCACCTTGAAGATATACCCTTCGCATTAGCTGTTCACCCCGTGAATCAAAGAATAAATATCCGACTCAAGACCGCAAGTGTATGGAAATTGCGCGTCAAACTTGGCAAATGAGGTGCGTTCGTACTGTAATTAGTTTTAGAAATATCTTTTGCACCGCACTGAATGTATATTTTAGCGAACTTCATCAGTGCATATCAATTTCCTTCTGTTCGAAAGGTTGTAACATCATTAAAATGCACTTAAATATTTTTTTCCCATTGGTTATAATGTAACAGATAACTTGACTGTCCTCGTTATTAAACTATACATCCGATTTTCATAAAATTTGAAATGACTGGACAAAATTGTGCAACAATTATATACAGTAAACTCTGCCTAAGACGGAATCGATTGGGACCAAGAAAATTTTCCACAGTAGACAATATTCCGCCTTAGACAAATTTTACTATATGTCTGTGGATTCGGAGGGGCTTGAAAATCTTTCCGGGTTAGACAGATTTCCGTCCTACACAGAGTCCGCCTTACAGAGAGTTTACTGTATTTAAAATTTCAAACCATTCGGTTGGGTAGTTTCTGCTCTGTTATATGCGGAGAGATGAAGTGAACGACCACTGTGGGTGCTATGTATTTATATAATTACGAACGCACCTAAAAAAAAAGCACTGACAAACATATTTCGTGCGACAATGACCCTCGAAACCGTTTGCACCCTATCGAGAGTTATTAGTTTTGATAATAAATCCACTCGTCAAGAAGGTCTGTGGATAAACTAGATAGTGTGCGAGATAGAATTTCTACCCTATTTTTCCAGCTACCAAAATTGTATTATCCGAAGGAAAATATTACTGTAGATGAACATTACATGCCAAGTAAACCATGTATTAGCTATGAGAACATTATGCGACAGTAAAACTTCGTATGCACTGAAAATACAAATATATCCTAGAAAAGAACGAGGATCATACCCAGAGAAAAAAAATCAGGATATGAGAGTAGTGAGCAAGGGTACAATGTTACATGTGATAATGAGTAGGCTTAGCACAATCAGAAAAAATAAATAAGAACTTCCTGAAGAAATGTCAAACAAAGAAGTGCACAGCTCATCATTTTATTTTACAGAAGACAACAGTTATAAACATAAATAAATAAAAACAGAACGAGAATATTTCTCTTATGGGAACTTAGAATCATGGCAAAGAAGTTAGGAACAGATGTGGGGAAAAAAAAAACACAAATGATTTTAGATTATAATGCAACTAAATGGGCTGTGGATATACATACTCTTGATCAACTTTTGAGCATGTACCCTTGTAAAATAAAAACAAATAGCTGACCCATGATACTATCTATAACATGACTGAATGCATTTATTCTATGGACTTTCATAGAGAATAGAATTTAAAAAAACTGACCAAACAAAGGCTATTTTTTTGGAAGATTTGGGGGAAATCATTCATTTTCCCACACATTGAAGCAAGAAAATACCTACCAAGAAGTGGACGACACAAAGCAGGGCTGCGGAGTCGGTGGGAAAAATGGACGACTCCGACTCTTTCGCTCAAAAAAGGCCCGACTCAGACAATGCAGCCCCGCCTCAAAGTAATGAAAAGAATACAGAGTAAAAATCAAAATGTACCCTCAGGATATGCTGTGAATACTTCATTGTGTACCAAACTAATACTACATAGTGCTAAGAAACGCATTTGCAAATCTCATGTAAAATATTACTGTCCAAATTGCAAATAAAGGTAAGTTTCAAATGCAAATAGTTCTTAAGATGCTTTATATTAGTTGATCTGTATTTAAACTCCTTTACTACTGTTTAAACCATTTCTAAAATGCACCTTTAATTTACCGCTAGAAATGATAATATTCTGAATCAGGACATTTTGTCCCAAACACTACATACGTGTAGTGAACAGAACAGAAGGGTTAAAGTCGCAAACAATAATCCAAGTTTAACCTAGTACAGGAAACACTATTTTTTAATTAAGTGATCCTGGTTTCCTGGACAAAAATTGTCTTATCTTGATGTCTATCATCACTCCTGAAAGCTTTTAACACGTTTTTAGAAACAAATCATGTTTGCGAAAAAGAAAGAAAAACTATTTTCTAGAAAATATGCAGGAATTTGCATTTGTACATTAATTCCTATGAAAGTTGTCATAAATAAGTTTCTTAAGGGGGCTGGTCACTCAGCTTCGGAATTCTCCTCCGTAATGTTAAGTCAATGGACTTTTGATGCATTTGTATATTTAAAATATCTTCTCAGGAAATTCATATTTTTAACATCTTTTTTCTGCGTACTCTTCTAAAAGGATGTCTCTTTTTTTTCTTAGTTTATTTTAAAATACGAATGCATCTAATGCCCATAGACTTTACATTAGTGAGGGGAAATCGGAAGCTGAGTGACCAGCCCCCTTAAATGACATAGTTGAAATAGCAAGTAATGTAAAAGCATTTCCTTTTAAATAAATTCCACTTCTAATTATTCTATCTTTATCGAGTTAAAAGAAGTTGTGCAAGGTTTTTTAAGTATTCGGTTTGGCTGAACACTTTGATGATATTCAGCAGTACGGCCGAATACTGGAGAAATACCGATTATTCGGTGCATTCTCATACGACACCTGTACATTGTCATATTTGCAGATTTTGTTTTCAAAATTATGTACGTATTGCAAAACCCCATTCAACCCTTTAGGTCCCAGGTGATTTTGTCCTATGTGCGCCATGGCATCACTACTGATGCCATGGTACTGAAGGGGTTAAATAACCCAAGCTGCCAGTGAGCTGCAGCATAATAAAATGAACAAATTTGAAGCCAAGCAAGAGTAAAACGAAATTTTCACTAATTTTCAATAAACAATGTACATTTGATAGAAAATAAATATACCTGCCAACATCTAGTTTATGTATTGATATATATGTTAAGATTTACAAAAGGAAATTTGAAGATTTTGCAAGACACTACTTGGCAAAAAAAAAAAAAAAAAAAAAAAAAAAATATATATATATATACAGATTGAAATAAGAAATTGTCACTATCTACACTAATTAAAGAATGTTTCACTCTATCTGTCTGCAATGTCTAGTGAAACCTACTGGAGTATAAAGTTGAAAATTTTTGAGAGGGTACTCCAAGGCCTCGTCCTAATGCACTTAAGCTCAAAATTTAAACTTTTTAAATTAGTAGCTGTGATTGGTTGCGTTTATGACGGCCAATTATCAACACGAAAGATATAGGCCCTAAGGGGGTGGGGGAGTGCCCTTCGTGGGGGGTCTTTCTAAGGGAACCTAACTCGTACTAATGCTTGGAAATCCAAGGTTCGAAGAAAATTCCAAACGATTAGGCCGACGGGCGCGATTGGGTTCGAACCCAGCACCGCCCGACTGCCAGCTTTGAGAGCAGAACCTCTCGGCCACTGGTGGGGCTAGCAGCTGTGATATTAATTAAAAGTCAACCAATGCTCATAAAAAAAATACACTTTTTCTTTCCGCTTGCTTTTACTTGGTTCTACAAAGCTTTCGCAGAAATAAATAAATTGTGGTAAGAATGCAATTTGAGTGTTTAAAATGGTTCAACTATTATTGCTTTTTCAACTAAATATCATTATTTTAGCACGAAGCTTTGGAAACATTTAAATTTTCATTAGCAATAAAGAATAGATCAGTTTCAACTGACGTCACACCCTAGCAAACAACTTAATAACCTCACAGACATTGTTTCTCTACTTTGATTGGTTGATCGATATCTACTAAAAAAAAGAAGAAAGAAAAGCATAGATTTTGGTTGGTTAATGGAAAATTGGGGGGGCACATGATTAGACAGTAATTCCTTTCATTCCAATGCTTTTTGTTGCTGTAGCGAGTAGCAACATTTTATATATAGAAATTATCATTTTGGATACTATCAATATATATATATATATTTTTCATTCTTGCTTTTTGTATTTTAAATACAGAATAATGTTTTGAATTTATCACATCACTGCTACACGGTGCCACAGGCAGCAGGGATCCTTGTCAGATGTCCGTACAGAACATATTGCACCTTTAATTTACGAGTAGTAGTAATTTCAGCAAATTCATAGAGTCCTACCTCGTTACATCTACCAATAAGCTGAAAATCAGAGTTTTGTTTAGAAAAGAGTGTGCAACATGGCAGTGGGAAATGGAACAAAAAGATTTTGCATGCATCACGCCTGCTGTAGGCAGCAGAAACCCATGTCTGATACAAAACATATCGTGACTCCTAGCAGTGGAAAGTGCAACAGTTTCGGTATGCACACGGTAGTTAGGTTAGATTTTTAGCCACAGTATAAACATATGCATATTTTAATAATAAAAAAAACTTTATACAATAGGTCTGAAATTTTAATACTACAGTCAAACCCGGTGATAGCATAGCGTCCTCAGTTATAATGTCAAATTCTGCAGTCCCCACGAAACTCCCATAGACATCAATGTTATGGTAACTCGGAAATAACAACATAATTTAAACGGCAACCCCAGTTATTACGTCCAAAATATACATGAACTAATATACTTATTCTTAGAAAATGGGGCAGATGGGTCACAGATGGGAGACATTGAAATCACAGCTGGCTCAAGTTTACACCTATATGCAATTTTTTGGACCTGTTCTGCAGTCTTGTCCAAGAAATAACTCTGGGGAGGGGGGGAAGGCAGTGAACAGGGTGAAACTTCTGCTTCTTATCTGTCTAAACAAATAGTGTAGAAGACTAATTAGATAAGGTGGAGAAACAGGGAGGAATCGAATGACACTTGTTGCTTGGCCGAAAAAATTATAAAAGAGTATAGAGATTCTGACCTGACAATAACATCATTTGTTTGGTTTTCAGTTATCTCGTGCTTTAAGTGAGAAACTTTGATCATTATGGCATCCATAAAAAGAAAAGTCCTTTCTTTGGGAGATAAAGTTAACATTATTAATGCATTAGGATAAAGGGAAGAAGAAAGCTGAAGTTTGTCGAGAATTTGGGCTTGTAAATTCAACTGTGTGCTCTAAACGAAGAGAAATTTTTAAGTGGCTTTGAACAAAATGGCAAGAATATTAAGCGAACGAGGAAGCCGGATAAGGAAGACCTTGATCGGGCATTGTTAAAAAGGTCTAAACAGCAAAGAACTATGAGCGTACCAATCAGTGGTCCAATGCTGATGACAAAATCTGAACAGCTTGTCAAGTTGCTTGGGCATGCAAATTTTGTTTGCTCCAACGGTTGGATAGATCGATTTAAGGCACGTCACAGCACACCTTTTCACAAGGTATGTGGTGAAGAAAACAGTGTCGACGATAAGTGTGTTCAGGATTGGCTAAGCGATGTATGGCCAAAAGTTCGACAAGACTACGCAGACAATGACATTTTCAACGTAGATGAGACAGGCCTCTTTTTTAAGCTTACTCCCAACAAAACTCTCATTTAAAAAACGAAAAGTGTTCTGGTGGGAAGTTGTTGATGGAAAGAATTACAGTTCTTGTTTGCAGAAACATGACTGGAACAGAAAAGAAAACCTTGACCATGATTGAAAATTCTAAACGTGCAAGATGTTTTAAAAACGTTAAAATGCTTCCAGTCAACTACCAACACAGTCGAAAAGCCTAGATGACATCCGAGTTGTTTGAAGCTGAAGTGAGATGATGAGAAGGAACTCTGTAGACATAAGTGCAAGATTCCATTCTTGATAACTGTCCTGCCCATCCCGATGAAAATTTTACAGAGAATACAGTTAGTGTTTCTACCACCAAATTGTACAAGCAAGTTGCAACCTATGGATCAAGAATGAGAAGCCTTAAGAACAACTGTTGGAAGTGCGTGCTTATGCACATTTTAGAATGCTCGGACGAAAATAAGATTTGCTGTATAAATCTTTTAAATGCAATTAATTTTTTTTTTGATAAGGCCTGGAGACAAATTACAGAAAAAATGATCTGAAATGCATTTAGGCAAGCCGGTTTTGTTTCTACAGAAGAAAGTGTTAGTGAAATCCCACAAACAGAAGATGATGATTTGCCTTTGTCAGAGTGGAATCATCGATTCAGAAGATCTGATGATTTGCCTTTGTCAGAGTGGAATCGTTGATTCGAAGATCTGATTTGCCTTTTTACGAAAATTTGGACGAGTTTGTTGCTGTAGATGACGACTTGATAACTTTGGAACTTAAATCTGATTTGGGAATTGTCCAAGAAACAGAGGAATCTGTCAGTGATGATGAAGGACAGGAAATTGATAAAGTAGTACCACCACCTGGAATCAGACGTCCACAGCAAGCAATAAGATTGTTGTCACGTTTTTATGAATCCCAAATCAGATACAACGAACTTTAAATTTAACGGACACATTGAACGAAAATTTTGTTCGAAAATAAACAAAAGATTGAACATTTTTCTCTCTGAATATGCCCTCCTAGCTCCATTATCATTATGTCATGCAGGAATAAAATCTTTTCTTCTTGGAAAAATATAGTAAGTGTAATTCATACTCATTTTATATTTTAATATACAATTTATACTACTATTCTTATTTTATAAGGTGTGAAATAGGGTAGTAAGCAAGCGTTCTTTACTTATACTTCATGCTTCTGACCCGACCTCGGTTATAGAGTCAGTTATTGCGGTCCCTTGAATGACGCTATATCAGAGTTCGACTGTTTACACTAACTTTTCAACTAATGGAGTATCGATCTAATTCACGCATAGTCTGGTTTAAGGGTGATATAATCAGTTTGAAAACTAAAAAAATTTCAATCAGGATTTTGATGTAAAAAATATAGTTACAACAGCGATGTTTACCGTTAATTATCAACATTTTAGCACGAAAATTACGCAGTCATTGGAAATATATTCTCCTTTCCCGTTGCTTCTTTTAAATTTTTCACACAGTCAGCGCAAAAGTATCAGACAAAATACAGTTATAAGATATAAAATCATACAAATTTCAGGTTCATGTAAGAATATTATCGGCCTGAGAAATGCTGGGCGGGTCACCTAGTTCATAAATAAATAATAATAATAAAAAAAAATAAAGCAAAGCTAACTTTATTTAAATTTGAAGAAAGGAAATATTTTTCTTACCAGAAAAACTAAGTTACCCCCCCCCCCTTTTTTTAAAGCAACTAATAAATTTCTTTTAAGGCTGTTCTCAAATTCAAATAAACAACTTTGACACATTTTTAAGTTAGGAAAGACATGAAATTGCAGGTGTTTCAGAAACTATGTAATCCAATGACATTTTATTTTTGGTGAAGATAGATCTTTAAGAAAACACTGTCTAAGTATGCATTTTGAAGCAAATCCACATGCAGCAGATTAAGAAAGGCAGAAAACTGGTTGTCGTGTGACAAGAATATTTCGTAACTAAGTAAAAAAAAAAAAATGGAAAATACTATTTGATTCCAAATAGCTTTAATTGCGACGAATTTTATGCCTATACATTTAGAAACGATTCAGAAAATGGCTCAAAGTTTTGCATTGTTGAGCAGGAAACTTGAGAACCGCTTTAATCGATAAGCTACTACAGTGAAATTTTGATAATTCGAATTTTTTGCTCAGTCCCTAGAATTCTGTATTAAAATAATGTAAAAAAAATTGTGGCTATTTCGAATTTTTCGTATTACCATCTTTAAAATTTTACGGTAAAAATTGTTCCAGAGGCTTTTTTTTTTAGCTAAGGTAAAAAATATTTTAGCAGTTTATTTTAACTGTTTTTCTAAAGAAAAGAAAGGCAATGGCTTGGAAAGTTACTATGTGGGGATTTCCAAAGAATTTTTTGACCCAAGTCTGTTTTGAACGACAGTCTAATGTAGAAGATTCTATTTAAAAATGTTTGATTTAATGAAAAAAAATGTAGCATAGATAAAGTTTGTGTGTTAAATATTTTATCGTGGAGTTAATCTTTTTATATCTTCTTTTAGAGAGAATATATGTAATTCGAATTGTTGGATATTTCGAAATTTTCTCTGGTCCCTTCAACTTCGAATTATCAAAGTTTAACTGTACTTTGTTCACCATTTAGATTATAGCTGAAATTGTGATCTAATAAATAATCAGCAGACTTGTATAAAACCAAAAACTTTCTGAGCACATAAACATTGGGTCAAAAAGTTTCTGCAAATTTATTTAGTGGTTAATAAAATTACGTGTTATATTATTTTGACGATATGAATTAACAACCATAGTTTCACTCTTATAATAACACTACAAAATTATTCGATTTAACCGCCGGCACCTCGCTAAAAAGTCACTGCAGCCGCCGATGGAAAACCGATCGGGGTGTGTGGGAAATAGAAACAAAAGGGTCTGTGATGTCACAACAATTTTTTGAGTCTTTATGTGATGTCACAACAATTTTTTGAGTCTTTAAACTTCGAATTGTGGATGAAAAATACAAAAATCGTACATAAAATTGGGGAATATTTAAATTTTCGGTATTTAAAAAAAGTTACAAAAAACAAAAAATAGTTTTTCTTTCCTTAACCTTTTCCCGCAAAGTTCCGAATTGTTTGAAAAATTTTCCGCACACGGCGTTCGCGCGTGCGTCTATATTATACAACTCTGATAATCAGTTAATTTTGAAAATTCTAAATTCAAAAACAAATTCTTATTTTACTAAGAAAAAAGCATACTAATGGTTACCACTCGATGATCATCATCCAAGAGACAGCAATAGAGTTCAGCTTGCTTATGAACCTTAACTTCATTGCCCCCCCCCCCCTTTTTTAGCATTCTTGTTGGAGATCCAATTAAAATCTTAACTGTATCCCAAACTCATAATGTGGTGCAATCAGAATCTGCATTATTCCAAACAGGTCTTTCAGATTGAGGTTCAGTTGTGAATGCATTCTTTTTTTACGGTATACAATATGCATATTTTCTGTACTAAGTATATTTAACAGAGCTCATGGAAAAGGTGTCGGAGAATAATGAACTTTTGTTCAAGTTTAGCATGTGTGTTCCCAGCAAAAGGCTGAATATGAATTTTATTAGTTAACATTCAAGCCAAATTTTAGGAATAAAGATAGCTTCTGAAGAGAAGAAAAACAGAAGCTAAGGTGTTAAAATTCAGTAGAATTCTGAACAAATCTGGCAGAAGGTTGAATGTGAAGTGACAGGAATTTCTGTTATACAAATTCCCCAGCTATAATCATAACAGTAGTAAACTAGAGATCCTCATGTGCTGCAGAAATTTCTATTTAGTCTTAGAAAAGAAAATTATAAATAACAATTTAGAAGTATTTTAAGATCTGTGCAAGCTGTGAGCTCAAACTACCATGCAGTATGGCATAAAATAGTTCTTGCGACAAGCTTCTTTAATTCAGTTTAAAACAGGATGAAGCCAATCCTTTTTGCATACATTGACTTTTCAAACTAAGTTTGGTTCAGAGTCACCGATGGATTAAAAGAAACTGATCTTGTTAATTCAAATAATTATGGTTAACATTAGCTAAGATGACACCTGTTTAGAGACAAAACATTGGCAACGTGAAAATGTAAATATTTCTTACATCTTGTCAGTTTAATTTGGGAAGTTTTTTAACAAAATTAACTTCGTTAGTTAACACTTAAATTTCACCAACTATTTAAAACTGATGTCCACAGTTTATCAAAATGTATATATTTATAAAGCAAAGAACTGACTTCCATAAACTATAATGTAACTTGAATGAAATTATCAATTTGTGGGAATCAAAACTCGCGATCAGTTAAAACATTACATCACAATTAAAAATGCAGAAGGAAAAAAAAAGAAAAGAATATCGATTCTGTGCGACATATTCGAATAATTAACACAACTGGTGACCTTGTTGACATGATGTATTTGACCTAGCACAGATAATATACAAGTAGTACCAGATACTGTGATTTCCATGACCTGTTGCCATCCTGAGTATATTTACTATAAATGAATTTTATAAAGAGAAATTTTATGACTTCAAATAGATAACTTATATCCTCCACTACTGCTGTGTCCATTGAAATTAAAATTATAAGGGCTTAGACAACAGCAGTTGTTTTATGTTAGTTTTATTTAATTCTTTAATAAAGCATTTATTTTAATGTCAATATTTTGAATGTCATGACATAACATCCCCCCACATGTTTTTAATAGGCTACAGAATTCAATGATGTGTAAGCATAAAAATGAAAAGAAAGAGACAAGACAACATATATATAACTAGAATAATTTAATTCCTCATAGAAAACATAGAACATATGAGGAGTTCAATGTGGCTTAGAGGCCATTTTACAGGGTAAATATGGCAGCAGATTACAAATTAGATGGGTTATTTTTTTTTTTTTTTGCAACTATTACAATATTGTAAATTACTGCTGCGGCCGCCAAATGTATGATAGAAAAAAGGCAGATTTTCCCCAGGTGTTAGCTGTTGAGCTCCTCTAATCAACTGAACATAAAATAGACCATTAAAAAATACAGAAAAATATAAATGGTGAAGTAGTAGTTCATTGCGAGGTTACTCTAGGTTACAGGGGGGAGGGAAGGGTATAAGCTGATATGGCTGTTTTTTAAGAAAAATCTGTAAAAAATACCCTGAGCTGAACGACGATTCCAGTCCCAGGTTTTTGAGTGCATCCATCTGGGTAAAAAGAATATGCCATTTCTTTGTACTTCTGTAAGTAGACAATACTTTGAACAGATATAATATGGCACATTTAATGCACTTCATTGCTATGGATTTGAATGTACTGATGGAGTCACAGAAAAATATTACAGATAAAAAAATACTGTTTGAAATAGGATGAATTTCTTTCAATTCTTACAGAAAAAGTGAGCCCTCATAATTTGAATGAAAAAAGAAACAACAACTTTCATAAAAATAGAATTAACCCCTTCACACTAGGGCTTCCTCACAGTGTAATTACCTTTAACTAACATGCATTTTGAAATATTAATAGTACCACTAACACTGTCAATTTTACATCTGCAAGTATACACAAAATTTAAAATATCTATTTTCTATTACATGTATATTAGCCAAGTCAAGCAGATAAAAATAAGTAAATACAGTAAAATAAACTAATTATCTAAGTCAAAACATAATGAACCAGAACAATGCATAAAGAAAAGAAAAAATATATTGATAAGTCATAAACATAAAAATTCTTACTGCAACACTTTCAAGTACCATAACTCATGCCCCTAAGTGCACTACTCAAGACTATTAAGCTTTCTAAAAAGACAAAAAATCTTTCTATTTTTTTTTTTTTTTCAGCCATTCAGAAAATTCATTGGGGACATTCATTATGAGTACCTTTCCAATACACAACACAGAGTTGAACAATTATTATAGAATTAGGTTAACTACTATATTGAATAATGAATTATAAACTCTTCCAACCCCCAACATTAAGTGCATAGAAAATTATCCAAATATTTGGATGCAGATTTTCAAATTTAACAAAGGGGATGGATGAATGGTCAAAAATTAAAAAATACACATATATGCAAAATAACTAAAGTAAGGTAACTATAGCACTCCATGCTTTGAAAAAACACAAAATATATATTATTAAAAATGCAGAAAAAGAAAAATACATACGAAAATTTTTAATTCATTGAACATGCATAGATAAGAAAAATACTCCCATCTACAGATAATTTTTTTTTTGTTTGTATCATAAGGCAGTCAAATACTTCAAAGATAGTGCATCCAGTAACTGTTTCTAAAAGTACAATGCATTTCTGTAGAATCGGGGGAGAATGGTTTCAGAGACTGCTTCAAATGCATTTTATTTTTTTTCCCAAATTCAATTCATTTAGGGATGTTGTAAAAATAAGCAGTCCAGTCAAATCTATAATATGCTTTGCAAAAATAGTTAACTTTTTATCCCAGCAAAGCTACTGAGAAAAATTCACTGTTTCAGCACAATTTTTCATAAATTCAAAATTGCAGCATTTGCATAGATTATTAAGCAAGTCTTTGTACTTAGTGAAGTGTAAATCACAATCAATCCATGGTGTAGAAAAAAAGGTATGAATAATATTTCTATGGGCCTTTTTTCAATATTTTGATTCCAGTATAATATGCTAACGTGTGATAATATCTGAAATTCATACAAATGCAAATAGTAGGTTTTAAATATATATTTATAAAGGTATCAACTTGTAATTAAGCTTTTATTTCTACTTCTAACTATAAATCTGACTTAATTTGTACAGCTTAGTTTTAACCAGGCAATAAAAGAGAAAAGGTCCCTTCAAATTATTATTCATATGTATATAGGCAAATAACAGAACATCAGGCAATCAAAAGACTATAGATGGTAAATGCAGCCAGTTAACATCATACAGGTTATAGAAAATAAGTTCTTATAGGCAGATTTTTTAAAAAGAACTATTAAGTATTATAACTCAAACAATCCAAATTAAAAAATTCCAAAAATAAAATTTAGGCTGCGTTAATTAAACTGGATGGGTCAAAAAAGAAGAAGAAAATTGCTCTTCTTGAGAAGTCTAGCTTCAACGAAAAAAAAAAAAAAAAAAAAAAATTACTTGTAAGAAATCAGGTCTTGCCCTAATGTGCCACAGCCAGTTATATTGGTTTTCTTTTTGGTATGTTTTTTGGACTTTTTTTTTTTTTTTTTTTTAAACTATGACCTACATTGATACCATGTTCCAAGTTGAACTGGTAGAAGTTGTGGGGATGAAATGAGAAATTTCCCATAAATGGTTTGTGTGTATAGTAGAGTATATCCATAAAATATATATTACTTCACACATTAAAACTAGATATATCTGTTTTGTTTAGGCTTTGTTTGGTTTTCCATGGCAATCTTCGGCACATTGCAAATAAGTTGAAGCAATTAATCCCTATTGTTCAGAGATATTTTGCATTTGTTTTAAAAATGGTGACAATGCATGCATGTGTAGAATAAGCTTTGAATATACATTATATCTTATTGAGGGCTCATACAGAATTTTAAGGGATGGTGGGGATTAGAAGTGAAGAGCCTCTTATACAATGCTTATTGGAGAAACAGAAATATGACAAATCTGCAAAATGTAGACAAAATAAAATACCAGCTACGAGCACTTGCTCAATGTATATTTCTCTTTTGGGTTTTTTATTTTTATTTAATTTTTTATTTTTTTTTCTCTTGGCCACATTTTTACTCCTTGGCAAAAAATGCCCTCATAAAAATTAACAAAAAAGTTTCTCCAACAAGTATCAAAAATAAACTTTTCATAACATTACAAAGACCATTATATATCAACAAATATGGTCCATGTTTTTTGTACTAACTAAACAACTGCCTCTCATTACAATCCTCCTACTTTACAAAAAGTTTTAAATGCTTTATCATACACATATTAACACATTTACTCCATTCCTGAGATTTAAACAACACAGCAATCCTTGGAGCTCCAGCCAGACATGGAGGAGGGTGGAGGCCCAGGGATTGGAGGACCCCAAGTAAGGCGATATGTTACTGTGGAAACCAAACAAAGCAACGATGTCCATTCGCAATATCCCCCAAACCCACAGCCACCAGAGAAAAAGATGAAGTAGTGAGAAGGTGGCAAACTCTTGGTCTTTGGTATCGTGAAGGTCATGATGTGTGGCGGGGCTTGGGGGTGAGGCTAGTTTGCTTGGACTTGACGTTGATTAGGAGGCAGTCCTCCTGGAGGTGGAGGACGACGGAGATTCGTCAGCTGACTCCTGTTCACTAGTTGTCGAATTTGGCGTTGAGCAGCCTGCAAGACAAACAAACAATTTAAGGAACGGTGCCAATTACAATAAATCAATACTTTCTGTTAGCCATGTACAAATCTTGCTAACAGACCCAATGCCAATAGCAGCTTTTACAAGTTTGCACATGTAAATAAATGATAATGACAGCAACTGAATTATGATTTATCGCATATGTCTGACTAACAAAATAGTATAAAATAATCATTCCCATGTATACAGTGGGTGATCAGTTAACGAATGCTTTCGCGTGAGATTTTTATGTTCAGATAACGAACACATCACACAAAACAAAGCCAAGATGAAACTATGCTGTATTTCAGATTTGCTGAGCTATATTTAAAGGGACCTTCTACATTAGAAGATAAAAAAAAAGCACTTTATGTTTTTTTGTAAGAAAACTGTAGGATGGATCGTTTTGAAATTTTAACAGTTTATTCTACATATCTTAAAGTATACACAAGAATTTTTTATTATATTTTGTTGCTTCTACTCTAAGTTGTAAACAAATATGTTCAACTTGCTTTGGAAAATTTCGCCTGGACGGTGGGCATGATAGATAGCAATAAATTTTTTTCATAAACTTCGTGATTATAGCTTCTAGTTAAATTAAAGGAACCCATAAATTTATTTTTAAAAAGTTATGCAATGGCTGATTAAAAAAAAAAATTTGTTCTTATTTGTTAATAACTTTTTAAAAAAAATAATTTTAGTAAAAGCTTTAATTTATATCGAAGGCAATTAAGCTTTAATAAAAAAAAAAAAAAAAAAAAAAAAAAAAAAAAAAAAAAAAAATCTAGATCCATTGAGTAGTTTTTTTTTTTTTTTAAATCTTGCCCACCGCGTCAAAAAATGAGATTTTGAAAAAAAAAAAAAAAAAAAGCGTTTAAAGTTTCCGTACAAGAAAAATGGTTCATAAAAGCTTATTGTTTATTTACCTATGCTGTTCGGTTAATCTGCTTCATATAAAAGACCCCCCCCCCCCCTCTTCCCTGTACAGTTTATTTGTTGCTATTTCTTCAAATTCCTGAAAGTCGGCGTAAGATTCTTACTGCGACAATTTTGACTGTTTGGTGTTTACTGTATTGACCAGGTCTCGACAAGTGGGCCCCAATAACTATATCCAACATAGACATAACACTGAAAAAATTCCTTCATTGAAAATGCCAGCAGCAATCCAAGCTGCAATTTCAATAACTTTTCTACCGCGCTGAATTTGTTTTGGTGCCATTCGCCAAACAGTGGCATTAAAACTTTCATTAGCGTTTTGTGTATGTCCACCAATACACTGTTGGAGCAAATCTTATCTGCCGCTCTGCTTGGAGCACATGCACTACACATGGATATTTCGATCTCTTACAGTTTGAATTCAGACTTGAGATTTTAGGAGCATATTCTACAGATGAAATACTAGTATTTTAAACAACAACAGCAACAAAATATCTGATTTTTTTTTTTTTTTTTTTTTTTTTTTTTTTTTTTTTTTTTAACTTCGAATGTAGAAGGTCCCCTTAATTGCATATATTGTCGACTTAGATAATATTTCAAACAGTCATATGTATGGACTAATTCAAGGGCTACCGGGGGTTTGGCCCGTACACTTTAGGGACCTAGAATGAACAGGTCAGAAACAGTATTTTGTGTCCCTTTTTAAAGAAATATTTTAAACTGCAAATTAATTATTTTAATTGAAATTTCAGTTTGCAAATTATTAACAGGCTGTAGACTACATTTGAACTTTATCGGACCCAGCAGTAAACATGATCTTTTAGAGAACTAAGGCCAAAGTGAAAGTCCAAAGTGATCCTAAAACATTTTACAAAGGGTATGTCATTTATTATTATTATTTTTTTAAACACCACAACACTGACAATTCAATCTGTCCATATTAACACCACTATTACTATTTTTATAAAATATTTAATTTTTTTTTTTATACATTTAGCTATAGCTGAAAATTGGCGGTCGCCACTCGCCACGTGGCGATAAAAAATCTGCTATCGATCGCCAAGTGAAATGTAGCTTTTTTCATAGAAATATGCGTTTCTACTTTGATTACATTGATTTAGCTGTATTTTCAATATTTCGGCTTTTTGCCATTGCCCTTCAGTTGGATTATTTTTTCAAGGAATACAGTTTTATTCTGCAAAATATATTCATCAGCTTTGATTCCACATGCATTTCAAATAATTTATTCCTTTTTTTTTTTTTCAGCTGTATGTAATTAATGTGTGTAGTATGTTAATAACACATTTACTTATTAAATAAAATACAAATAACATTTTATTGTGTTTTATTTGATTCTTTTTTTATTATATACACCTAACTGTTGGAATTTTGATTTAGTTATTTTTTATATAAAGAAAGTAATAGTAATTTGATTGATAATAGTGTTTATGAACATATACAAATAATCTAAAATTATATTCTAAAAAAATCAGTATGATAATAGATTTTGTGGTTTTAAAGTGTAATTTTCTTGAATTTCGACTGCTTCCCTATTCTTATCACGAATAGTTGGCTGGTATAAAACTCTGATTTATAGAAAAATGCGTATATATACAACGATTATAGTTTATCTAGATGTCAAGAAAGTTTGAAACATTATAGTGGCCACTAACTTTAAAAAGTGGCCACTAATGAAACAAAGTCTACTACTGGCCACTAGCTACTAACTCAATTTCCCAGTTTTCACCTGTACATTTAGCTTTTAAGAACGAATTAATGAAATTTCCATACAAATTAATACACAATCTATGATCGGTTAACAAACAATTCGGCTAGTGAACACCGTTTTGGAACAGATTAAGTTTGTTAACTGTATTTCAAAATTTGGTGTCAGACTTCTTTAAAAAAATTCTTGCTACCCTTAATGAATATTATGACAATCGGCGACAAGAGAAAATCTCATTAAGTACTGTATATTTACTGCAATAAAAATGTATTGTGTCACCTCTCCTGATTAACACAAAAATTTCATACAGTCACATAAGATTCTATTTTAATGTACGTAAAACGAACTTAAGTCCTTACACAATTTCATTTGTGCTTCAGCACAAAATTCCGTTCAATATTGAAGAAGAGAAGAAGGCCTTTTCTACACGGAAACTATGAGCTTATTAAATATAACATTGGATTTATGTAGACATAAAATAGGGCGGCTGAGGTGAAAAAAATCAATGCAACAAAGTAAAATTAACAAGTTCAAACATTTTAATTTAATACATGACATTTTTGCATGGGTGCAGTAATTTGCACGGATATCTGATCTTAACAGAAAACTTTATTAAAATTCTTTTAATATTGTATTCAACAAACTTATTTTCAAATTTTATCTGATCCCCAGAAGTCCAAGAAAACATTTAGCACAGAATTAACTTTACTGGCAAATGTATATTTAATAAGCAATACCTTTTTAATGATATTGCCGTAATGTCAAGGCATCATGAATTATTATATTGACTGCTACAAAGAAATATATCTGTGCAGTCATATTCCTATATATTATAATGAATTACTAGGGAATTTTCAGAAAATCTTACCAGCCAAGGATTTTCTTTAACTGCCAGATGCAACAAAGTTGAAAATTGTTAGAACAAAATGTTATGTATGTGACTGCAAAAATAGTTAATTGCTAATACTGTAATACAAAGTCATAATATTTCCCCCTATAAATTTAAGAAATATATAGAACAGAGGAAGTTTAGTATAGGATGGAACTTACTGTCATGTTTACATTGCGTTAATTTTGTAAAGTTGCAGAATATAACTAGTAAAACAAAAGTGCTGCAGTTTTTTAAAGACTACTTAAAAACTTACTCTCCCTGTGAGAAAACCCAGTGTTATGGTGGTAACAAAAAAACCCAGAGATAAACACTAGAGCTTAACTTCACAAACAGAGGGTAACACGGCAAACACCATACTACATCTCTAGAGAAAAACGATTTTCCCAATTCCTGATTATATATAAAGATTATTATTAATATATAAATATTAATTTTAAACAATGTTAACTACATTGCAGATAAGTTTATTAACTAACAGGAGATGGTTCCAAAAAATGAGATCAAACAATATGGATTAGACTTCAGTGAGTATCACTTAAAGTTACTGATACAGTAAGAGCTTTCACCAATTTCTCATTTTATTTAAGACATGTAACTAAGCTAAGCAGAATTGAATTAAAAATCTTTTAGTACAGATAAAGTATGGTTTTTCGGAGACAACTGATGGCCATTCACCAAAATTTGCGAAGAACATTGTTTTGGCACTACAAGTAAAGGTAAAATCAGTCCCCCATATAAAGCTCTTTTACCATTTTTTTTTTTTAAGAAGGGGAGGAGGGGGCATTTAAAATCATAGAGGTAGAGAGTGGAAACTTTTTTTTTTTTTTTTTTTTTTTTAAACGTAGGCAAGTTGGATATCGTTTGTGTATTTTTTAAATTCTGAATCGAATGACATTATTTACAAGTCGATAAGACCATTTGTTACTAAGTTGAAAATTGCACTTTTCTGAATCAAATGACACCGCCCGCAAGTCATTCATTAATCCCTCGTTACAAGTTACTGAAGATTTCATGAATACAAAAGTCAAATTGTATTTTATTATTGAACACAGCTTTGTTACATTTATTTTACGTTCAAAACATGTTCTTTAAGTAATCTCAAACTTAATGTCCTTAAAATCACAATAATCATTAATCAGTCATCTGATAAGGCAAGAATCTATACAGGGTTTTTTTCCCCCCTTCTTGGGCACCATTTTGTGAAAAATACGTTATTTTGTGAAATTTATTATTATTATTTTTTTTTCAATGAAAAATATTTTGTAACGAAAATAAATACAGTTTCTGAAATTCAAACAAAATGTTTATTAATAACTAATTTTAAAATCTTTGTTTCTATCGAGCTTATTTTGTTTAAAGCTGTTCTTAACTGCTCCGCTTAACAAGCGCAAAATGTATTGACACATTTACAAATTCATTTTTTAACGGAAAGATATGAAAATGGAAAGCCTGGCCATGGAAGTGATTTGGAACTGTTTTTTCCATTTTTGGATCAATCAATTACCTATTGAGCTATAAGCGATTTCGATCACGTGACAAATAACGTTTTTTGCCCGCTTGAGTGATTTTTCTATTTTTGCGCAGAAATTTCGTTCAAAATGCCTACTTTGACACTTTTCTGAAAGATCTATTGCGTTTGCAAAAAAATGGAAAAAACAGCTCAATGACATAGTTTCTGAATAAGAACAACACCAGCTAGTTTCATGCATTTTCGAACAAAAATAAATTAAAACTTATGTCAAAGTTGCCCTTTTGGATTTGAGAACACACTTAAATATTAAAATTTTAATAAATATCAAAACCGTTTTTATAAAATAGAAATTTGTGAAGAGGCCTGTTTTATTGAATGGGTTTTTGTGAAGGGGCACCTAAATAGGCCCCATAGTTTGCCTAGATTGACCTAAGGTCAAAGTTGTCAAAATTCACATATTTAAACAGGGTTCATAAAGACTTCAGAAAAATTCGAAATGAATTCTTGTACTCCTTAGAATTTTCTAAACACCTACTTTTTCACACATGCACAGACAAGAGTGGGAGGGAGAGAGTGAATTTGGAAGGGGGAAAAAAAAGTTTTTTTTTTAAGAATGGCAATAACCACTTGAACTTTACCTTCATAAACAGAAGATATTTATCTCCGTTGATGGCTAATATCCTTCATGCCATATATGCATAAGATTATTATACAGGCAGTATTATTCATTGTGAAAGATACAAGTTACAATTTCCACTTTTGTATACTTCAATTAAATCATTCTCCAACACTAAATTTTATTTTGTGATAATTTAAGTAGTTTTTAAGGAGGATTTTGCTTATCTAAGTTTCCAAGTAGTCTGTACGAATCATGATAAAACCATTAATGACTTTGTATTCATAAAAACTGCCCTAACTTAGAATTGAATAATCGCATTGACTTGCAGAGGATGTAGATTTGATTCAGATTTAAAAAGTACATAATAAACGATACCCCACATAATCTATTTTTTTTTTTTTTTTTTTTAAGTTTAGTTCTTGTTCTCAGCAGTTAAAATGTCTCACAAAACATGGTAAAACAACACTTTTGGGAGATGGAGGACTCACCAGATCTTCAATAATTCTAGTGCCAAAACAAAACTAAGTTCTTCCTAAATTTTTGTAAATGGCCATCAGTTGTTCCTGTAAAAAACTATTTTAGCTGCACTACAGTACAATTTTCGACTTTGCATTCATAAAACCTGCCGTAACTTTGTAACAAATGTTTGTGTCGACTTGCGGATGGTGTCATTCGATTCAGACTCACTGGATCTTCAGTCTTCACTACTAGTGCCAAAATAAAAATCTTGCCAAATTTTCATGAATGACCACCAGTTGTTGTATATTACTCCATTTTGTCTGTGTACCTGTTTGACAATTTAAAAAAAAAATATTTTTAAATCCCTACAGAATACAAATGAACTTACTTGTGTGCTGTAAAAATCACCAATAATATGGACGGGTGTTTCCTCAGAATCTGAGCTATCACTTTCTTCAGGTAACTTGATAATTGCACGAGTTTGTCTTTGGAGTTCCCGAACAGTTTGGCCACCTTTTCCAATTATTCGGCCTACTTGGTTAGAGGGTACAAAGATCTCTACTTTCAGGTGAGATTCTTGAGGTCCTGCGTAAGTTTCGAAGCTGACTTTTTTGAAAATCATATATTGAGCCTGTACAAACAAAAAATAACATTACGTGCTTATTCACAAAAGACATTTGCATTAATTATTTAATTAAAATAAAGACTTGGCAAGGTTTTGCCACACAAGAAAGAAAAAAATAAGTTTGGCAGGACTCATGGTGTTTTCATATGAAAAAGGAATATCCACACATACATCTACCTATAAAGCTACTCAATTATTTGTTAAGAGCTTTCACTAATTTCTGATTTATTATAACAGACATAGTTAAGGCTTCTCAAATCGAAAGGGGCTACTTTCTGACATTCATTTTTGTTTGGAAGTGCGTAATATCGCCAAGCATTCTTACGCAAAATACCTTTTTAAAAAAAAGTCAAAATGGACAGTTTGAACTGAATTTCCATATGTAACAGACATTAGTGCTAAACTTGTATAATTTAGACATATTTAAACAGTTATTTATACAATAAAATGAAATATAACTGTACATGATTGTTATTTTATATATAGGTTCACTGAATCAAAAAAGGAAATCGAAGATAGTTTGCTAAAGGTATAAACCCAACTACATCTAGTGAACTTACGTTAAGTACGATGATTAATTTTTCAAGATAAGTATTATTTTGAATGGTTTGGCTGGTATTCCTCTTCTTTCAGGGGAAAAAAAAAATCCTCCATGTGTACCTTAAATTGATCTTTGCTCTAGAAATATATCTAAAAAAATGCTCACTGAAATTACCCAAAAGTGTAGCATGAATAGGACAAAACATTCTATTCAAAATAGAATCTTATGAAAACTTCTTTTCCTTTTAAGGCTGTTCTTAACTGCTCTGCTCAACAAGTGTAAAGCATTGACACACTTACAAATTCATTTTTTAATGGAAAGATATAAAATTGGAAAGCCTGGTCATGGAAGCGATTTGGAATTGAACTGTTTTTTCCATTTTTTGATCCATCAATTACCTATTGAGTTATAAGCCATTTTGATTACGTGACAAACCCATTTTTCACCTGCTCTTGAGTGATTATGCTACTTTCGCGCGGAAATTCAGTTCAAAACGTCCACTTTGACTATTTTCTGAAAGATCTATTGAGTTTGCAAAAAAAAAAAAAATGGAAAAAACAGCTCGATGACAGTTTCTGAACAATAGCACTAGCTAGTTTCATGCATTTTCGAACAAAAATGAATTAAAACTTACATGCATTTTCGAACAAAAATGAATTAAAACTTATGTTCGAAAGTTGAACCTTTGGATTTGAGAACAGCCTTAAAGACACAAAAAAGCTTGCCTTTGATTTGGTGGCTCTTCTGCACAACAATTCCGAAACAAGCTCAAAGGATTTGAGTAGACAAAATCCCTAAATTTTTAATACAGAGAGAATGCACAAAATTGCTTTTAAAGAGGTGGAATTCCCCCTTTAGGATGAATTATTTCATGCTCGAAAAGCAATTGGATTTCAAATCGCTTCAATAGCGATTTGAAATCTGCCAATTTTATACCTTAATGTTTAAAAATGAGTCGGAAAGTTCAGAGTTTGTTGAGCAGGGAATTTGATAACTTTCAAGCAGAATTCGATAATAAAAAAATCAGATTACTCTTTTAACTAATTTGATAGACTTCAACTAATGTTTATTCAACTGTTTTTATTTATTTATTATTATTTTCATCTTTTAATCTGTATGCTTTATGTTGTCTTCAAACATGTTTCTTTGTGTTAAAACTCAAAAGTTACATAACATAATGAGGAGTTATCACAAGATTTTATTTAGCACTAACAATATCAACAATACTTAAATTTATTAAGTAAAGTAAGCATGTAGTGCATAATAAAGTAAAAATCAAATAAGTAAAATTGCATTCATTTTCGAAACTCATCCATCTTTTATACGTAAATATGTGAGTAACAGGTGAAAAACTTATGAAACAAAGATTTCCTTGCAGTATTACTTACTCTTAAAACAGGTCGTTAATGCACTGATTTCAGCTATATCAAATTGTTAAGATCCCCCCCCCCTTTTTTTCTTCTTCTGAACATAGCATAAGGCATGCCACGCTAAGACTTGCGTCGTATTGACTTAAATATCACCTGTTTAGTGATGAAACAGTCTCATTGGAAAGACGAAAATGCGAATATTTTTGCAAATAGGCAAATCTCCCCGATTTCTGAGTATTTTTTACAAAATTCCCTGACTTTTTCAGATTGATAAACTTCCCTGAAATCCCCCCCCCCCCCCCCCCGGATTCCTAGAATCTGTAGCCACCCTGTTCCATTTTAAATGATTTAGAGAATTATAAATTAAAAGGATCAAATGTATTTTTTTAGAAGGTTCTGCGAATTATTTTTTAAAGTTCTTAGACGCACATACACACATTTAGAAATATTGTGATATACACAAAAATTTGAATGGGAAACCTGGGTACAACTCTGGCGATTTCCACTAGAAGAAGGTTATATTTAATCAATTTTAAAAAGGATATGTTCTGCATACTCAAATAATGGTCTCTGAGGAATACTACATTGGAATATGAAAAACTGCTACTTCAGTATTCCACACTGCAATGTGTATATAACAATAGTTTACAAGACAGCATTAAAACACTTATGTGGCTGTTTTAACAGAAAATAGTTACTCCATGTGTTCAAGATTCATGCAACTCATCCATTTAGTAGTGTCCATTTTCTTTTTAAAAGTGGTAGGGAGGGATTTATCAAAAGGAATCTTTCTGTTGAACGAAAGGGTCACTTTCCTATGCTAAAACTCAATTACTTGTACTTGTAGCATAAATATACTGAATTGTAGAAATCAGACAACTTAATTGGAAAGAAATGTTTCCTGGTTACTGCCCTTTTTTTAAACATTTAAATTGTACAGAACATTAAAAACACTTGGAAGAAATTAAGTGAAAAGTTTATGCTTGAAAAGGAGAAGGATGCAACACTCCTTAAAAACATCCAAGAGGAACGTTAATTCATTAAAAGAATTTTGGGCAGTCAAACACTTCCAAGTGGCTGATAATCACAAAAATTTCAGTTAGAACAAAAAGTTGGTGGAGGAGTGCAATTGAAGTTTGCACCCAAAGCCATATTACTGCAACAGTACACGAGGGACATAGAATTCTGAAAATTTAGACCCCCCCCACACACACACACACACCTTTAAAAAAATGATTGATATGACGTTAAGCTCTTAAATTCATTAAATTATGAGCTTAAAAAAATTATAAAATATTAAACTGTGAGATTGTATGAAAGAGTACTACATGGGCTACATAACAAGTAGGACTGACCTAACCAACCAATATTCTAAGTAGATGAAACAAGTGCATGTCATTAATAAATGCAACAACCAAAAAAAAGCATAATAAAAGTTGTATTCTGTTGCATAATGACTTGTTTTTAATCAACATTTAATAGAGATTAAATTTAAGACAATTAGATACCATACAAAAGACATTAAAAATAAACCTTGCAACAAAAAAAGTAAAAATATGAATTATGATTAAAAAAAAGTCAACTATATAAACGCATGTATATAAATACATAATCACATAAATGCATACAATATAATTTTTCTGAATAACTTTCTAAATTTCAATAGAGTAAAAACAAAGTCACATTTAACAAAACAAACAAAAAATTCTAATACCTTCCACTGTGCATCTGGATTTCCAGTAATAGTGACTTTTCTTTCAGCTTGACGATCAATTGGTTCATCTTTGTTTGTTTGCGCAACCTGAATAAATGAAAGTTAAATTTAATCATGCATAAAAGTAAAGACAATAAGAATTTTTAATATAATATATGCAATATAAATGTCATGTCAATTTACAATTTTATTGCACATGTCAAGACAATGGCTGTCAATTTTAATTTCGATTTAACATGTCTGACATTGTATAAGGAACATGCTTTTTGTGTGTTACATTACTGAAATAATATTCGTATAATTCATAATATAATAAAGTTAGCAAAATGATAAAAGACATTTTAAGTTTCAATTTTAGTAGTTTGCAATTAAAATAGCTTTTAAATGCTTCTTAAAAGTTGTATTAAGCCTCCACACAATTTTGAAAAATTTTTAGCCTCAAATTTCAAGCATGTGCAAGATAAAAATGAATAAATGGAACTATACAAATTCTAGCAAATCATTTGTAAAATATTTGAGGTAGAATGTAACCGTGTCTTTCAAAATCTACAGATTAGGTATACAATAAATAGCAGATTTGCTTTTTGTATTAATACACAAATAACTCCAATTATGAAAGCAAATAAAGAGCCCTTTTGGTCTTATAAATAGCATCCCCCCCCCCCCCCTGCAGTATGATTGAAATTGTCACAGCATAGACATTCATTAATTTAATTTTGAAGTTCTTTGGATCTGTTATTTTTGGAATGACGTATTACACAAAAATGCACTTTAAAAGTCCTTGCAGTTCACAACATAGTTTTACATCAATAACAGCATTTATATTAGAGTTGAAGTTTGTTAATTTGCTCCAAGCTCTCGTTAAAGTGGTTCTCTTGACTAATTTTAATAAAACCATGCCTCTATTATGTTTTTGCATCAAACAAAATTAATCATGTTTGTGAAGATAAGAATGATTGTTCTGTAACCATAGTTTAGGAACTGCTGAAATAAATCACAGATTTTCAAGTTTGCAAAAAAAGAAGATCAAAATGCAACGAGTACAAAACAATAAACAGCAATACTAACTTTAATGATAGCACCAGAGGAGCTAATCATGTCCCTTATTGTACTTCCTCCAGTACCAATAATGGCACCAACGGCAGAGTTAGGAATGTAAAGGTGGACTGTTTCTTTTAGTGGTTCCATATTTGGAGGTGGAGCACCAGGCGAATACATCATAGGTGCATTGTAAGGGGGAATCTGAGGATTGCCATACATTCCATAAGGGGGTGGAGGAGGAGGTGGACCGCCGCCACCAGGGCGATTAGGGGGGTAGCCTTGGTTTATTGTAGAAAAGACATTCATTGGGTGAAGTCCAGGAAACATCATGGCAGAAGGTGCCATAGCAGCCAAGTCATTTTCATAACTCTGCCGTAACTTGCTACTTATCATTTGTTCAGCTTTGCAGATATTCTCCAACTTGCCTTTGATAGTGATGACTCTCTCAAAATTGAAACTATTCACATCGTGAATGCTGCTGTAAATAAAATGAAAACTTTGGTTAACAGAAATTAAATGACAGCTAAGATAACATAGTGTACTTTGAAATTAATCCTTAACCACTTCACTGACAGCCAGATATAGGAAAACAATGCTTTAACACCCGGCTTATCTCGGGACAAACGTTAAAGTAGTTAATATCTCAAGGCAAACATTGAAGTAGTTAAAAGGTAATATAAATCAGGGTAAATTTTTTTAAATAGGACATTTTAAATTTGAAAACATTTAAATAACCAAAAAACACATTTCAAATTATATTTTAAACATTGAATTTTGTAAAATCAATAACATTCCAGTAAAATTAATCTGATAATTAAAAATGCAAGCCCAATTCTATATTTGATATAGCCCTTTTGATATACCCATCTAACAATGAATTCACATACTTCCAAACTACAAAAACATTTTTATAGTATTATCAAAACAATCTGAAAGCTTACATATTGATAAGAAGTAGCCGTTCCAACACCTCCCATACACCAGAGTTCATTCTAGGCGTTTTTCACGGGGCGGGGCACCCTGCCTGCCCTTCTTTACAAAAGTTGATGCCCCCACTGTCCGACAGCCCTGCCCCGCGAGCCCTATCACTCAGAAAATCGTGCGAGGGAAAAATAGCGCCATTTAACTTAATTTCATCGCTTATTTCAAGCAAATTCTAAACTATTTGTAAACATTATATAACGTCCTAGCCCCATTTTGCATCTAATCTGTTCCTTTTCATCCCCCACCCTCCAACATAATCATACAGACACCAATTATTTTCAGTAAAATTCCAGCACCGGCACAGTCATAAATTTCTCTTTCTCTCTATACCCCGTTTCTCGGCTACCGTGAAAATTCAGCCGAATTAAGAAAGGAAAAAAAACACCGAAAAGGTCCCTTGACAAAATTGCCGTTTTTTTGCGATTCTCTGACGAAATTAGTTTTTTTTCGGCGAACATTTCTCAAAATTTGCGATATAGTTTATAGAAAAGAATCACCCCTCCACTGCAAAGTGTCATCAATGAGGTAAAGGGGTAGTAGCAAAGACTTTTTAGGGGGTGGGGTCAGGGAGGAAGAGTTATTAGTTGATTATTTATCATTACATTATGTGCCCCTTTTTTTCTCTAAAGTAAGTGCCCTTTTACGGCAAAGTGCACCCGGCCTACCCTTGATCCTAGAATGAACTCTGCATACACCATCATCCAAATTTAACCAGGCTGAATTATTAACCCAAACTGAAAATTTAAAATAAATTATCCTTTCACAAAGTGCTTTACTTGATAAATCTGTGGCTGCATATCAATACCAGGGTTGCTAAATATAGGTGAATGAAATTCCCTGATTTTTCCAGGTACATTTTAGGAAAATTTAAGCCTAGCAGTGTAAGGTCATTACATGTCACGTGTGGGACAGCTTTTCTACACGTTTCTGCTGTTTTAACAATGTTATTATATCCTCAAATTAAACCAACCATGCTAATATGGAAACCTAAAGTTTGTTATTTTTAATGTATTGTTTAACACAACTTATATAAATAAGTCAATAGATATAGGTATTTGTTTGAGTGTCGCACGCAGGACATTCTGGCAGTTTTTCATGGAATGGCCCTGAAACAGGCGTCTAGGATTTAAAATAAATATTTTTATTTACTTATAATTAAAAACGGGCAGCTCATAGGCCCCTCTAATTTTATAACCCTTATGTATGTATATGTATATATAACCCTTAGGTCTAGGGTTTAAAATGTGGAGATTTTTAAACCTATTAAAGGGCCATGCCATATCACATGTGGAACAGCTTTTTTACATATTACTGTCGATTTAACTAATATGAAAATATGGGTCTTTTCAATAATTTTAATGTATAGTTTATATTTTAACAACTTATAAGTTAGTATAGATAAAGGTATATACGTAAGTGTGAAGTGCAGGACATTGTCCATTTCTCATGGAATAGCCCTGTAGTAAAGTGGACATGAGAGCAAAATAAATATTGTACCACTCGAAAATATTAAAATTTTCCAACTATTGGTAATATTAATAGAACACCCCCCCCCCCCCCCTCAATACCCAACAACACACAAAAATTACTTTCAGGACTACAACAGAAATTGCTGTCCTTAATAATTTACGAGGGGTTCAAATACAGTTTCCTCCAAACTAAAAAAAAAATAATAATAATAATGAACCAATTCACTTTAGCAACTATCACAATAACACTTGTCCAGCTTTAGGTAAAAGGGGGTTGAGAAGCGAACAGGGTTCAGGATAAGGGTTGAGGAAATTTTAAATGATGTTTTAGTTATATTAATTGTCAGTGATAAAAGTATATTAATCAGTTAAAAATTAAACTGTGTGTGAAAGGAAGGGGAGAAAATTTTAGGAAGATTATTTAAATGAAACTTTTCAAAACTGGAATTCACAAAACCATGAAAGATTTTTCTCATCCGTCCTGCAACATTTACCTCAGATAGTTTTAACTTTTTGCACTGATGATAGCCTTAGAAGATCCAAAACAGCTGTTTGAGCTTTACACATATTTTTACATTTGTGCCATTTTCACAGTGTATTCATTCCTTAATATAATGGTCCAAAGTTAATCTTCCATTTTAAGGGTTCCCATGTTCACTAGTTCGATCTCCCATTTTAAGTGTTCTCGCATTCACTGCTCAACAGGCGTGAAACTTTTCGATACATATACCGACTCATTTTTAAATGTAAAGGCACAAAATGGCAGGGTGAAGGCAGGCACTGAAGCCATTTCAAATCAAAAAGAGTTTTCAGTTTGTTAATAATTTACTTATCGAGTTAGGTGCGATTTTGGGTCAGATGACAGCCAGTTTTTCTCTTCTCTCTGGCTGATTGTTCGTCCGAAAATTCGGTTCAAAACACCTACTTTGAAGGCATTTTTTAAAAGATCTTTAACATTAAAAATCTTTAGATTACAACGTTTTTGAACAACAATACCTACCAGTTTCATGCATTTTCAAACAAAAATGAATTAAAACAAGTTGTCATAAAGTTATCCCTTTGGATTTGAGAACAGCCTTACGTCCCCCCCCCCCCCTCAATCACCATGAAATTTTATTTCTAGCAGCCACTTTGCAGTAGAAACCAAAATCTATTATCTACTTTCTAACAATTTACAGTGAAATACGTTTATCACGAAACTGAGGGGACCAAATTTTTTTTCGTGTTAAAAGATTCTTATAAAAGAACAAAACTTAAAATATTTTCGACGTCATCAATTTTTATTTCTATTTCCTGTTAAACTACTAGTAAGTTGCATCCATTAGGATAAAAAGAAAGTAAAAATAAAAAATATATTGTTTTGGGGGAGGGAAAATCATATATATTTTTTTTTTTTTTTTTTTTTAACAATCTGAGATCTAGCTTGTTTGAACCAAATAAGCTAAGCTGTCTCTTAATCTTCGTGATTAGCAGTTATGATGCGTTTTCTCTCAGGTTTAAACATACTGCGCTCAAACATTACCGTAATGGGATCTCTGTCTGTTATTGTTGATAATGTAGAATTGGCAATGCAAAACTCTTTGCAGATTTCTGTTTGCGTCTTCCTTTTTCATCAACTGCATTAAGCAGCTTCATCTTCATTTGAAGCGAAATAGCAGTTTGTTTTCGCACCAGTTTCTCAGCCATTGTGCTCATAAAACATAAGCTAATTTACAAAAAACATGATCTCTGATTTTCACTCAAAACTCAGTTTTAACACAAAATTCACCAACTTCAACTGAAACTAACTAGCTCGAAAGAGAATTTTTTTTCGTGTTAAACTATTTTTGTTTCGTGTTAAAAGAACAAAAATTTATTAAATTGCATAATATATTGTCCGAACCGCTATATCATTTCGTGTAAACCAATTTTTCTTGTTAAGCGTTTTCGACAGAGTCCGATAATATAGACGAACACGCGAACACCATTCGCAGAAAATTTTGAAAGTTTGCAGACAGTTCTGATTTTTTCATAAAAAAAAAAAATTATTAAGACCCCAGGCGGAGAATCTGTGCGAGGCTCGTTGCAGACTTGTGAGAAGGTCTGCAGATAAAAAAAGCTATCTAGAAATTATTTGCCATGTACCATGGAAGAAGCGCTGTGGCATATATATTTTCAAAACTTAAAAACTGCCTTTTTTTTGGGGGGGGGGGGGGGGGGCAGTAGCAGAAACAGTGCAGCACCGAAGCAGGTGCTGCAGATTATTTTAGGCTTTGCAGATTAATTTAACAGATTAAAAATAAATTTTGTGTTGAAAAGTAAATGTTAAACTCTTTTAAATAAAGTTTATTTGGTTGGAAATTTTAGCAAATGTTTATGCGCTTGTTTAGCATTTCTCTGCGATTTGCAGTGACTTTTTTACATTCGAAAGGGGAATTCGGTTTTAATATCTTAGTAAACATTATCCTCTTTTCAATAAAGTCGAATTCAGAAAACTGGAGGGGTGGGAGGAGAGCATGTAACGTAATGTGAGGGATTGGTAAGAGGACTTTTTCACTTTTGCTGTTAGCGGCGATATAGGACTTAGGAGGGGCGTGGTGTTTTTCTGCAGAAAATTTTTAAGAAATTATTTGAGTTTGCAGACAGTTTTACATTTTATCTAAGTCTGGTTTTCATGTTAAACGTATTTCACCGTATCTAGAACTTGGGTCTTCCTTGGGGAGAAAAAAAACTGCAAATATTTCTAAAAATATAATATGTTGATATTCCAGTGATTTTTGGATCAATGGTCACACACCATCTTTAAAAATAAATGTCACAGACAAACACAGCACAGCAACTACGAATACGTATCACCAAGCCCTAATAACAACATAAATCTCATCGCCAAGAAATTTTTTTAATTATATTTGCGAAAAATAACATTTTGTATATCTTTGCACGCAATATCTATATAAATTCTTGAAAAGGTAAGGAGAAAAAAAATTCTGTATTTACCTGGATACTGTAATTTTTGTATCTGTTGTCTCCATGATACGTTTGATTGTATTGCCATTTTTACCAATTATCCTTCCTATTAAATTATTGTGAGCTAGAATTTTTAATGGAACTTCTCTATAAAGAAGGAAAAAAACAGGTATGAGAAACTTCAATTTATTTAAAGACACAAAAACACCAATTTCAGTGTACATTAATGAATAAGAAAGAAACTTCTAGAATAATTTACCCTCTATTTGTGTTGTTAGCTTCTTGTTGCATAACTTCAAGAATCTTTTGGCAAGCCAAGGAACAATTTTCAGGATTACCATAAATGGTAATTACTTGAACTGAATACATTTCATCCTACAATAAATTTTTAAAAATGTTTCAGATACACAAAAATCAAAAAATTTACTTTTATTTTTTTAAATTTATGAATTACACAGTACATACTTTATCAAATGCACCAGAGTTTTCTTTCCGATGAACATCAACTCTGGCACGGGACTGTTGAGTTATTTGACGAATAGTTCCACCAGATCGACCAATAATAGCACCCACCATATCACTTAAAACTAATATCCTAAAATTGAGAACAAATATCAAAATTATCAAAATTAAATATTTTATATTAAAACGAGGAATATAAATATTTTATATTAAACAGAGCAACATAAACATTTTATATTAAACTGAGTAACAAACATTTTATGTTAAACTGAGTAACAAACATTTTATATTAAACTGAGTAACAAACATTTTATATTAAACTGAGCAACAATGTTGGAAATAAATAAATAGAAATGCTTAATTCATCTTTAAAAAGTTAAACTTAAAATTACACAATGTGCAAACTACTTAAAAGATGAGACAATATTTAAAAAGATGCTAAATTACTAACATCTTTAGTACTTTCAACTATAAAAGTCTTCATCAGAGAAATACAAAATACTACTGTTATTAACGTCTTATTTTCAAAATTCACTTAGATGGTTTCGAAAGGAGTGAAAGTGGAAGTCAATTTTTAGATTCGGATAACATTGAGAAAATAAAACATGGATATAGAGGGAAGTGGAATATTACTCGTTTTATGATTCTTTAAGCAAACTGAGCCAAATTCTGGGTATGTTGCAGGATAAAACGTCCTACAAACAGCATTTTCTTTAGTTATAATTTCTATTGACTCACGGATAATTAAATCGTGATACTTCTTTAAGAAATATATAATTTTTGTGTCTTCGAAATTAACTTGTATATTCTGCTTCTGGTTAAGTCTTGACAGGGCTGTTATTGGTCGGTTGTACTTTAAATCACTCAAATGTTCTTTAATACGAAGTTTAAGTTAACGCAAGGTCATTTCTATGTATTTGAGATAAATATTTTCTGTTCAGTGGAATTACATGTACTCCAGAAACTTCATCTTTCGGAATCGGGTCTATTTTAGCACTAATTAGATCTAACAGTTTTACTGGAGGACTGGCGATTAAGTTTACGCCAAAGCGAAAAAGTGCAATGTCTAAGTTTTTCAAAAAGTCCTGGTATGTACTACATTTTGCAATATCTCTTATTACTCTGTGGAGTTTTTTATATTTTTATATGGTTCTTCTGCGAGTTGATTAGATTATCAATAATGCATATTGGGAAACCATTTTCAACTGCAATTAAAATATACTGATACTTAATACTGATATTAAAGTAATTTAGCATCTTTTTAAATATTGTCTCATCTTTTAAGTAGTTTGCACAGAATGTAATTTTAAGTTTAACAATGTTGGACGTGAGCTTCAAAACTTAAACAAAATTTTAAAAATCTAGCTTTTCTATCAATCTTTTATTCTATTGGTGAAGCTGAATCGAAAAAACACTACAATCAGCAAAAAAACTAGTTTTACCATCAAGTATTTGTGTCATTGTAAAATCTTGGCTTACAATGAAAACTAATGGATGCTGTCAGAGGTTTTTCATCATTTTACAAAATTCGATTTTCTGGATACAGAGAGTTTTGAAACTCACGTCCTTATATGTATCTTTAAAAAGTAAGAATCCTTTAATGAAATGAGCTACATTACTTAAATGCATGCACATCTGCATAAAGAAATGTTTTCTGAAAGCTTATTCCAAAAATCTCATTAGAAGAATAATCTCGAAAATTAGCAATATACATGCATTTAACGTCTGAATTTGAAACTTTTATAAGACTAAATAAAATAAAGTAAGACAGACTTGAATACAGTTTAAAGTAAAATTTATATAAAGTTCAAATTACTAAAAACATTAAAAAATACATTTAGTAGACATTTCGCCAAGCAACCACAAGGCCTCGTCAGTACAATTTAACCACTGTAAAACAAACAGAACAAATCAAGTACAGTTATTTATTCAGAAACAAACAATATTTATCAGGAATGGAATTACTTTATTTTATTTATCTTAAAAATGTGTGAAGAAACTAGTATTGCTTTAATTATAAACCACAGGAGCATTTTTAATATGGTTCTGTATAGCCAAGTGAAAAATGCAGGATTTAAACCAATGTACTTCCTTTAAAAAAATAGGAATTTGGTTTTGTATGAATTGTAAAATGCCTGATTAACATTGAATTAATCTAATAATTTAAAAAAATTTCACTATAAAAAAAATAACTATACAACATCAATTTCTTCAAGCAAACAATGAACATAAGAAACAACAGTATGGAACAATGCTTAAGTTAAAGCATGCACGTTCCTAGCCAGTACAGAATCCTAGGCTGTTTTTAAAATGTTATTTTTCAGTCAGTCAACCTCAACATTTTTGTTCAAGCACACATAAATTTCAAATATTCCAATTAAACAAAAAACTGAATAAAAATTAAGATAAAATATTGACAAAGTTTATCATTTTTTATGGCACTACATGGATGAATTAAAAATATGTAAAAATCTCCAATAGCCAATGCAAAAAATTAGTTTTTTTTTTTCTCTACAGTAAAGGAGAAAATCCGACATCAACAAAAAAGTACTTTTGTATTAGTCACATCCCATCGGATAATTACCAAAAATGCCAATGGTTTCATGATTTATACTAACATTCTTTATTTTAATTTTAAGCACTTAGTTTTGTTATATATCTGTTAAAGACATGTTTATTATTTATTTTATGGATGAAATTTTTCATTTTTATTTACTTAAAGATATTAAGACTGTTAGAAGAGTTGCACAAAATGGTGAAACAAAAACATGGTACAGCTTATCCTATATAAAAATCCTAACTTGCAGAATTTATCTAGAAGAAAAGAGATTGCCAAACAAAAGATTTTTGGTCTACAGACTCATTTTTGAAAACAACCTTTTTCAAAAATGAGACAGAACAGATTTAGTCACATTTTACAATCACTACATTTCAATAACGAGTTACAACATGATTTTATAGATTTTAGGCTTTTCAAAGGGAAGCCAATACTGGATTATTTCGTTGAAAAATTTCAAGCAATATACAAACCCAACAAAGAAATATTTTAGATAGCTATTTAGTCCCTGGAGAAGATTAAAATTCAAATTTATAACTAAAACTGAAATATAGCCACGACAAAATATCCATTTACATCAATAAAAAATAAAAAATCAGTATTTTTTTTGTATTAATCACTTTTGCAATATTCCATAAACTTTTGACACAAAAAACCAGGGATCGATCCAGCAATATTTGGGTTGGGGTCTATTTAAGGCTGTTTCGATCCCTGGTTAAACCCTACAAGAAAACTTGACTAGGATCATTCCTAGACATCTTCAACTCGCCATCAGAAACTAAGAGGAGAAAAAAATTCCTGCTGGAAATGGCAAAAAGTTGGACGAAAAACTTCCAGCTTTTTCTTTTTTTAAATCTAAAAGAATATTCATGTTGAAAGTGTTGCATATGTGCTATGCACCAAAGGAGAGGCGAAATGTGATATTTCTGTAAATTCTGCTCAGTACCCTCTCCATAAGGGCAATGCTTTAATATAAAATTTTAAAAACATTAGCATCATCAATGATTGTACCAATCAATTTTTAATAAAAGATTTCATTTACATTGTTTTCAATAGGTGCATTCATTTTTACGCATACATCAAAAACCTGCATGAACTGAGGCTAAATTGGTTTCACGGAATACCATCAACAATGTGTTAAAATCCATATCTTTTATTCTTTTAATTTTAAAATACGAATAATTAACAAACCAAAACATTTTTTTTTTCAACATTAAGGTAATCATTTTTATTGTTTTTAATTAAAAAAAATATTCTGTTGGCAAGATTCTAAAGCGAGGACATTATTAGCAAAGCAAATAACTTTTGCAACAAAATTATAAATGACCATTGCCCAACAGGACTTTTAAAAATAACTTCAATATCAAAAAGAAAGGACTGTGACCTTTTGGCAGATTTATTTAAGTGGCTATGAATAATAAATGCCTTTTAGTTTTAATTTAAAGAAATACTTTGTCTTCAATGCTATGTCAATAAATCTGCAGAGGAGGCTACTTCTAACATTTTCAAATTATTTCTCTGTACATACGTTTTGCACCCCCCACCCTACTTTTTCTTCTTTTAGAAGGTATATTTCTTTGTTCAAAAGACATTATAAGACATGAGATGAAAAATACAGTTCATTAAAAACAGCTCATGAAATACAGATACGAATTTAAAAATTATCACAATGCAATGAAATACAGCCAAACCTCACTAACTTGAACTTCGATTTCACGAATTTTTCGATATCTCAAAGAAAAAAAAAAAATTCCCTTCAAATTTCCTATACACGCAATGTTAACAAAAAAACCTTGGTTTGACGAATTTTTGTGGCTCATCCCTCAATAACTTTTTATTTCCATAAATAGTGTAGAAATTTTTTTTCTTAAACAAAAAGATTCCAAAAAATATTAAATTTTTAAAGAATAGAAAAACTATATTCACAAATTGCAGTGGTAAACTTTGCATAAATTTTAAAATGCAGGAATATAAAGATGCCAATAACACAATGAAATCTCTTGAACCCCCCCAAGATGGGAGGTTGACCAAATGAAAGCTTCTTGTGAAGCAGAAGAGGAGGATGAAGAAATCGGCGAATTACCATCAAATGTGACAAACAAACAAGCACTTTCTGCAGTAGACACTTTGAGGAGATATGTTGAGCGCCTGACAAATATGTCAGAGGATACATTTAAAGCCACTGTCCACTTAGAAAGTGTACTAGATAAAATTTTCTACTTATCTCTGAAGCAAACAACAAGTGAATTTTTTTTTTTTTCAAATGAAATTGTTAAAGGCGTTCACATTAGAAGAAAAATGGATTACCTCTTAAAAAGGTAAAATGGATTTCCTCTTATAAAGGTA
Organism: Maratus speciosus; assembly: GCA_963932465.1. NCBI lineage: Eukaryota > Metazoa > Arthropoda > Arachnida > Araneae > Salticidae > Maratus > Maratus speciosus. Next base: position 607,653,892 of record OZ010788.1, on the reverse strand, counting down.
TGTAAAAAAAACTTATCTTTAATCTACAATTGATAGCATGCGATTTTTTTTTTTTTTTTTTGTATTTCCCTTCAAGTTCGAGATATCGAGGTTCGATGTACATATTTAAACTAAGAAATATTTCACAACTAGTACTACAAATTACGAATGCATTTAGAAATGCTTTTTCAACAAAGAGCACACCTGCCAACTTTTGAAATTGCAAATTACAGTATAACTTCAAAAATCCAGCATCAAAACCTTTTTCCTTCCTTTTATTTTACACTTTCAAGTTATGGTAAAAGTAAAAAAGCTATTGTTTATGAATAAAAAACTTCAAGATCGAAAGTAAAAATGCAAAAAAATAAATAAATGTAATAATTGACTTTTTTTTTTCATTTGTCAGAGAATATTTTTTGAACAAATTTTCTGGAATCTGCACTGTTGCTCAGCAATGGCATGGAAGCTAGTACAAGAGTTCTTTCGATTCTCTCTTCTGACGCTGTGCTTAAAAAAAAAAAAAAAAAAAAACTGCCGATAACGCTAGTAACAGCTCCGATGACGGGGATGAACAACAGGCAGAAGGAAAAGGTGTCGCTAGAAAAATGCATAAATTTAACTGGAGAATTAATATCTGCTTTAGAAAACAAGACTATTTCCGAAATAGATCCGTAAAAGAAATTCTTAATTTGTATAAAATACAAGAAAACTTTGTTACAGAACGGCCAAACAAAATTGATATCGATGTTTCCGAAATTACACGAGAAGAAATAATTTCAAGCTTTATTAGATTTTTTTTTTTTTTTCTGTAGTATAAAAAATACCAATTGATGCAAGTTTATTTTAATATTTTCTCTTTTTCTTACATAATTATCACTTAATGAAATAAATTATGGCTAAAGACACCATTAAGAATATAGTACTACTTTTGATATTCCTAGTTACAACTTTTGACATTCCTTCAAAAATCAAGCATAGTGTCCGCCCCGATAATGCCGGATTTCTGAAGTTATACTGTATTTCACTTTTTCACCTAAACATAACACACATTAAACTGATTTTAAAGAACATCTAAGCAAAACTCATTCATTTTACATACATAAAATTTCTTGCAGTGAATTGTCTATGAAACCAGAACACATTAATTTAACAACATTAAATATCCCCCTTACTATTTACAGTTATTAAAAGCAATTAAAAAGTACTTCATATAAAAAGGGAAGAAAATGGCACTTAGCAAAACAGTGTAAAAAATGGTAAAATTTTGGCTAGTATGAAATAATAGCTACTCAGAAAATGCAAACTTTTCTGGACAAACCTTAAAGGAAAATCTGAGCCACGTAACGGAGAGCCTTGATTCCCAGAATATGGCATGTTTTTGGGATTACCACCACGACCACCTCCTCTAGGACTTCTTGAGCCAGGACCTCGATCCATGCTGTATTCAACTTTGAGCAAATAACCTTGTACGTCAAACCCGTTTAGTTTTTGAACGGCACTACAAAATTAAGATATAGTTTTTTAATACAAAATTATCACACACAGACAATAAATACAGAAATAAAATAGTAATAAGTAAAAAGAAAACAGTGTTAACAAGAGGCACTGGGCTTTAAATATATATATTTTTTAAATTACAACTAAGAGCATGTTTTGAATGATTTAAAATAGAGTTTCATCCCTTAAACTGCTAATGAACAGAAATATACTTCCAATTACAGAGTACACAGAATAAGAAGTATGGGTTTTAGGCAGTGGTTGAGAAAGCTTTACTTTTGTAGAACCACAATTTTATCAAAAATGTAACTACAATTACTTGGTTTAAAAAGTAGACTGACTGACTACAAGGTATTTTTCAAAAGTATTGCTATTTTTAGATTTTGTCAATGTATGTCGAAACACTCAATGCCGCTAACAATCTTTATTCTTGCCTGGTAATTGTTTCAATTATTTTTTACTTAACTATTATTTATTGAAGATATTTTAGAAGTTAGTCCAGTAAAGGCTGATTGATATTATGTATAGTAACTAAGTAGTATGCTGCTACACTAAACTTAAAATGAGAATATGAATTAAGTAATAGAATGCCCGTTGTCATATCTTGTATAGGTGAAAACTGGGAAATTGAGTTAGTAGCCAGTGGCCGGTAGACTCAGTTTCATTAGTGGCCACTTTTAAAAGTTAGTGGCCACTATAATGTTTCAAACTTTCTTGGCACCTAGATAAACTATAATCGTTGTATATATACATATTTTCTATAAATCAGAGTTTTATACCAGCCAACTATTCATGATAAGAATAGGGACACAGTTGAAATCCAAGAAAATTACTTTAAAACTACAAAATTGTTATATTAAATTTTTTAGAACATATTTTTGGATTATTTGTAAATGTTCATAAACACAATTATCAATCAGATTACTGTTACTTTCTTTACATAAAAAGTTAGTAACTAAATCTAAATTCCAACAACTAGGTGTATACAAAAAAAAAAAAAAAAAAAAAAAAAATCAAACAAAACACAATAAAATGCTATTTCGATTTTAGTTAATAATTAACATACCATATACATTACATACAGTGGAAATATAAGCTGGTGAGTGTATTTCGCAGGATTAAACAGTATCTCTTGCAGAAAAATAAGCTAACTGATCAAACACATTGAAGATATTGTAATGTCCTTACCCTTTAGGGTCCAATTTTTTTTTTTCAATTTTGAGAACAAAATTACTTTTATTTTAATAATCTTAATCGTAGCTATCCAAATAGATTTACTGATATGATAATAGGTTAAGAGTTTTTGGAGATGTTTGGAAAATCTCGTATTAGAAGAGGGTTTAACAGATATTACAACTTTATAATGTTTTTTGTGTTTTACCACACGATTCGTTCAGAAAAGTAACCTATATTTAAAATTTAAAGAGTGAAATATATGTATAAAATGAATTACTAAATGTCCAAACATAAATGAACTCATAATAAGAAAACATAGCCATATACTATCATTACTATGTGTAGATAGTAATAAAAGTAATTTTTAAGACAAAATAATACTTGATGAAAAGACATGTACTATTAGTAGTAAACCAGACCCGAAAGGGTTAAAATCCACTTGCATTTGCATCCAGTGAAAAAAAAAAAAAAAGGAATAAATTATTTGAAATACATGTGGAATCAAAGCTGATGAATATATTTTGCATAAAACTATATTTCTTGAAAAAATAATCCAACTGAAGAGCGAGCATGGCGAAAAACTGAAATATTGAAAATACAGCTAAATCGCTGCAATCTTCTTGCATCCGGTAGGAAAAAGAATTAATCAGTTTGCTAATTAGATGTAATCAAAGTAAAGATGCATATTTCCATGAAAAAAGTTGTATTTCAGTTGGTGATCGGTAACAGATTTTTTTATCGTCACTTGGTGAGTGGCGACTATAGTGGCGATTGATGGCCAATATTTTAATCGCCACTTTTATAACTTTAATCGCCACGTGGCGAGTGGCGACCGCTAATTTACACCTATAATATCTTGTACACCAAGATACAATAAATAAGATAAAAACCAGAGGATTAAAAAATTAAGCAAGATAACCTACAATACAGAGAAAATGTTTTGTGTTATTTTCTAAAAGGTTAGTATAGTACTAGAACTGCAGTTACGAGTCATTTTGACCAGTACCAAATGCATAGTTAGATTCGAACCAAAACTCTTTATAAAGTAAATTAAATATATGCTGCACAAAAATAATTAATACATAAGTTAAATAAAAATTATAATGTAAAATATTTTTTACAAAACTTAAGTAAAATTTCCTGCGATTCTAGAGTTAAGCACATATTATTCATTATATGCAGACCAGGGCAACTCAATATTACTTTCCTCTATCATATCAAGAATAATAAATCTGTAAATAAAGCAATTCCAAAAGAAGAAATGTGGCACTAAAACATGATCTAATAAATGAGTAAGTAGACAAGTGTGGTACTTTTCGGTTAGCCGGGTGCCAGTGATATATATGCATATATACATATATGCCTATATATATGCACGGTTTACCGAAAAGTACCACAAGTGTTTATAACAAACTTAATTTCTTTGTTTTTGGAATCAGCATGTATCAATGGAAAAATAAAAGATGTTTTCGTCAGTGGGAAAATATTGTGAAATTTATCAATTGGACATAAGATTTGTGAAAATAAATAAATAAAATTGTGAAATTTGTCAATCAATTGTGGGAAAATTTCAGGAAATTCACCAATTGTTTTGTTTGGGTTAAATATCACAAAATACTACTGATTACAGCAGACTGAAAAAACTAGTTCAAAATATTTCTGAACAGGACAACAAGAGTCGTTTCCCCCTTAAATTCCTACCCTGTGGGCTTTTTCTTCTAAAGAAGCACTATAATTTCTATATAAATAATTATAATATAATTTCAATAAATTCCCCGACTTTCTTCCATAGCAACCAGGGTTGTAGTGGGTAGCTGCCCATGTTACCGCACGGGCTGTTTTCTTTTTTAAACCCAGGTTTTTCACAACCATAAGGATTGTAGTGGTCCACCCAGCCTGGGTTTTAAAAAAAAAAGGGGGGGGGGGGTTACAATCCTCTCACACTTTTTCATTAAACTGTATTGCTTTGCACAAATGGTTGAGGAGAAAGTTAACAGGTACGAGAAAACTTCACACTATTAGCAGGGCCTGATTAATGCACGGACCCCCGGGGCCTCGGCCCACAAATTTGTGTGTATTTTCTCACAATCTAAGTTTTTTCCCACTGTTTGCATTTTATATTTTGGTCGCTGACGTAAAAACAAAGTTTTACTGTAATAAAAAACCTCCATATTTAATTTTTCGGTACAAGTCCTTTTCAATTTGAGAATACCTATAATTTTCAAAACTTGCCATATCCAGAAAATCAAATTTGAGGAAAATGCCAAAAACTGCATACTGTGTCTATTGGTTTCAATATAAACGAGGATTTTACAATGTCGGACTTACAGTTTAAAATGATTACTAGACTGTTAGGGAAAACACAATTTTTACGATTTTGGATAAGGCGAGTTTGGAAAAAGACGTCCTCATTTATTCTGCTACATAAAACTGTGGATCATAGATGTTTGGGAATATACAAATGCTTATTTAAGAAAGTGGACGGTAATTCATTTTCTTGATTATTTTTGTAAGTTAAATTTTTTTTGTAAACTTCAAACTTTCACCCAAACAACTTTGTCAATTCATCAAATAAACCTACTTTTCTTCTGAAAGTGTCGCCGGAAATGGGGAGGTGGGGGGGACTTTTTAACAGGCCCTGGGCCCAACTTCAGTTTGATCAGGCTCTGACTATTAGTATAAAGTTTACTGATGTAAATGTCCTGCTCATCACAAAATATTCATGTTAATACTATGTTCCACGATTGTTTTCAAATTTAATAGTTCAGTATCTATAAATATTCTGAAATATAAGAATAATGAACCAGCCAAATATTCACTATTTCTTTTGTGAAAAAGCTGAATATTTGGCATTCGGCTGTAACTGCTATTCAATGCATTCCTAATAAAAAAAAAAACAAATGTATGAAATGCCGAATACTGCAATTAACAGAAATTTCAGACTTCCAAAATTAATGTACACAGTTAGGGAAGCCAAAACAGCAATAAATAAACTATCTTGGAGCAAAACTGTGAGTATCCATCCACTATAAGTTTGTAGATGAGTAATGTACATTTAAATTAATTTATTAATTAAAGTGACAATTACAACAAGCAGAAACTAGTTTGTCATTGAAAACTAGTTTCTTCACTGTGTGTCTGCATCCATTGGGGAAAAAATATACTTCTTATCCTTCTAACCTTGCATTTATAAAATGTTTATGAATTCATAAAAGAAAATCATCATCCAATATCCTTCTAACCTTGCATTTATAAAATGTTTATCAATTCATAAAAGAAAATCATTATCCAATATGAGCAATTAAGATAAAAATTTAAATGTACAGAATGCTACACTGCAAGTAGCAGAAATTTCAGACTCCCAAAAATAATATACACAGTTCGGGAAGCCAAAACAGCAATAAAACTATAATGGAGCAAAACGGTGATGATTATCCATCCACTATAAATTGGTAGATGAGTAATGCATATTTAGATGTGACAATTATAAGCAGAAACCAGTTTCACTGATAATGGGTTTCTTCACCATTTGTGCCTACATCCATTGAGGAAAAAATATACTTCTTATCCATCTAAACTTTCATTTATAAAATGTGCTTATCAATTCATAAAAGAAAAGAAAACCATTATCTAAATATGAGCAATTAAGATAAAAATTTAAATGTATGAAATGCTGAATACTGCAATTAACAGAATTTCAGACTTCCAATTAATATACACAGTTAGGGAAGCCAAAACAGCAATAAATAAACTATAATGGAGCAAAACTGTGATGATTATCCACATATACTTCTTATCTCTCTAACCTTGCATTTATAAAATGTTTATCAATTCATAAAAATAAAAAAATCATTATCTAAATATGAGCAAATAAGATAAAAATTTAAATGTACAGAATGCTAAACACTGCAGGTAGCAGAAATTTCAGACTTCAAAATTAATATACAAAGTTAGGGAAGCCAAAACAGCAATACATAAACTATAATGGAGCAAAATGGTGATGATTATCCATCCACTATAAATTGGTAAATGAGTAATGCATATTTAGATGTGACAATTACAAGCAGAAACCAGTTTCAATGATAATGGGTTTCTTCACCATTTGTGCCTACATCCATTGAGGAAAAAATATACTTCTTATCCATCTAAACTTTCATTTATAAAATGCTTATCAATTCATAAAAGAAAAGAAAACCATTATCTAAATATGAGCAATTAAGATAAAAATTTAAATGTATGAAATGCTGAATACTGCAATTAACAGAATTTCAGACTTCCAATTAATATACACAGTTAGGGAAGCCAAAACAGCAATAAATAAACTATAATGGAGCAAAACTGTGATGATTATCCATCCACTTTTAAATTGGTAGGTTGTCTACGGAAATTGTAAAAAAAGTTGCAAGATTTTTCCCTGACTATCTTTGTCAGACTTCCATGACTTTCATTATTAACATTATACATACATAAGGTATTTTTTCATGTATGCAGCTTCCCCGTATAACACACACTTATCCAGCTTGCTAATATCGCATTTGGGAGAAAAGACAGTTAAACATAAAATTTGCTTATTATTTATAAAGTACTGGTTGACAGTTTTATAAATCCAAACTCAAAATTTAGCCCAACAACTTCATATAGTGGGCAATGAATATAGGGTGACCAGAAACTTTCCTCATTTTCTGAAAAATGTTCGATTTTAAGATATAGGCTACATCTGACAGGATAGCTATTTGGATTACACTGGCCACCTATTCAGGTTATGCTAATGTATCATTTAAAATTTTCAAAAATGGGTAAAATGCCATCAATATAAGCACTATAAACAGAAAATGAAGCCATCTGATCACTTTAATTTGTGTTAAGTATCAAAAACGCATACCATGTGCATCTTAAAAATAAGGAGACCAAGTAAAAAAAAATACAGTATATAAAATAGACGAATCAGTCTCGGCAACATGAAAATGCAAATATTTTCGCATATAGGCAAATTTCCCTGATGAGTAATTTTTACAAAATTCCCTCACTTTTCCAGATAAACCCTCCTGATTTTTCCATGATTCCTTCATTTATAAAATGTTTATCAATTCATGAAAGTAAAATCATTATCTAAATATGAGCAACTAAGATAAAAATTTAAATGTAAGGAATGCTAAATACTGCAAGTAGCAGAAATTTTTAGACTCCAAAATTAATATACACAGTTAGGGAAGCCAAAATAGCTATAAATAAACTATAATGGAGCAAAACTGTGACTATTTAAAAGGAGAGAAAGGAAGATAATAAAAAGAGAATGCTTAAATGTAAATAAAAGTAAAACAGAAAAGTCAAATTTTTTAAATAAAAAAGGTGACCACACTTGCCAAGTTCACAATGGTATATCTGGCAATAAAATCCACTTCCATTTATTAACAGCGCAGAAATTAACCTCTTGACACAGGATATATTTATATATAACCAAAATAACTGGTTAAATCTTTTCGGTACTTGTTAGTTATCCCGTCGACCATTTTCGCCAAATTATATAAATCACCAAACCACTCGCCAAATTATACAAATTGACATACTTTTTTATTTTAAATAACGGAATAACAAATAAATTAGCATAACATTAATAAAAATACAAAGAAAGCGACAAAATAAAAATCGCTTGATGACGTAAAGATGTGTTGTCAAGTGAATGTGACATTTACGATCAACCATTATTGGCCTTTAATCTTACAATTTGGCAACAGTAATTTGGTCGATGGGATAACTAACAAGTACCATTTTTTCACACAATTTTAAAAATCACATGTTACTATTTTAATAAATGTGAAGCATAACTATAAATGCACACAACTTGGGATAAAAAAATTAGAATTCAAAATTTGAAAGTTGAACAAAATAAAGCAAGGTATTTAGAATCAAGTCTTTCTATACTTTTAAGTACAAAGTCAACAATTAGTTGCTTTAGAACATTTAGATTCGATTACAATAATTTATATTTTGTAAGTGTAGAACAGTCATACATACATATACACAATACATTATTAAATAATAAATACAGTGCTAAAAAAGGTAAAGACATACAGTAAAATCTACTAAGACTAAATCAGAAGGAGTTTGCAAAGAAAAAAGCTTTGCACAGTTTTTAATCAAAATATGCTGCCATTTCACTGTATTCTTTTCGACAAGATCAAGAAAATCTCTGTTAAAGGCCAATATTTAGGTTGAAATACATGTTATAATGTAGTACAGCATCCCTGACAAAATGAATATCTTCTAAACATGCAAGTGCAGATGTAACAGTATCCGAAGTACATACTGGTATTGATAGCTACATTACATAGGGCCAGGGGTGATTCTGAGTGGAAAAAAATTTTCAGAAATTCGCATCGCATTTTCGAGCGCGCCACTTTGACGAAATTTGCGGGTTTTTTCGCTATCTTTTGAGGAAATTTGCGGGTTTTTTCGCGATCTTTTGAGGAAATTTGCGGGTTTTTTCGCGATCTTTTGAGGAAATTTGCGGGTTTTTTCGCGATCTTTTGAGGAAATTTGCGGGTTTTTTCGCGATCTTTTGAGGAAATTTGCGGGTTTTTTCGCGATCTTTTGAGGAAATTTGCGGGTTTTTTCGCGATCTTTTGAGGAAATTTGCGGGTTTTTTCGCGATCTTTTGAGGAAATTTGCGGGTTTTTTCGCGATCTTTTGAGGAAATTTGCGGGTTTTTTCGCGATCTTTTGAGGAAATTTGCGGGTTTTTTCGCGATCTTTTGAGGAAATTTGCGGGTTTTTTCGCGATCTTTTGAGGAAATTTGCGGGTTTTTTCGCGATCTTTTGAGGAAATTTGCGGGTTTTTTCGCGATCTTTTGAGGAAATTTGCGGGTTTTTTCGCGATCTTTTGAGGAAATTTGCGGGTTTTTTCGCGATCTTTTGAGGAAATTTGCGGGTTTTTTCGCGATCTTTTGAGGAAATTTGCGGGTTTTTTCGCGATCTTTTGAGGAAATTTGCGGGTTTTTTCGCGATCTTTTGAGGAAATTTGCGGGTTTTTTCGCGATCTTTTGAGGAAATTTGCGGGGTTTTTTCGCGATCTTTTGAGGAAATTTGCGGGGTTTTTTCGCGATCTTTTGAGGAAATTTGCGGGGTTTTTTTCGCGATCTTTTGAGGAAATTTGCGGGGTTTTTTTCGCGATCTTTTGAGGAAATTTGCGGGGTTTTTTTCGCGATCTTTTGAGGAAATTTGCGGGTTTTTTCGCGATCTTTTGAGGAAATTTGCGGGTTTTTTTCGCGATCTTTTGAGGAAATTTGCGGGTTTTTTTCGCGATCTTTTGAGGAAATTTGCGGGTTTTTTTCGCGATCTTTTGAGGAAATTTGCGGGTTTTTTTCGCGATCTTTTGAGGAAATTTGCGGGTTTTTTTCGCGATCTTTTGAGGAAATTTGCGGGTTTTTTTCGCGATCTTTTGAGGAAATTTGCGGGTTTTTTCGCGATCTTTTGAGGAAATTTGCGGGTTTTTTCGCGATCTTTTGAGGAAATTTGCGGGTTTTTTCGCGATCTTTTGAGGAAATTTGCGGTTTTTTTCGCGATCTTTTGAGGAAATTTGCGGTTTTTTTCGCGATCTTTTGAGGAAATTTGCGGTTTTTTTCGCGATCTTTTGAGGAAATTTGCGGGTTTTTTTCGCGATCTTTTGAGGAAATTTGCGGGTTTTTTTCGCGATCTTTAGAGGAAATTTGCGGGTTTTCTCGCGATCTTTTGAGGAAATTTGCGGGGTTTTTTTCGCGATCTTTTGAGGAAATTTGTCGTTTTTCGCGATCCTTTGAGGAAATTTGCCGTTTTTCGCGATCCTTTGAGGAAATTTGCGGTCCTTTCGCGATCTTTTGAGGAAATTTGCGGTCCTTTCGCGATCTTTTGAGGAAATTTGCGGTCCTTTCGCGATCTTTTGAGGAAATTTGCGGTCCTTTCGCGATCTTTTGAGGAAATTTGCGGTCCTTTCGCGATCTTTTGAGGAAATTTGCGGTCCTTTCGCGATCTTTTGAGGAAATTTGCGGTCCTTTCGCGATCTTTTGAGGAAATTTGCGATCCTTTCGCGATCTTTTGAGGAAATTTGCGATCCTTTCGCGATCTTTTGAGGAAATTTGCGGTCCTTTCGCGATCTTTTGAGGAAATTTGCGGGTTTTTTTCGCGATCTTTTGAGGAAATTTGCGGGTTTTTTTCGCGATCTTGAGGAAATTTGCGGGTTTTTTCGCGATCTTTTGAGGAAATTTGCGGGTTTTCGCTCGATCCTTTGAGGAAATTTGCCGTTTTTCGCGATCCTTTGAGGAAATTTGCCGTTTTTCGCGATCCTTTGAGGAAATTTGCGGTCCTTTCGCGATCTTTTGAGGAAATTTGCGGGTTTTTTTTCGCGAACTTTTGACGAAATTTGCGGGGTTTTTTCGCGATCTTTTGACGAAATTTGCGGAGTTTTTTCGCGATCTTTTGACGAAATTTGCGGAGTTTTTTCGCGATCTTTTGACGAAATTTGCGGGTTTTTTCGCGATCTTTGACGAAATTTGCCGGTTTTTCGCGATCTTTGACGAAATTTGTCGATTTTCGCGATCTTTGACGAAATTTGCCTTTTTCGCGATCTGTTGGGGGAAATTTGCGTTTTTTCGCGATTGTTCGACGAAATTAGCGTTTTCTCCGCGACCCTTTCACGATTTTTTTTTTTTCGGCGAACATTTGTCGAAATTCGCGATATAGGTTATGTCCGAATTTTCGGATTTACGGCCGATTTTTTTTTTTTCGGAAAATTCATAATAGTCCACCCCTGACATAGGGAACTGGGTGTCTAACAGAAGGTTTGTTTGGAAACATTTTCATTTAAAGATTTACAACACTTTTACCACTTGGTTCATTTGGGGGGGGGGGGGGAATCAGCACAGTATGAAAAGCCTGCTAGTTACTGAGTGCTGCAATTGAATCACATGGACAAAAATTTCTTTTGAGGATGGTAGGAAGATGTTAGGTGAAAAGTAACTCACTTGTCGCCATATTTTCAGTTACTTATTACACACAATAAATTATTTTAAATGTATAGATTTTAATCTTAGAAAAATGTGAAATTATAGGCTACTTAGAGAAGAATACTTTAAAATTCCACTTACGCCTGAGCGTGTTCTGGAGTTTCGTATGTTATATAAGCACCAAATGTTTCTTCTTGCTTTCCACTGAGATCTAAAGAAAGTAAAATGTGTGAAAATTTGTTTATAGTAAATAAGTACAGTAATTTGCAATTGATAGAAGAATTGTATTTCAAGTCAGAATTTTGTGTGATATGCAATAGAAAAGTTAACATTTTAAAACTGTTTCACAATTTTCTCATTTATTTCATTATATTTTTTTCAAAACAGAAACCTATTTGTAGCAGCTTTAAATCCAAAATTAAATATCATTCCAACAATAATTTATTAATCCTGATGATTATGTTTTTTTATTGTCATGTTCCTGAAAAAATGCTTAAAAACAACAATTTGTTTTTATACCTAACTACTGGAAGGGCTCTGCAAATGTAAATTCTTAATTATTTTAAAATATCAATGTACAGTTTTAACAAATAAAATAATAAAATTTAAAGTTTTTGTTTAAGAAATTACAATTTAATACAAAAAGGTAGCATAATTTACTATTTAAATGTCTATGTTATGTACAAGATAAAATGTCAAACTTTTGTAAATTGTACGTAAATGTAAACAAGAATTACATTCACTTATTATCAGGGTTGGGTTTTTGACGTCAAAAAGTGGTTTTTGACATGACAAGCGTCAAAAACTGGTTTAAACTGTCGTAAACTGGTTTAAACCGTCGAAAACTGGTTTAAACCGTCGAAAACTGCCAAATACATGTAACACGCTAAAACATTTTAACAATAGATAAACATTAAATAAGTCAATGATTTATGTGATCTTTTATTGAAATTTAATAATTTAAAAAATATATTATTTGCAATAAAATATATATATATATATTTTTTTTGGATTTTTCAACCAGAAGAAAATAATTTTGTACAATTAAATAATCCGGATCAATTTTACCACACAGCATGCTGCAGCACACCACGTGTTTAGCACATTTATTTACACCCAAAAGACTTTTGAGTTTAGAGTGTATGAACCGTTAGAAAATAGCCTGTCTCTTAATTGATGCTGAGCTAGTAGGACTTGATAGCAAAAGCATTGCTAGATGAGCAAGTTTTGAAGCAGGCTCAAAAAGCTGTTGCATTTAGTGATACCTTTCCACCAAACAATGGAGTCCTCCCTATAGCACTGAAATAAGAAGACTGGAAAGGGGATTCTTTAGCTTCATACACAATCAGTATGGGTAAGCATCCATAAACTCTCTCCGTAGCTCAAGCGTGAGCTGAATCAACTGATACAGCAGTCAACCCTTGCCCCTGATGGTTGGGATGCAAAGTATAAGCCAAACAATGGTATGGTTTCATGATTTGATCCCTTCTATTATGCACTTTTTCAATATGGGCTTACAGGAATTTTCTTTTAGATGACCGAGCCAATTTTGTTCAGTTTTAAAATCGAAAACATTTTTATATATTGAAAGAAAGCATGTTTTAAAAAGATTTTGACTTTAAGCTTTTTTTTTTTTTTTTAATTACTTCTCTTATTTTGTAAATGTTTAAAATTAATAATCCAATTTCAATTTTGAATGGAATGGTTATTGCCTAGACTAGAATAACATTGATGCACATTATCTTGTTATACATACAAAAAAATCTACACTTTTCTAAGTTTTTTTCCCCCATAAAAAAAGCTAGCTAATGCTTTAAGCTCTCAAAAGTAAGCGAAATTAAAACGATTTTAAGTAAGAGAAAAAATGTACAGCTCAGGTGAGCTTAATGTCTACTTTTTAGAAAAACACAATTTTACAAAAAAAAAAAAAAATAAAATAAAAAAAAAAATTTTACCCTGTTAAAAAGTTGTACTTAACAATAATACTTTACTATGTACTAATTAATGATATACAGTAAGAGTGAATTTAAAATATTACATGTAATGTTGTCAAGTGTGACATTTAATTTGAATTTTTACAGATCAATTTAGTATTTGAGGTTTTTGACATGACCGTTTAAACTATGGTTTAAACCCGACATAAACTGACACATGTCAAAAACCTGCCAACCCTGTAATTATTACTAATACTATATACTAATTATACAATTACAGTAATAGTGAATTTTAAATATTACATCTAATGTGTGGCATTTAATGTGAAATTTTACAGATCACTGTAAGTATTTGAGGTTTTTGACATGACGGTTTAAACTGCAGTTTAAACTGCCAAAAACTGACATGTGTCAAAAACCTGCCAACCCTGCTTATTATACACATGGGTTGTATATAATAAGCAACATGTCAGGGTTGCAAAAAAGCCGGCTAAAATTAAAAAAAGCCAAGCCGGTGGCTTTTATTGGTTTTAACTGGCTTTTTTCGGCCAAAATTGGTTTTCATACAGTGAAGCATCTTAATTATAGACTACACATATTAAAAGTGTTTTTAATTAATTTTAATGACATTTAGTTGATTTAAAATACAATAAGTAACCCAATTTCTCAATAATAAAGACAATACTGAAGAGAAAAAAAAAAAATAAAAAACTTTACATGGATCTGCTAGTGATTTGAAGTGAGAATTGGAAATATGCAGGGTTCGTAAATATCATGATATTTTCGAAAATATCAAAAATATCCGATATTTTGATATATATCCGATATTTTCAAAGCAGCCAACTTACCGCTGATAATAAATGTTTTCGAGCATAATATAGATTAGAAAAAAAAAATATATATTGCACTTAACATGAAAACTTAATCAAAAAATAATATAAAAATGCATTTTTCTTTTCTTCTTTTTTTTTTTCCCACTTAGAACAAAATTGATGATGAAATAATTAAAAGCAGTAACAATTTGATTTCTACACTTATAAAAAAAACTAACTATAGGATTCAGTATCAAGACCAAGTATAAAAAAATCAGATATTTTCAAAACAAAATTTTAAATACAAAAGTTTTTAATTGAAAAATTTTAACATAAATGTAAGTATAAAATGTTTTATTTCATATTTCCTAACATGCTGTATAGTTTAAACTCAACTGAACCAAAACTTGAAAAAAGATTATTTTCTAATGAAGCTGTATATAATTGCTTCTTTAAATTCAGTTTATCTTTCAATGGTTGATCTGAATTAATTATGTCCCACATAATTATTAGTTCAACATTTAAAAAAAAAAAAATGCTTCAAATGTAAAGTTTGAAAAATAGATTTGTTTTCTTTTTTGGCTAAAAAAGTCACATCCAGAAGAGACAAGTTCTTTATCTACAGATTCACAGTCAATAACAGTTGAAAATTTATTTCATTTACACTGAAATATTACAAATTACGACTGAAAATATCGAAAATATCTTGCGCACATTCATATTTTGAAAATAAATATCAAATGCAGAAAATATGAAACATCTTGATATATTGAAAATAAATATCAAGTAATATAAAATATTAAAGATCTTGATATTTTGAAAATAAATATTGGATATATACCCTTTGATATATATCAATGAACCCTGGCTGTATATAAATGATTATCAAAATTACATTTTATCTTTCAATGGCTGTTCTGAATTGACTGTCTAATATAATTATTAGTTCTACATTTAAAAATAAAAGTTTGAAACATAAAGCTTTGAAAAGATTTGTTTTCTTCTTTTCCTAAAAAAGTCACTGCCAGAGGCAAAAGTTCATTATCTACAGAATGATACAGTCAATAACAGGTGAAAATTTCATTTACACTTGGTTTGAATGCGAAAAATGTCAAAATTACCTTGCACGGTGATATTTTCAAAATAAATATCAATATACAAACTATCAAACATCTTGATATTTTGAAAATAAATGTAAAGAATTTGAAAATATCGAAAATATCAAAATTCTTGATATTTTAAAAATAAATATCAGATATATATCAAGATATATATCATGATATATATCCATTGATATATATCAACGAACCCTGGAAATATGTCAGCTAAATTTAAAAAAAAAAGTCATACCAACTGCTTTATCTGGTTTACACTGACCTTTAATCCCCCCTCCCCCCTTTTGAAAAATGAAGAGGACAATGATTACTAAGTTACATGTTTTATTACGTAACAAAATTTTAAGAGCTATTAATATACAAGCCTTATTTTGTTTCTCATTAATATTTAAAATCATACATAATCATATAATAAAAATACAATTTCTCACTATTAAAAACAATATTATGAACAGCATGTGCATGAATATGCACTCTTTTAAATAGCAACAAACTTTTCAAAATTTATTTCAATTTTACTTACAGAATATATTTTATTTACTTAATTTGCATAATTGCTAGATTTATTTTTATAAACTTATGTACCAAACTCTCCTTAAATATTATACGCTTTTCTAATTTCTCTTATTACGATTATAACGTAATATCTCCATATGGACTCGTGAGAATTGTTTCCATTTCTTGTTTCCATTTTGATGTGCTACATTTTGTGATTGTTTAATGAAATATAAAATTTTAAAACACCAGTTTAAAGTCTAATTTATATTCTTTTCAATATTTATAATTTTTTTTAGATATAATACCTTTACTGTTTCATTCTAGCGGTCAAGACTTATTTGACAAAATTTAGTACAAATTTATAATTCTTTTAGTAGAAAATATTTATAAGTGTATAAAAAATAATTAATCTAAATTTAATATGAATTAGCTGTAAGCCAACTTTTAATATTAAAAACCGGCTTTTTTTAAGTGGTTAAAACCAAAAAAAGCCGGACGGCTTTTTTTTTTTTTTTTTTTTTTTTTTTTTTTTTTTTTTTTTGGCATGGCTAAAAGCCGGCAACCCTGGTTTAAGTGAAACAAATTTTTTAGCAAGAAAACTTTGCTTGACACTGTGAAGTTTTATAGGCCAAAGGATGTAACCAAGGCTATTATCAAATTGGAAATCTTATTTACTGTCGGTTCCTATTGTCTAAAATTGAAAAAGTACAGCAATTTTATAAAATTTGATTCTTAGGCATATGAATGAGAATGCTTGAAGCTTTCATGCAATTAGGAATGAAAATGCATATGAATGTGTCAGAAAATAATGTTGAACAATAAATACATTTTTAAACATACTAATACAAGAAAATGCAATTTGCCTTTAATGTTACTTAAATTCAAACAACTAAAAGCTTATAAAAATAAGATGTACAATCAGCAATAAATCACATTTAAATCCCAAAATAGTAAAAAATGACTGGAAATTGTCAAGATTTTTTTTTTTTTTTTTTGGTGTGTGTGTGTGTGTGTGTGGGGGGGGGCAAAATTGTACTGAAATATGGCATTCTCATTACAATGCCTATTTAGACAGCCATTCGTTTCCCCCCCCCCCCCCCCCCCCCCAGTACATTTTACCTTAATATACAGAAGTCATTTGGTCAAGTAGTTCGAATCTGCTGTGCATTCACATATTTAAAGCTTTTAAAAATAGATTATCTTAGTTCAGTTTTTTTTTTTTTTTTTTTAATGTATACTTTCGTTTTTCAAAACTATAAAACAATAACAACCTAATTGTAAAAATTTTAAAAACTACCTGCCTTGTAAACTGTTTTCTCAAAGATTAAAAGGGATCTAAGCATTAGGAGAAGTTTTAAACCTTCATAATTACTAAAGTTTTTGACCGGATGACCCAGTTTTTGTATTCGAGGGTGAAAAAAACAAATATGCTGTCAAAGTTGGATTTTTTTTTCCTTTTTGGGGGTGGGGGTGGGGGGGATAATGTAAAGAATGTAAAATTCACTATTAGTCAAAAATCTCTCCAAGACTGAAATCAATCCTGAGACTGAAGGCCTTGCACCCATGGGTAGAGACTGTATCACACATTCATTATTATTATAAAAATAAACGCACAAACCTTTTTCAATGTGCACAATGCGTCCATAAGAACCAAACAACTTTTGGATTTCATCCCAGTTAATGGTAACTGAAATGTTGGTTACATGAATCTTGTTGGTACGATTCCTGGGGGGAAAAAAATAGAAAATTACTACCTGAAAAAATTTACTTTAATCATAATCAATGTAGGCTAAAAAATTTAACAGGTATTCTAAAAACATTGGAATAAAAAGTACACATTTTATATATATATAGTAGGGATGCACCGAATATCCGGTCTGGCCGAATATCAAAACTATTCGGTATGCTTAATATTCGGATTGGCCGAATAGCAAACCATTCGGCCTGCCGAATAGTACTTAAAAGGACTTTTAAAACATTTTTAAAAATCTTATACAACTTCTACGTTTAACAGTCAACTTATAAAGATATTCAGAATAATTAAAAACAGAATCATATTTAAATAAAAGAGAATGTTTTTACATTATTTATTTGCTGTTTGTTAAGTATTATTTAAGAAAATTAACCAATCACGAGGATTTTCATAGGAATTAATTATGTACAAATGCAAGTTCCTGAATATTGTCCTGTAAATAATCTGTTTCTTGCTTTTTCACAAGAAAGGGTGTTTCTATACAAAATAGAAAATCTTTCAGTGCTGATAATAGACATCAAGACAGCCAATTTTAGTCCAGGAAACCATAATTGCAATCCACTTATTCAGTCAGAGTGTATCTCATCTCACTTGAGGTCAAACTTGTATTTTCGTTTGTTACTTTAACAATATGAAATATATGATATGATGACAAGTGCTGGAAATTGCCATCGTTCTTATATAAACAACTATGAGCCTAGACATTCCTTTATTCAGAATGCTATTGACAGTATACTGTATCATTGGCCAAAATTCAGCCATTTTCAATGATATCACATTTAATACAAGAAAAATTAATATTAAACAAATGTCGCTAAAATATCTGCATCATTGATAAAGCTGTGAACGACAATTCACTTTCGGCTTGTGTAGTGTTTTTGATTGAATATATTTTGATGGAATAAATGAATTGAGATGTTTCTTGTTTTGTTTGTCTTGACCATATTATAACTGTTGAAAGTTTGTTGCAAGATTTTAAGAACCTTTACAACCTCTGAAAATGATTGCCCACTCCAGACACCAATCTAGAATGCATTTAAAAGCTTCCTTGCTTAATCAAAGGGAGTAGAGAACAGTTATTCTTGCTGTGTTGCCACCATATAAAATTTGAATTGTATTATTTATTTACTTTTGTCTCTTCCTGAAAAACATAACATATGCTCCTGTACAATTTTTCTTCCATTTTTTTAATTTTTTCACAATTTCTCTTTGATTTTAAAATGTTTGTTTTAGAATTTAAGGAAATTTTATTCATTTGTTTTAATTTACAGAAGACAACTGTCCTCTTAAATAACTCAAAGCAGATTTTTTTCAGCATAAAGTTTACTTGAAAAAAGCTCTTGTTTATTAGAATAAAAGTTTGTTTTAAATATAATGTAAAATTGTTAATTTTAACATTTTAATGCCTTTAAACTTTGAAATATAAAAGTATTTGACAAGCCAAATATTCGGTATTCGGCTTAACAGTTACTATTCTGTATCAGGTTCGCCTGTAGGCCGAATATTCGGCATTCGGCCAAAATCACTATTTGATGCATCCCTAATATATAGTTAATATGAGAAAGCACAAAATAGACTAAACTGAGAGCCTTTTCAAGAACAAATTAATGAATAATTAATAAAGGGGGGAGGGATTTTCCAACAATTGCATACAGAAAAAAGAACCCATCATTTTAATAATATTTTTAAAGAACATGTGGCTAATATTCCACAATCAGGTCCACATTCAATGTTGGCTTCAAAGATGCATGAGGTAATCAGCTAGGATAGTGTTTCAGAGTCTTCACAACCAGCATACAAAAAGAACCGGCTAAATAGGGACTCGCATGGTCTGATTTAAAAACATTGATTTGAAGATATGACTCTATACAAGGATGAAAAATGCAACAGTCACATTAAACAAATTGCTACCTATAAAGTAGGGATGTAAAGAATGATGATTTGGCCGAATATTCAGCCAATTTTGAGATGAATAAACTCCCCCCCCCCCCCCCCCCCCAAAAAAAAAGAACATCACTTTATTATTAAAGTCCTTAACTTTTATATCCTCTTAAGTTCAATAACAATATAAGTAATCGTGACGAAATTGTTTATTCCCCCCTCAACCTTTAAAAAAAAGGGGGGTGAATTGTACCTTGGAACAAAAAGGGCCAATGTGCAAAATTGAGAAATTTGAGTTAAATGCACGAATGAATTCATGATGCGATTGTTAAAAGGGCCAAAGTCCTCCCAATATTAAATCATTGAAAACAAAATATTTTGTCGAGGCCGATGTTACTTACTGTTAATGTAATGTGCCAAACTTAAATTGGGTTCCCTGCCATTTGAGAAAAATGGACATTGGCCCATTTTGTTCCAAGGTACAGAAAGAACTATTTGGATCACATATGAAACTAATATTTAAGAATAGCACGGAAAAGAGTTCAGACTGCTAAATGATGAGAAAATGAAAAGTAAAAAAAAAATTACATCAAGTTACTCAAAAGCTAGGTTTTAGAATGCAATCTATGAAACTAATAAATTAAAGTATCAGTAAAGCATTACAGAATTAAATTTGATGTCCGCGTTGGTAACAAAAAGGCCCCCTTCTAAATAGAAAATTGTTTACTTCTAAATGTTCAAAAATTTAATGGAATCATTTGGTCTTAGGGCACAGATGTTTCGGACGCACCGGGGTATTCTTTTGGCGCGAAAACGGCGTTTTTATGTATTGTCAACCCAACATAACATGCTATTTTCACAGGACCAAAAGGCACTAGAAAACGGACCCCCCCCCCCCCCTTCACCACAGAAAATACCATTGCCCTAAGCCCACCCTGCAATACCTAAAATATGCAGATTTCGAGGAATTACGGAAGATTAGTCTTTTCAATGCACGAACATTATTGAAGTTTAAATATTAGATAGAATCAACTTGTCAAATTCCTGCTAATTTGTACAAAAATGCATAGAGAACTTTAGCACACAAGCTAATTTTCGTTAATTCATTGTACGTGAATTAAGCAACTTTGTCAGCAAAGAAATTTATGTTTAAAATGTTTGATTCTACATTTTCCCTAAGCTAAGCTCCTTTCGTTAGTGAATGCTTTGTTTTCTTTTTTCATAACGTTTAAAAAAAAGCCTACGATTCCACAACAGTTACAGCGATTATATGTAATTTACCATCATATAAAAAATACGAATATAAACGAGCTAAAACAGATCTGGAAGGATATTTTACATTTGTTTATAACTGCCGTACCAATGATACACTATCTTGTTATCATTTCATCAGCAGCACATCCATCTGTTTATAATTAATCTGACTCACTTTCCATGTTTGTTTGGATTTAAGATAGGAGAAATAGTCAAGCGTTTCCAATGAATATATGGTGAAATATATATAAAATAAATAAAATTTGTGATCAAACGGAAAACGATTTAACAATACAAAATACCAAAAGATAAAACCTTATGAAATTTCGAAAATAAATACTGCACAAAGAAAACAATTACAGATGACGTCTGCTTAAAAAAGGGGAAAATAAAGTATATTATATATACATATACGCAAAAAAAGCAAATTACCTGAATTCAAAATCTCTCATATTGTAAATATTTTAAATAGTTTGATGCTAGTAACTGAAAATGGCACTGATTTATGAAGAAATTAATATTCTAAAGACATATTTCAAATCACCTAGCAACCGCATTTGCGCGAACGGTAATACCATGAGATGAACAACTTCAAAGCAATAATCGCATTTGAAAAAAAAAAAATGTCGGATATAATAATTTAATTTGATAACTTGGGCACCAAATCAAGACTTACAAATTTTAACATATCATCGTAACTCAATTTACGCATCATTATAAATTCTGGGTTATTTTTAATTGAATGTTTCTAAATACTACTATAACACAAAAAAACATACAGGAAATTGAATTTTGGTGAATACCGGATGTCATAGTAATAATCACTGCAATCAAACAATATCATATTTTAAAGAAAACGTGCTATTTGCATTTATAAAATAAATTTTACTTTGATTGCGCAAAAAAAAAAAAAAAAATGACAATTTTTTCTTTTCATTCCGCCCGTGCGCAAAATGTTTTTTTAATATATATATTTTTTTTTATATTGATTTGATCTACCACCAGTGGCATTAATTTTGGACGAATGGGATACTTCCGCCAGTGCAAATGACGTCACTTTAATAAGAAAGATGCATTTTCAATCGCAAAACTACAATCAGTCAAAAGTACAGTAATTGATGAAAATCGAATTTTTCATTCCGCGGGTACTGATATTACAGCTCCACATGGGAGGGGGCATGAAGAGAGTGAATCTTAAAATAACTGAATGCTTCTATTGGTAAAAGATATTCACTTACGGCCGTTCTAAACTGGCCACTTTTACACATTCGCGAATTCATTTTTAATCTTAAATGCACAAAACTGGCAGGTTTTCTTATTAAGAAACCAAATAGCGTTTTCCATCTTTCAATAAAAGTAACAATTTTCACAGAAAATACCAAGAAAGTTTGTTATGTGAAAGGCTATTTCTGGGACGCGGCAGTCAGAAAAGGTCATAAGATAATCACTTATAACTCAAAATGTAACACATTTATGAAAAGATACCAGTTATATGCTTTTGTGCATAAAATATGATTGGAGTGAATTATGGTTTCGCGTTTGTAGGGTTTTTTTTTTTTTTTTTTTTACAATTGGCTTAATTCACTACATTAAATAAATATTTTTTTATTCCACGTTACATTCCGCCATCAGTGATACGATTAAACAAACCTTCTTAATCTATTGAATCTGAATGACAAAAAACTAAACTAGACGACTGGTCTCTAGACAACCAAATTGAAATTCTGCACATTTTGCGACCAAAAATATAGTACCATATATAACACATAAGCGATTGAAAACTTAAAATAAGGTCTGTATTTATTACAATAATGCTCCATTCAACTGTTTGAAGAAAAAAAACCCCAGAAAAACTGCAAAATCTATTATAATTAAAGTTCGTCTAAGTTCTACGATTTCTGAAATAGAGAAGACAGTTTCAATAGCTTATTTTAGCGGGAAAATACCAAATTAACTGGGAAATGAACAATAATGCCTTTATCACATTTGCCAAAATTAACAATGCAATTAACCTTTTTGAGACGTGCATACTTATACTTTTTATTTTTGAAAATATCACTATTATTGAACAGCAATCTACGTCTTATTGAATCTGAGAAATTTTGTGATTAGCGTACTCAAAAATGAGGACCGTACGTACGCACTCTAAGTACACAACTCTCGTACGGGTGTACTCAAAACTCAAATCCAAACTGCTTATTTTCTGACTCGATTTTCAATTCATTTTTGCTCTCAAACTCTTCCACAATTGGCAGGTACTCTTATTCAGAAACTAATGTACCGTATGGGTCGATTTTTTGATAAAAGCTGAATATGTTTCAAATTGCTTATAAATCAAGTTCTAATGAACTGAACGAAAAAATAAAAAACACAGGTAGCTTATAAATCTCTTCAAAAATCACGCCAGCAAGTTTCATGTTTTTACTTTTAAAAATTAGTCAGAAAATTTCGAGTTGTTGAGCGTGGAAAAATATTTTTTGGAATACCTCCTTTAATTTCGAACAGGTGTCAATAATGGTATTTTTTCGGTAACACTTGTCTCAAAATAACAGTCTTTGTTGCTAAAAATAGTGTGCTGCATGCAATTACATAACTGGTATGATCTGAAAGTCTCCGAAATGTATTTAGTATAAATTCGAAAATCAAACAGAACTAGAAGTTCTATTTAAGAAAATTTTATTTATTCCTTTGTGGTGCATATTTGAATTCACTTTCTGGTTTAAAACAAGTAGTGAGACTAAATTTTGGGGGCGTAGAAATTATAGCAAAATAAACTTTTCTATAGAGAAAATCTTATTGCCTGTCAATCTCTCAAAATTTTTCTGTATAATAGGATGAAATTTATAAAATTTTCCGAGATACGAGAAATTTTCGTTCTAGTTAAAATTTCGAAATTAATAATGGACATCAGTAGAAGTTTATTACTAATTTTAAGAACAGACCAAATTATGCAATTCAGTTGGATGTTGGACACACATTTTGAATTCGGGATTATATTTACTTTATGCGAAGTGTGCTAATGAAGGAAGTATACATGAAATTTGTTTTAATGTGGAAATGTGCTCAAAAAAGAAAGACATCTTCAAATATTTTTTTCACAATTCAAAACAGAGTAATTGTGTCGATGTCTGGTCTAGACAGACGGTACTAGGGCAATGATGTGCGAGAATATACTACCGGGTGTCCCAAAAAGGACTGACTGATTTTAAAATTCAATAACTTGCAAACGGTGACAGATATTTAAAAAATTCTTGCAGGAGGGTTATGCATAAGGTCAAAAGTTTTATTACAGTGATTTTCAATTTTAGTTCGATTTACAAACAATAGATGGCGCTGTAAGCAATAGTCGCTAAATACAGGCTCGATTTTTGGTCCTTTATCTTGTTCCATGCAGAAAAAAGAGATGGAAATGTATTATCCGGGCCACGAAGTACCAAAAATCGAGCCTGAATTTAGCTATTATTGCTTACAGCGCCATCTATTGTTTGTAAATCGAGCTAAAATTGAAAATCACTGTAATAAAACTTTTGACCTTATGCATAACCCTCTGCAAGAATTTTTTTAATATCTGTCACCGTTTGCAAGTTATTGAATTTTAAAATCAGTCAGTCCTTTTTGGGACACCCGGTATTTAGATCACAAATTAACGCAGACGACATGAACGTAATTTGCATGCATTGCATGGCTCCGTCGAAAAATACTCGTAGTTCAAATTCAGATATTGCACTTCGTAAAAAACGGGAGGAAAACTTCGTAAAAAGGCCTGAACAGTGGCAAGTTTTTACAAGAGTATGAATTTAGATTACCAAATATTTTTGCTACGTTCATACAATCCAGAAATACAATGGCCAAATTTTATATAACTTTTCCATATTTGTCAACCTCCAAATATTTTCCCGTAAAATGTGGGTTAATTTGATAAACATTACGAACAAGAAACATATTTGATGTTTCATTATTTAAGCTGGTTCACAATTTCAATTAACAACGCTAAGCTTTGACATTTTGGGACACATTGTTAAAGGCATCAAATTGGCAGGTCTGACTATTAAAGTGATTTTAAATAGAACAGCGTTTTCCATTTTTTGATAAATTACTTATCGAGCCATAACTGCTTCTTGTCACGCGACTCCCACCCCCTTACGCATTGCCGCATCGGAAATACAGTTAAAAACGACCACTTCGATGTATTTTTGTGCCTTTACCAAATAAATGGAAAACGCCATTCGACGACCCGTTTTCTGAATAAGAAAACCTGCCAATTTCATGCATTTCCGGGAAAAAAGAATTAAAAAATGTGTCAGAAAGTAGCTCCTTTGGATTTGAGAAGGACCTTAATTTCACGTCTCACCGTAAAACCTATTTGATATCGTTTCTAATAATAAAATAAATTCTGGTTCGAAACGTGCCCAACCACAGTAAAATTAACTGACATTTTACGAAAGATCAAAGGACGGTTGGCAAGCATGCAGTTGAAAGTTTTTTTTAAAAATTATTAATATTATGATTAAACTTCGCTGACTTTTATTTTTCACAATGAATTATGCTTTTTCAATTTTTTTAAAGATTGAGTGCTGTCACTTCAAGGAAATTATAGTAACACATTTATTTAAAATATAAGCTATAACGTCGGAAAACATGAGAAAAAATATATGGCGATTCAAAATGAATGGGATAAAAAGAATACTGAAAGAACGCTTTTTTGACCCATTCATTTTGAACTACCCTGTAGGGTGGAAAATGGATCCTTAGAAAACGTTAGAGCTCGTGGTTTTAGCTCATAATGCTCGAAATTTTTCTTGTGAAAATAAGCGATAAGAGCGAGTTGGGAGTTTGGCCTTTCTTATTCAGAAATTCTGGAAGGGGAATGGCGGAAGGTCTCATCTAGAGGTCTGTACGGGCCGAAATTTCCAGGCTCAGAGAAAAAAAATCGGCCCGGCCCGACACAAAAATTAAAAGTTGGGCCTGAGCCCGACCCGGTCCATAAGAAAAAAAATATTGGCCCGGCCCGGTAAAAAAATTAAAGTCCGGCCCGAAAAAAAGTTGAAATCTCAGCTCGAGTGAATTTCTACAAAACATCGATTTTTACGTCGATTCGGTTAAAAATTTGTCGCGTACGAGGAGTTCTAACCAAAAATATTTAACTTTTTTTTTTTTTTTTTTTCATTTTTATAGAAGTGCCGCAGGCTGCGATATTTACTTTTTTTAATGAATCTTTATTTCTTGTATGTTTCAGTTATCATTAATATGTCATTAATTCAGTCATGTTTCAGTTATCATTAATATTGTTAATCCATATTCCCTGTATTGAAGTGTTAAAAATCTGAAAAATGCTATACAGTAAATTCTTCCAAGACGGAATTGCATAGAAAAGAAAAGAAAAAAAAAATGCGTTATAGAGTTCCCTTCTTAGCAAGTGTAAATGTATTACATGATACATTATTTTTTTACGTATTAGTATATTCACTTTGCATGGACTAACACGTTTTTCAGTTTAAAACAGGAATCTATCACTGGTAGGTTCTTTTCCACACGTTTACTACATTTTAATAAGCGTAGAAATTTACTATTCTTTAAAATGAATAAATTTTAATGTTTAATTTTAGAATAATGGTGATTAAAAATTTTTCAGGCCGAGACAGTGATTTTCATACGAGCTCGGTCAAAACTAGGACTGAAAATTTTGGGCCGTGAAGACTAGGAATGAAACCAGTCCCGGGTCTGCACAGAAAAAATAAGGTCCGAGCCTTCAGAAAAAAGTATGGACCGGCTCGGTCCGAGTGCCGTGAATGAAAATAGGCCCGAGGCTCGGGCCGGCGCGTGCAGATACCTAGTCTCATCGGATAAAGTAAAAATTACTATTCAAATTTAGTGGTATGTATGTGGAATTTCTGAATGAAAAGGGAAGCTAAGCTGGGATCCCTGTATGGGGGAAAAGATTTCCAAAAAAATAAGTTAAAAAAAATAAAATATGACATGTAAATACAGTAAAAATATTACTTCCCCCTTTTTTTAAATAAACTACATTAATGAGAAAAAAAAAAAAATAGCAGGTCATTTGAAAGTTTTCGCATTTTGATGATAATGATAAATAGAAGGAACCCAAAGTAAGAAAAAATAATTTAAAAACTAACTCTGAATCATTTAAAGAGAAATGGATACATGGATACAGTAAGATGCCCTTTTCAGATATTTATTAATCATCGGATCTTTGCGTACCTTCGGCAGAACATACCAGGGATGTCTAAATACATTTTAAACAAAAATGTGATATTTTTCGACACTTTTTTGGCAAATGTGTACATTAGGGAGACAGAGTTCAGTGATGCCGCTGTACTTGAAAAAACCTGGGTCCCCGGGACCCAGGATTTCCAAAAATCTGGGTCCCTTTTTTACAAAAGCGGGTCCCCATCAATAATAATTTATATTTTAAAGGAAAATGAAACTTGTTTATTTGGAAAAGATAAATGAAATGCATTAATTGTTTTAATAATAATTAAATAATGAATTAAAACCAGTATTTGCACTCAAATAAGATATTTTTTTTTAAATATTAAGAGAAATTTTCTTTACTTTTTAAAAGTAAAAATGCAAGATACAATTTTAATTGTAAAATAATGTTTATTTGAGAAGAAAATACCAAGTTCCACTAACAAGTATCACTAATGTTCGCATTTCTTTTAAAAATGGGCAAGACAGGTTTATTTGAAAAAGATATTTTTGCTGAAAAAAAGAATACTTATGTTAAGTAAAGGTGTACTTTTTGTTGAATGAATAGGTGCTTTCATTATACTTCCCATTGAATTATTTGTCAGCATAGATCTGTGTTGGAATCAGATATTTTCCTTGGAAGGGAAATTTACATCTAAATCATTAATAAACATCAAATCCTAAATGTTCTGAAGGTGGGAGACATTTCAATGCAGTAAGAAGAAGTTGGGGGGGGGGGGGGGTATTTTTCACTGGTCCACCTACTGAATACATTATCAAAGTACACTGAAATCATTCTGTATTTTTAAGAATCTCAAAAAAATATTAAATCCCATTTTATGAATTTTCTACCTATAAGTTTAGTTTGCACATCTTTTTTGGTGCTTTGACTAAATTCACGTTTTTCCCGCGTTATTTGGACGAATTTCGCGATTTTTCCGCGATCCTTTTTGTCGAAATTCGCTATTTTTTCGCGAGCCTGTCACGAGAATTGTGTTTTTTCCGCGATACTTTGACAAAATTCGGCTTTATTCCGCGATTTTTTGACGAAATTCGTTATTTTTCGCGATCTTTTGACGAAATACACTGTTTTGTCACAGCCCTTTTACGGAAATAGCGTTTTTTTCGCGATATTTTGATGAAATTTGTGCTTTTTTTCCACGATCCTTTGACGACATTAGCTATTTTGGGGGATCCTTTGACGAAATGCGCTATTTTTCGCGATCCTTTGACGGCAATCTGCTTTTTTCCGCGATATTCTGATGAAATTTGCGCTTTTTTCGCGATCCTTTGACAAAATTCGGCTTTTTCCGCGATTTTTTGACAAAATTCGCTATTTTTCGCGATATTTTAACGAAATACGCTAATTTGTCGCTGCCCTTTTACGAAAATCACGTTTTTTCGCAATATTTTGACGAAATTTGCGCTTATTTCCGCGATTTTTTGACGAAATTTGGCTTATTTCCGCGATTTTGTGACGAAATTTGGCTTATTTCCGCGATTTTTTGACGAAATTCCTTTTTTTTTCGCGAACCTTTGACGAAATACGCTATTTTTTTCGCGGCGCTTTTACGAAAATCGCTGTTTTTGCGCGATATTTTGATGAGATCTGCGCTTTTTTTCGTGATCCTTTGACAAAATGCGGCTTTTTTCCGCGATTTTTTGACGAAATTCGCTATTTTCGCGATCTTTTAACGAAATATGCTATTTTTTAGCGGCCCTTTTACGAAAATCTGTTTTTGCGCGATATTTTGATGAGATTTGCGGTTTTTTTCGCAATTCTTTGACGAAAATCGGCATTTTTCCGCGATTTTTTGACGAAATTACGCGTCCCACGGGATGCGTAAGAGCTATTTTTTTGCGTCCCGTGTCCGATTTTTCGCGTAATTTACGCGCTATAGCGCGTCCGCGGCATCCCTGAGAGTTCCCTTAATGAGGCTGGTATCAAGTACACAGGAATAAACGCTAAACAGGAATAACATGCTTCGCAAATTATCCCCAAAGCAGAATATGCTTAAATGTGCGACGTACGTCGCAGAACAATGAGATGTGCTGCAGAACATTTCAAGACAAATGTTACTTTTTTATTGTAAAAAAAAAAGTGCATATTGATGTGAAAGCAAAAAGAATCCGAGGGGGGGGGAGGGGACTACTTCCGTTGTGTTCGAATCTATTTAGGAAGAAATAAGAATGTCGCGCGGCAATCAATCTTTCTCCCTCCCTCCTATTTCACCTGCTTTCTGAATAACTAGCGATTTCTTTCCGAACGGGAGTTGTCTTCCGCGAATTGCAAAGAACGAAGCTGGGAAAGTTTTTCACTAAAGCTTAAAAGCTGGGAATCGTGAAAAAACGTGAATTTCGCCCAAAGACCACGTAAAAAACTCGAATTACGTCGAAAAAACGCAAATTTCGTGAAAAGATCGCAGAGAAAACGCAACTTTCGATAAAGAATCGCGGAAAAGAATCACAAAATTCTTCAAAGTATCGCGGAAAAACACAAATTTCGTGAAAAGATCGCGGATAAAACGCAAATTTCGTGAAAAGCTCGCGGATGAACGCAATTTTCGACAAAGAATCCCAAAATTCTTCAAAGTATCGCGGAAAACACAAATTTCGTGAAAAGATCGCGGGAAAACGCAATTTTCGACAAAGAATTGCGAAAAAGAATCACAAAATTCTTCAAAGTATCGCGGAAAAACGCAAATTTCGTGAAAAGATCGCGGATAAAACGCAAAATTCGTGAAAAGATCGCGGAGACAACGTAACTTTCTTGACAAAATCACGTAAAAAACCGCAAATTTCGTCAAAAGATGGCGGAAAAACACAAATTTCGAGAGAAGATCGCGGAAAAAAAGCAAATTTCAACAAAGAATCGCGAAAAAAAATCACATCGCGGAAAACGCAAATTTCGTGAAAAGATCGCGGAAAAACGCAAAATTCGAGAAAAGATCGCGGATAAAACGGAAAATTCTTGAAAAAATCGCGGAAAAAACGCAAAATTCATGAAAAGATCGCGGGAAAAATGCAAATTTCGTCAAAAGATCGCGGAAAAACACAAATTTTGAAAAAAGATCGCGGAAAAACGCAAATTTCGTCAAAAGATCGCGGAAAACACAAATTTCGAAAAAAGATCGCGGAAAAAACACAAATTTCGAGAAATGATCGCGGAAAAAAACGCAACTTTCGTCAAAAGATCGCGGAAAAACGCAAATTTCGTCAAAAGATCGCGGAGAAAACACAAATCTCGAAAAATGATCGCGGAAAAAACACAAATTTTGAAAAAAGATCGCGGAAAAAAACACGAATTTCGTGAAAAGACCGCGGAGAAAACGCAACTATTTCGTCAAAAGATCGTGAAAAAACGCAGATTTTGCAAAAGGTCACGAAAAAACGTGAATTTCGTCAAAAGATCGCGAAAAAAACGCAAAATTAGTTCAATGGTCGCAGAAAAAGGCATATTAGTGCCGATGAGGGGGGGGGGGGAGGGGTCCTCCTCTGCTGTAACCTTTCTGAAAATTTCCTGTGAATTTATTTCATTGCAATTAATAGTAAAAATAAAAATTTTCAGTTGAGTGTAATCATATCGAATGGTAAGTAATATATATTAGTAAATTACAATGTTGATAGTTAGAAAAAACACAATTTTGTATGGAGCGTACATAACTTTGTTACTGGCCAGTGGTTAAAATAAAAACTGGCCAGTGAAAAAAATCTGTGTACTGGCCAGTGGCGTTAATTTTGATCTATACTGGTTAGAGAAGATATTCCTGTATCCTGGGACCCTATGCACAGGCTAGAGTTGTTTCAGGTACATTCAGATAGTAAAATTGTGGAAGATTCCTTAGCACTTATCAATACTTGCATGAAAGAATTCATGTGGGGAAATCATTTGAAAGTCTAAATGAATATGCAGATGAACTGCAAATGTTTCTCTACAAGCCTAAAATTTTTAAAACTTTGAAATTTGTTTTATATGCTTTTAATGTTTTTCAAACATTCCTAAATGAGTTCAAGGCATTAGTCGCAGCCTCTGAAAAAACAGAAAATGCAAGTCTGAGGGACAAACTTTCATCAAAAATAAATATCTTCAGTATAATAGTTATTGCTGATATAATTTCGGTACTTGCTACCATGTTAAAATGTGTTCAGGTAACAGATCTTCGTCCTTGGGAGTATACAGATTTAATTACAAATCTAAACTATTATTTGCTAAACATCAAATCCTATCTGACAAGTCTTCATAATTGTGAGAATGTGCAACAATTTATTGATATTGTCAGATCATTGCCAAAATGTTTTCCCAAAAATACAATACTTTCATGGCACATGTTTTCAGAAGAAAGTACTTTCCAAGGAGTACCTGTGCCAGACCTTCCAATAAGTAGCAAAATGTTAAGGTCTACTACTGATAATCCTAGTATATCGTATTTTATCAGTGACATCAAAGATATACTGCAATATATTGATACATTGCTGCATCAATACAGTGTCTATTTTGGACAAAGCACAGAACTTGATGAGATCATCAAAGCAACAAAATATTTATTCAATTTTGAATATCTGATTTTTCCACGTTCAGATGTGACAAACAAAGGATCTTTCCAAATTTTTAGAAATTCTGAATGTACTCCCTTGTGTTCCTCCCTCCAAAGGGGAAGGGAAGGAGCTGTATTTTAAATACACTGTATTTCTTGATTGGGTTTATGAAACTGTCAAAGAGTGCCAGGAGAGTGAAACATATTTTTAAAATAAGACCAGGTTAAAGAATTCAGGTGAATACTTTAAAATCAGAGATCCCGAAATTAACCAGTTTTCTAACTAAAATTTTGTCTATTGCAGTATCTGAAGCTATATGCAAATCATGGGGTCTACAATCGATAAAATTTTTTCTAAAAGGCCCAATACAGCTGATGGGAATGAAACGACCATTGGTACAACAGACAAACGTATGTTTATTTATACGAATGGACCTTCATCTGGACATAAATCTGTTAGGAAACTTGTAAAAGCTGGCCTTATAACTACGTATGGACCAAATTTCCAAAGACATTTTCTTCATAAAAGTAATATATCTAAATAACTCACTTCCAAAGTCAGTAACTTCTGTGTCAATGCCATGGTTAGAAACAAATCTTGCCTCCAGAATCTGTTTCTTTTGTTTGACAGTGTTTTTTGAAACACATCTTTAGCATTTTTATAAAAGATGAAATTACATCCTTACATATGTATATAAACATCCCCCCCCCCTTTTTTTCACCCATTGCACTTGCAGAACATTTTTGATCATCTGAAATTCCGTTGCAGAACATTGCAAAGTATTCTGCTTTGGGGCAAATTATGCTTCCATGAAGATGAAAATAAATATGAAGGAAAAACAAAACAAAATGTAGCTATTATAAACATTTTAATGTAATATTCCAAAAATGAAACTTATTTACTTGCATTATATATATACAGAGGGGTCTGGGTCTGTCCAGACTGCTTTTTCCCCAAAGACTTGTGAATTCCCTACTTTTAAGACAAAGAATTTTGTAAAGGGTTCTGTTTTATTAGGGTGAAAACTTCTGTGAAGAGTCCTGTTTTGAGAGAAAATTTTTTCTGAAGGGTCCTTTGAAGAACCCAATTTCTTCCTAAACAGATTCCTGATACATATAAACTGAAAATTAAGAGTTCAGATAACAAAACATTTATCGGGGTCCGCGTTTGAACGCGGGATAGCCGATAGCCACGATTCCAGCGATCTTTCTACAAATCCCTAGCGCGCTTTTCGCGTACAGACCAAAGGTAACTAAAAATCTGGAAAAAGTCGCAAGTTGCGTCAGTCACGAAAATAAAGAAAAAACATTTTCGTCATTTGGTCACGAAAGTCTCGAAAAAGTCTTTACTGACAAACTGGTCAATTTCCTTTAGATGTGCCTCAATGCCAATGAGGCGAGCATTTTTAATGAGGAGGGGTAGAAGGTATCACTGAAATGCAGTTTTAATTAATCTTCAGTTGCTATTGAATTAGCATTTTTTTTTTTTTTTTTTTGGCCTCTGCAAAATGGAATTTCCCCGCTTAAAATACAAAAATCCCATCTTATCGTACTTTTTCGCCCACTTCAGGGCACCTGAAAATTAAAAGTTAATTTTATTTGCTTTTCTTTCATGTGATTTCTATTAATGTTTTGGCTCACATTCGCCTTTTATCTTTTTTACTAAGACTTTCATTAAGCATTTTAAAATTGTTTTGGAATTCATGCCAGAAATATATTTCTTTTATAGTAGTCCTAACACGAAAGATAAAAGGTTTAAGATGTCCAAGTCTAAAATGAGATAAATCCCATATTGCTTCGTTTCATGATAAAATAAATTCGTTGAATATTACTATTTTTTTCATTGTTTGAGACTTTGTTGATATCTTTTTGTCTCAAAATGGATAAATGTTTAAAAACAAACTTATGATGGTTCTCAAATTGCTTTCTCAACAAAGCGAAACGGACACATTTTCAGATTCATTTTTAAACGTAAAAACATTAAATTTGGCAGAATCTTTGCTACTGAAGCGATTTCGAATCGAATAATTTTCTACTTTTGGTAATAAATTACTGATCGAATTATAAAGTGATTCTTGTCAACGTGGCAAATTTTTCCGCTTTCTAGCGCTGCCGCGTCGGGAATTCGGTTCAGAACACTCACTCGACAGCATTTTCTGAAAGATCTTCTCTGTCTTCACCAAAAAATGGAAAACTATACGCGATTACATAGTTCTTCAATAAGAACTTCCTGCCAATTTCATGCGTTTCCGAACAAAAATTAATTCGGAAATGTGTCAGAAAGTAGAGTCTTTGGATTTAAGAAAACTTTAGCACAATTAAGAACATTTCTTAGAAAACGAAATATCTGTATGGAAGAAAGCAAGTTCAGGCTTATGAGAGGAAAGATACTTATGACATAAAGGATAAGCCCAAGCATGGGGTTACGAGACAGAAAAAAAGTTGACAATTGCTTCTTTAACAGAAAATTTTAATTCCACGCCGTGACGCACCGCCACCACAGCTATTTTTCCTCGCGGCGCACATTTCTAGTCAATACTCAAGACAGAATTTCTGCGGTGAAAAAGACGTCAGCAACGTGGCATTGACAAATTATTGGATTTTAACGAATAGAACCATTTGTAATTAGCACATTTAGTCCCCGAAATGCACTAAAATCATGATACTTGCAGGCATAAATATTAGAGTGACTTGCAAGGTTCCCCCCCCCCCCCCATTTGCTGATAAATGAATGATAAGCAACTGTCTCAGAACAGATTTATTTTCTTTCCCGTGCTATCGCGTCTGGAAATTCAGCTCGCAATTGCTTCTCGACATTTAAATAGGGAGTCCTGTTTTAAATACTTAGGCGTTGTAAATTCAAATCCGAAAGAAGCTACTTTCCGGCACACTGACGAATTTCCGACGGGGCAGCGCAAGAAAGGGACATGCGACAAGAATCGCTCATAACACGATAAGCTATCAATTTACCAAAAAAATGGAAACTGTTCGATTCTAAATCACTTCAATAGTCAAGCCTGCTAATTTTATGCTTTTACATTTAAAATGAGTCAAAAATTCGCGTTGTTGAGCAGAGAATTTAAGAGCACACTTCACTCACGGCAAAAAAGCAAAACGCTAATGTAAAGTCTATGGTGGCGTTATTTTCAAATTTCTCGCTTTAATATTTTTGGGTGATTTTTTTTTTTTTTTTTTTTTTTTTTTTTTGCTGCATAGGATAACTGAGTTTTTACTTTTTCGATTTTGGTTATAGTTTTTTTTTTTTAATATTAGGGTAGTTTCAATTTCAGAACAGGTTCCGAAAGTAATTAGAAAAAAAAAATCTGAAACCAAAATCAAAAAAGTAAAAACTAGCCCAGTTTTAGATCGTCCTCAGCTATAACTATGCAAAAAAATCATTCAAAAATATCAAAATTCAAACGAGATATTTGAAAATAACTTCCCCATAGGATTAACATTATCATCCGGGTCTTTTTGAGTGACTAGTGTAGGCTCTTAAGAATCGCCTTAAGCCCTTGGGGACGAGCGACACGTATACGTGCCGCATGAAACGCTCAGAATTCTTGTTTTTCCTCACCAGTAAAATTTTTCTCTAAAATTTGCCTTCTTTAATCAGCGCATTTCCTCGATTCAAGAAGACACAAATTTCTGTATTTAAAAAACGGTGACAAAAGATTAAAAATTTCGTAAAAGGCTGCCGTCCCGAAGGGGTTAAGGGTGTATTCCGATCCAAACTGCTTATTTTCCGATTCATTTTTTGCTCTCAAACGCATCAAACTGGGAAATTCTCTTATTTAGAAACTACATAATGTGCCGTGCTTCTCGATTTTTTGATAAATGCAGAAAATATTGTAAAAAATGCTGTCAAAATCGGCGTTTTGAACCGAAATTTCCGGAAGCGGGTGATCTGGGGATGAAAAAGATGGTCATACTGAGAAAATAATCGCTTAAAAATCAAATTCTAATTAATTTAGCGAAAAATGAAATCACACGGCACCTTATATACAACTCTTCAAAAATCACCCCAGCAAGTTTCATGTTTTTACTTTTAAAAATGATTCTGAAAATGTCTCAGAAAATTTCGAGCTGTTGAGGGTGGAAAAATATTTTTTCGAATACACCCTTAATTGTAACAGAATTACTAATGTTGGTTTAATAAGAAATTAAGGGAGTTCAGACACAAAAACGCCGTTTAACAACGCAAAACTGATATATTTTTCTTGGTCATTTTTAAATATAAGAGGATGATACTTGCAGGCATGATTATGCAAGTGGTTTGTAATCGAAGTTTGCCCCCCCCCCCCTTTCCGATAAATGAATGACAACTTGAGTTATAGCAATTGTCTCAGGAAGGCACTTCCTGCGCTGTTGCGTCGTAAGTTCGGCTCAAAACGGTCACTTTCACAGCGTTTTCTGAAAGATCTACACATGGAGGGGGAGGGATATTAAGGGGGTTCTGAAATACTTTGCGAACGCAAATTCACAAACGCGAAACTTTGACACGTTTTCTAACTTACTTGTAAACGTAAAGACAAAACTGGCAGAGCTGATTACTGAAGGGATTTGGAATTAAGAGTTTCTTTTTTTAAATATATTTCGAGTTAAGTGATTTTTGTGACGTGACTTTTTTTTTTTTCTTTCCATCACTGTCACGTCCGAAAATTCGGTTCCAAAGGTCAACTTTGGTAATGGCAAAAGATCTTTCTGGAAATACTGACAAACAAGTTCGAAATTGCACGTCAAACGTGGCAAATGAAGTGCGTTCGTACTATAGCTAGTTTCATAAATATTTGTTGCACCACATTTTGTACTGAATGTATATTTTAGTGCACTTTAGTAAGTGCATATCAATTTCATTCTGTTCGAAAGGCTGCAACATCATTAAAATGCACTTGAAATATTTTTTTTCCAAATTGGCTGTAATGTAAAACTTTTGACTGCCCTGTCATTAAACTATACATCCGATTTTAATAAAATTTGAAATGACTCGACAAAATATTGCAACAATTAAATATTTAAAATTTCAGATCATTCGGTTGGGTAGTTTTTGCTCTGTTATATGCGGACGGACGGAGTGAACGACGACTATAGGTGTTGTGTATTTATATAATTACGAACGCATCTAAAAATGGAAAAAGCTATTCGATCACAGATTCTGAATAAGAACACCTGCCATTTTCATGAATTTCCGAATAAAAATGAATTCAGAAATATGTCAACTCCTTTGGACTTGAGAACAGCAGGGGTGCAGAAAATGTTTCTACTTCCAACATTTCCCCCAATCCACATGAAAATTTCCCCAAAATTTTACAGTATGTTATAGGTAAATTCTGTATTACCGTAGGTATAGAAAATTTATTTTTCCAATATTTCTCAACTTATGTGCAAGTATATATGGTAGGGTGATTCCGAGTGAAAAAAAATATTCTGAAATTCACAGCTAATTTTCTGAAAGGTTACAGCAGAGTGGGGGAAATACACTCCCAGCAGTAACTATGTTTTTTTCGAAGACCTTTGGTGAAATTCGCGATCTTTTAACGAAATTTGCGGTTATTTCGCGATGTATTTATGAATTTTATGGTTATTTTGCTTCATTTTGATGAAATTCGCGGTTGTTTTGCGATCGTTTGTCGAAATTTGCAATCTTTTGATGAAGTCTGCGCTCTTTCGACAAAATTTGCGGTTGTTTCGTTATCTTTTGCCGAAATTTGTGGTTTTTTCCGGATCTTTTGAAACTCACTGTTCTTTTATGATCTTTTGACGAAACTTGCTGTTCTTTCATGATCTCGTGACGAGATTCGCAGTTTTTTTCGCGTTCCTTTAAAAATTTGCGGTTATTTTACGATCTTGTGACGAAATTAGCGTCTTTTCCGTAATTCTTGGACAAAATTCGCGGTATTTTTATATCAATTTTCAGACTGATGACCGATTTTTTATTTTTTTTCGGAACCAAATGCCTTAAATTTTCGGAAAATTCGGAACAGAATCACCCCTGATATATGGTACATATTATTTTGAGATCGATTTTGTGAAGGTCGCCATACGGATCTTTTTATTTGTAGTGAATTTTTTTTTTTTATCTCAGGGAACTATGAATTCGTTGTTAAAATCGAAATCAATTGTATACGTTTCTGCAAAATTTCCCCAGGTGGTTAAAATTTCCCCCGATCCTAGATCGCCGGATCGGACATATTCTGCACCCCTGGAGAACAGATGGAATATCGGACGCGACAGAGCGGGAAGGAGAAAAACCTGTTGTCATAGAGATGGAGAAAAATTGCTTATAACTGGATAAGTAATATATATCAAAAATGGATACCACCACGTGGTTATAAATCACTTCAATAATCAGCCCTGCCAATTTTATTCCTTTACGGTTAAAATTGAGTCAGAAAACATGGGGTGATAGTTGCGCGGGAAATTTAAGAACCGCCTAATAAGAGCACCTGCCAATTTGATGAGTTTACGAACAAAAATGTGTCAGAAAACACTTTGGATTTGAGAATGAGAACAATCTTAAATGCGTTGAATTAAAATGAATGAAATTATATAATTAAGAAAAGTTATGCATCACACATGTTTGTTATATTTGTTTCAGGTTTTTTTTTTTTTTTTTAATAAGGGCAGAAAAGTTCAAATTTTTTTCGGCGGCCATTAGTTGTAATATGATGCCGGCTGTTTTATAGGAGCCATCACATTTTTTATTAACGCATAATTTTTCGCACAACTCATGCGCTAATGCACATCAGCGATATCGTTTGATTAGGTGTTTTTTTGGCTGGCATAAAAAATATTTGTAAGGCTAATTAAGGCTGTTCTTAACTGCTCTGCTCAATAGGCGCAAAACGTTTTAACACATTTACAAATTCATTTTTTAATGGAAAAATATAAAGTTGGAAAGCGTGGCCATGGAAGCGATTTGGAATTGAACCGTTTTTCCTTTATCAATCTATTACCCATTGATTTATAAGCGATTTCGATCACGTGACAAACACGTTTTTCGCCAGCTTTTAAATGATTTTTCTACTTTCGCGCGAAAATTCGATTCAAAACGTCCACTTTGACACTATTTTCTGAAAAATCTATTGCGTTTGCAAAAAAATGGAAAAAACAACTCGATGACATACCGGGTGTCCCAAAAAGGACTGACTGATTTTAAAATTCAATAACTTGCAAACGGTGACAGATATTAAAAAAATTCTTGCAGGAGGGTTATGCATAAGGTCAAAAGTTTTATTATAGTGATTTTCAATTTTAGTTCGATTTACAAACAATAGATGGCGCTGTAAGCAATAGTCGCTAAATTCAGGCTCGATTTGTGGTACTTCGTGGCCCGGATAATACATTTCCATCTCCTTTTTCTACATGGAACAAGATAAAGGACCAAAAATCTAGCCTGTATTTAGCGACTATTGCTTACAGCGCCATCTATTGTTTGTAAATCGAACTAAAATTGAAAATCACTGTAATAAAACTTTTGACCTTATGCATAACCCTCCTGCAAGAATTATTTTAATATCTGTCACCGTTTGCAAGTTATTGAATTTTAAAATCAGTCAGTCCTTTTTGGGACACCCGGTAGTTTCTGAACAACAACACCAGCTAGTTTCATGCATTTTCGAACAAAAATAAATTAAAACTTATGTCAAAGTTGCCCTTTTGGGTTTAAGAAAGCCTTAATGTCAGACGAACGTCTATTTAAACGCTTTTTTCCTTCTTACAGCGTAAGAAAAAAGCAAGCAAATAGACGTTCGTCTGACATTTGCCTTAGAAGGTAGGAAATTGAGAAAATTAAATTAAAAAAAGGGGGGCAGGGAAACAAACTTAACATGAATGAAAAATTTGAATCTTGTGCAACATTTTTCTTTCGATCTTTAATTTTACTTATAAAAGGTAATGTTAATAATCAACAGAATTGCTGCTTTACAAAATTTCTTTATCTGCACTTCAATAAAATTAGTACTAGTTTGTAATATTTAAAAATTCATTTTCCATACACATAAGGTAATGTTATGAATGATTAAAATGGGATGTCAACAAGAAATTTAAAGTGGTAGGTATTATAGCAAATGTGTTACCCTAAACTAGTACAATGCAATTTTAAGCGCCTAATCTTTTTCAAAAGCCCTCTTAATTTTATGCTATAAAAATTATTCCCCCGCCCCCCCCCCCCAAAAAAAAACAGATATAAGAGAAGACAGTGCAAATATGTAAGGTGTGTATTCTCTACAGATTATAGCTCATTTTCCTAACACTATAAGCGTAATATTGAGACGTTATGCTAACTATTTCAAAAATAAATACGAAAAGCATACAGCCTGTTTTAAAATATGATCTAAGATTTCTCAAATATTATTCTCAGGGCAAATTCGGCACCATTATTTACGCAAATCAAAAATCATTTCAGCAATATTACAGAAATTCATGACAATTGGACATCTGCCACAAAAAATACCGTACTCAAACATTTAAAAATAGTATGACAAAGTTTGTCTCGGTTACAGTGTTAAGAAAGAACTTAAAAAATTTCGTATAGATTTTTTATGGTTCGACAATTATAATTAATAGACATTGGATTCAAAAACATTAAATGTGATTAAATTAGCTATTTTAAATTGGGAGCGAAGAGACCCTGCAATACAAAATAAAACAGCTGAAAGGAAATTTTCGGAGAGGTGGAGGAGAGGGGGGAGGGGCGGAGGAAAGGACGGATCTAAATTAAAAGAGCTCATGAGAAAAGTGCAAGCTTGAAAGAGAAGTAAGAGCATATTTATGACTGAAAATACGAGAAATGCAGAGTGTTAAAAAAATTAAAATATGGAAACTTTGGTTAACCTGCTATAGCCGTCTCTCTCATTTGAACCTCTTCCAATGGCGGCGGGCGTCGTTGCCATCCAACGTTGACTACGGATCCAAGGCGGTTCGTAGGCCTGATTAGGACGCGGATAGTTCATGTTATTAGGATAATCGCGAAACTTGCCATTGGTACGGCGATTTAACGGTGTCACTTTGTCGAAAGTCATAATACTGAAAACCGCTATGAAACTGAAGCCAACGTTGAAATTATTACGGGACTATAACTTTAGTAAAACTCCGGGAATCGGAGGAAGAAAAATGAGTTCCGTTGAACCTAATCACGCCGATGCAAGGTCTCGCACTCACAGATTCGTGTATTCTGCCGCCAACCAACCAAGAAGCCTCCCTTTGGCAGGAAGAACAACCGCGCGAGCTCGATGATCTGTCCAAGGACAGCCGGCCGGCTTTTTCCTTTCCCCCATTTTTTTTTCTCTCACTCTCGCAATAATCTAAAGATACATCAGTTACGCACGGCAGGAAACATTTAAATAACAGGCTACTTCATAAAGGCACAGCAAAAACGTACTGTACCACGAAATTATCACATTTTCAATTGTCTGGTATTTAAGAATGATGAACTTTTGTTCACAAATTTATCCAATTAAATTATCCTATAACTAATACTACGCAAGTCAAAAAAAATTATTAGACATTTAGAGCCGCTTTTTAAAATTATATTTTAATTAAAACTGGAAATTTATCTTATTTTATGTCATTGCATAAAATTTCCTTAATATTACTATATAAATATGAAACAAGTTTTAGATTATATAACAAATACAGTATCACACATTAAATAGTTTTGAAAATAAATTAATTTTGAGTCAAACGTGTTATGCTACTGTATATCTCCTCCAAAACTCGGGGTTTCCTCAAAATTAATTGAAACAAACAAAAAAAATCGCTTATTTTTTTTTCCGTAAATTATTTTATAAGCGATTTAGGATCCTCATCTGGGGAAGATTTTGAACCATTGCTACTCATAAAATGCATAATTTCGTTGTTTTACATGCCCATAAGGTAGTGTGTAGTAAAACCAATGTTATAAAAAGCACAGGCGGTCATAACAAAATTCAGAATTGTTTTAAGACTTTTAAGTCAGCCGAGAAAATACTAGAAAGCTAATGTTAAAACTATAGGAGGGTTGGGTTCTTTTCCAATTTTTCGTTTGAATATATTTTGTTTTCTTGGGGGGAGGGGGGGGGGGTCATGTAACAGCTGAGGTTGAACTCCAATAGGGCCATTTTTTACTTTTTCGATTTTTGGTTGCACATCTTTTAAATAAAGGTACTTTCACTTAAACCCTTCCTTAAGTTTAACTTTAGCTTGGGAAAAAAATTAAGTGGCTACTAATTTAAATTAAGGCAGAATTAAAATGTTAAGTGGTGTCATTCTCATGTCAGACGTCACTCTGTTATAACAATTGCAACACTGGTCCTATAGTATGATGCTACGAATTGAATAGAAAACTTAGCATCTTCTCTAAAACTTGTACGGTACGGTACATTGTTAATACATTAACATTAAAGGAAACGGACACTGTACACAGTGCTTGATATATGGCAGAGTTTGATTTATTGGCCGAGGGGGGGGGGGGGCTGCTAGGCACAGGCTGTACTGAAGTTCCCTATACATAGCTTATTTTACATAATCTGTTGACTGATATTTGGGGACCTAAAAACTTTAGGCGAAAGTCAGACCCCTGTTTGCCCAATAGAACAGTAACACTCAAAGCCTACATCTAAAAAGGACCTAATAAGATATTTCTAAAAAATGTATAGTGTACTAAGAGATCGCGATAAAAATCCCTTTAAAAAGGAAAAAGTTTTTTTTTTAATTATTTCTTTATAATTTATTTGCAAAATTTTCTAAAAATTTCGTTCAGCAAATGTAAAACACTATTTTTACAAAAAAATAAAATGCCAGCCCAAAACGTTCTCGATGGAAAGAATGGAGTACAGGGCCGGCTCGACCCGGAAACTCAGGACCGACACAGCCTGAGTCTGCAGGGGGTGGGGGGGGGGAGAGCAAGCACGGGCCCGGTCCGAGTCTGAGAGAAACTTGGCTCGAACTCGTGCAGACTGGCACCCCCCCCCCAAAAAAAAAAAAAAAAAAAACACGTCGTCAAATTACAAGCACATCAACGGGAAATGAATTCAATTGTGTAAATAGCGCGTTAAGAAAATCTTAAAATGTTCTGAAGTTACAAAAAACAGTGACTGGTATCCAACTAACACTAATCGCACGTATAGTTGGCTAAGTCTCAATTTTCTAAACCTAAACTAGAAAAATGGCTAAGATAAATAACTCTGCACAAGTCAAGGTCGAAGACAAGTCTTTAACCTCCAGTGACATTTTACATGAATCCAATATTGAAAGGATAATATAAAAATAAAACCTCGCAAATTTCTGTGTCTTTTATTATTTTCTTTCATTTAACAAAATTTGTTTTTCTTTGAATTGGCAAAAAAAGGAAAAAGATTGGGGGCTAGGCTAGGCATATCTGCAAACTTTTTTTTCCCTCTCCCCTCCCCTTCCGCAATTACATATACATATTTTGAACCAGAAATTGTACCTAAAAAATTAAACCAAATAAGTATGTACTACGTAGCAATAAAATACATTTTATTAAATACATTTTCTTGTTTAAATTATATTTATTTGACTTGAAAAGAACCGGAAGCTGGCACCTGTGGCTAAGGATCGGCAAAACCAATGCCATGTCTGGCAAACACATGAAACCGGGGATGGACGGACCCAGTTCCGATACAAAATAAAATGTACTAAAATATCGATGTTAAAAATCCAAATAGTTTACGGGGGGGGGGGGGGGGGCAGGCATTTTACTGACTTAATTATTTTTATTTTGTACGACGGAATAACTTATTTCATGTAACATATCAGTAAAGCTGGACATGAGTTATGTTTTTAAATAAAGCAATATCTGGAATGAAGCTATACTTTTTTAAGTCCTCAAATTTGTAAAGAAAATTTTTACACAAGAAACTTCATTTTTTTACTGTTATTTAACTAATTTTGTTTTCGTATATAAAGATGGAATTTTGTAATCCATTTTGAACTCATTTCCCGATGTTACAATTATTTAAAAAAAAATAAGTATAAAGGCTTCCTATGACAATACAACATTCTAATTATTTTATAACTTAATTTTAAGGCATTTTTCCGTTAAGGTTTAAATAGACGTAAAATTCAATTGTCGGGCTCCTTTTTTGTGGTTACGCGGTGCCTTTCATTTTAAACTACGCTTATACTGAAGGTAATAAATTTTGTAGGACGAAAG
Source organism: Maratus speciosus (assembly GCA_963932465.1). NCBI lineage: Eukaryota > Metazoa > Arthropoda > Arachnida > Araneae > Salticidae > Maratus > Maratus speciosus. The sequence goes on along the minus strand of OZ010788.1, from coordinate 607,610,114 downwards.
TCTTTCCTTCAAATCCATCTTCCCACCTCTGCCCCTTCCCATTGTTGAATCTCTCCACTCTTTTGTTATTAACCACAAACGGTTGGAGAAGAAAGGGGGATAATTGGACTTGAAGTAAAGGGGGCATTTCTCCTTATAAACTAAACTGACTTTTAGCCCGCTACATGTGATAAATTAAAGTATGTAATACATATAAATTTATCAATTAATAGTTAAATAATTAAAATAGGATTACACGTTGAACAGTTAATTTAGAAATCATCAATGAGTAACGAAATTAATGATTTATTTTCTGTCCCGTTCCTATATCTTTAGAAAAGAAAGGGAAAAGAGCAAAGTGGTGAATTTTCCATAATTGCGTCCGGTACTCACGGCAAATATTATAATGTAATAGAAATTCTCTTGACAGGGTTCCCAGCAAAACATGACTGGCAAATTCCCTGACCGAATCTCAAAAAATTCCCTGACCAAATCTCGAAAAATTCTTTGACCAAATGAGCATACAACGAAATTTGCTACATATTTTTGCAATCATTTGTCAAAATTAGCGATGTTTTCTGCGATCATTCTTAAATATTTTTTTTTTCGATCGTTTAATGAATTTCGTGATTTTTTTTCCCGAGACTAATGAATTTCGTGATTTTTTTTCATTTTTTCTCCAAGACTTTTTAGAAAATATTTGTAAATTCCCTGACTTTTCCCACAAATTTCGAAAATTCCCCGGCTACTTTGAAATTCCCTGACGCTGGGAACCCTGCTTGATAAATCATGAACTGCATTCATGAAATTGGGTGTGATTTTCAAAATAAACATTGAATGCTTATAAAAAGTATTTTAATACTTTTATACTTAATAACCAAGTATCATTCATTTGAATATCGTACATTATCCAGAAGTCAAAAAATAAAATAATTAAGAAGGAGACAAAAGTGATATTATTTAAGTAACAATAGAAAAATGCAGGTGATTTTAATTTCCCCCTTAGGGACGAGTCTTTTACAGAATTGTTAATATTTTATTACCGGTTTTTCAAAGTTTTGTCTAAATTAATGGGGAAAATGCCCTGATTAAATAAGGCAAAATTTACCATAAAAAATAAATAGTAGTAATAATCAAAGATCCTGAGCACCGTATGTGGCACGTATATGTGATGCTCGTCCCCAAGGGGATTAAAACACTAAAGCGCTATGAATTAAACAATGTATTGATTAGTATTTAAATTGTTAATCCTATTCATTGGACATTATTGTCGAAAAAAATCTACAAAGAATGAGGAATGCTTAAAAATTTAGATTGAAATGTGAGTGTATTGTGTATTAAATAAACCAGGGAACATGATCACAAACACACACATGTAAAGTCACTTTTTCGTCTATTTTTTAACCTTTTGCGAGCTCTAAAAAAAATATTTAATCAATCAAAATTATATTTTTCGGCAAAAAACGATTAGCTTTCTTTTGAATAAAAAATAAAGGAAACGTGTCCAATAGTTCTCGAGAAAAAAAGGTCGCCAAGTTTAAGAAAACAGGGTTTTGAAAAAATTAGTTTAAAATTTTACAATTGTGTTACGATCACCGAGCGGTGGTACATTCAATAAGGAAAAACTAAGGAATTGAAATATCATGAGTCAATCTACTCAATTGAGTAAATGAAAAAAAATATTAAGATAACAAAAAATATATATGAAAACTCTCCCCCTAGTAGAATTGCCCCTTAAATGAACCATACTTAATTAAATGCACGAATCAGGGATGCCCTTAATCAGTCACGACGCGAATTCCCATCTCTAATGCTAAACCGATGGGCTTGGAATGCATCCATATTTTTAAAATTTCTCCTCAGAAAATTAAAATTTTTACCTTCTGTTTTCTGTATGCTCTTCTTGAAGAATGTTTATTTTTTATTTGCCAGGATGTTTCTAAAATATATATTTAATATTATATTTTGAGGGTTAAAATCTAAGTGAAGCAGGCGAGTTGCAAGTAAGATTTTAACACTTTAAATAAAACAATGTATTTTTAAAAATATTTTGTCTAATAAAAAATAAAACATTCTTCAAGAAGAGCATACAGAAGAAAAGATTTTTAATTTTCCGAGGAGAAATTGAAAAAAATACGGATGCATTCCAAGCCCACAGGTTTAGCATAAGAGAGGAGAATTTCCAGCCTGACTGATTAGCAGGGTTCGTAAATATATTTTCGAAAATATCCGATATTTTGATATATATCTGATATTTTCGATATATATCCGATATTTTCAAAATAGCCAACTTATTGATAATTATAAATATTTTCAGACTAATATAAATTAAAAATTAAAACATATTTGCATTTAGCATGAAAACTTGATAAAACAATATTCTAAATGTTTTCTTTTTTTTTTTTTCACTTATGTAACAAAACTGAAGATCAACTAATTGAAAACAGACACAATCTGCTCTTTACACTCACGAAAAACTAACTATGGGATTAATTATCAAGTTTCCAGAAAATTTTGTGTTTTATACAACAAAATTATATGCAACATACTTCGTTTTTATTGAAAAATTTGAATATTAATGTAAGCTTGTGTCCTTTTTACATTCTCTAACCTGTTGTGTAGTTTAAACTAGTGTTGACTCTAAGCCGCTTTAGCAGGCCGCAGCGCCCGGCGGCCCTTTTTAACACTTCCTATGCCCCCCGTGGCAATTCACTCGATCCCGGGAAAATATCGCAAATTCTAGGGACTCTAAACAAACCAGTTCAAAATATTTTTTGCAAACAAAGTACAAGTGTGCTTTTCTTGAAAAAAATGTGCCCTTTTTTTAGAATAGTGTACCCTTTTTGAAAAATTCCCGCCCGGCAGCCCTTTTTTTCCTAGAGTCAACAATATTAAACTAAAGGAAACCAAAATCAGAAAAGATTCTATGAAGCAGTAAATAACTTCTCGAAATTACACAGTTTATCTTTCAATAGCTGTTTTAAGTAAATATTGTCCTACAAAATTATTGGTTCTACATTCTGCATTTAAAAATTCAGCTTCAAATGTAAAGCTGGGGGAAGATTTTTTTGCGGGTGTGAGCTAAAAAGGACCTTCCAAAGCAAAAGTTCTTACCTACAGAATGACATAATCGATAACAGTTAAATTCATTTACACTTGTTTTGACTGAAAATTACAAAAATATATTCAATATTTTCAAAATTAGTGTCAAATATATGAAAATATCAAACTTCATGATATTTTTTAAATATCACTGTTTTCTGCCGATTTTCTAATTTTTTCTATAAAGGTAAAGGAATTTTCGCTATTAAGGAGTAAATACATATTAGCTTGTTTTATTTCTCCGTTTCGTATTTCGACTTTTTTAGTTATAGCAATACTAGAAACAGATGCCAAACAATAGCCCCCACCCCCTTCTCTATAGACTTGTTACATTTTTTATTTCAATCAATTGGTACTCAATGAACACAGTTATGCGATTGTTATGTCCCGAAAATCAGTTTTATTATGGAAATCCCACTTTTCTAAGATTTCTGAATACATTTTTCAAAATTCGAAATAAAATAAGACAAGAATTTTATTTAAATTAATTTATCGCATTAAACTTATTGCACATGAAATGTGAATTCAAATTGTTTTTCCTTCCACAATTTCAATTTATACAAGTACTTCAAGAGGAATCTTATCTTGTCGGTTTCTGAATAGGCACACAGCCATTATAGGCAATATTGATATAGGTGCTCCGTGTTTCCCCGTCACTGAAGTAACATATTTTAGTGGTTACACAGAGAAACAACAGTGGATTGAAAAAAAATTAGGAATCTGTAAAATTTTCAAAATTCCAAAATTTGTGAAAATTTGAAAAAAAAAATCCGAATTTCGGATAATGGGTTCTTACTAAATACCCCTTTCATTCAGCATTTCTCGTCATTAAAAGCAACAAGAAGGTAGCTCATAATTTAAGGAAAGAAAAATGAAACTTGGGATAAACTTTGCAAAGAAATGTGTGCAAATAAGTATCCTTTTATTCCTACCAAGAGAAAAATTACATATCCTGAACCTGAAAGATTCATCAAAAAAATTTTGAATGCCCTCCTTCTCTATTTTTTACTTAAGGCTCCTGTCCCGTCATACGAAGACATTCACAAGCTAATACTAAATCTATGGGGGAGGTTCTTTGCCAATATCTCATTTGAATTTCAACATTTTAAAATAATTGGTTGCATATTTTTTATAAAGTTAGTTTCACTTTGGAACCAGTTCCAAAAGTGAAAGTGTCATCATAAAAAGAACTACAACCAAAATCGAAAAAGTAAAAAAAAAGGACAACTATAGTAATCTATCTCAGCTGTCCATTGCAAAAAAGAAAAAAAAAATGTCGAGATGCAAAGGAGATATTGGTAAAAAACTTCCCCACAGATTTAGCATTAGCTAACGACTGTCATTGCCTGATAAGACAGGAGACTTATGGATGCATACTACTCTTAAATCTGGAAAAAATTTGAAATGTTTCTGGAATTTTTTTTTTTTTTTTTTTTGTAGATTAAGAGTAGTATGCATCCTTAAGCAAACAAGTCGGAAATTATACGTAAACATGGCAATTAAGGTGCGTTCATGTTCATACTGTAACTACCTTTATAAACATTCAGATCTTGGTGCAATAGCTGTTGCACTTTTATACACAAATTCATGAATACAAAATATATCACAATTACATATATACATAGACTATCGTAAATAAGACTATAACCACGGCAACCTAGAATCATTACCTACCATGAGATATCATTGAATTAATTACGTATGATAGGATTTAATAGAATGAAGGAAACTTATTAATATCTTTTTTAGTTTCGATTTTTACAGGGTTCATACTCTCTTTCCATGATAAAATTCACGGACCTTAAACCCAAATTTCAAGCACCTTTCCAGAAATGAAAATTTTAATGTTACAAAATACCATATTACAAAAGTATCTCTATTCTAAAAAAAAGTAACTAACGCTGTCACCGCCGCTGCCGGTTTTGAATTTTTTGTGACCGGAGGTCTTTCTTCGTTAATATTAAGAAAAATACAGCATACAAAAATATGAAAATCGGTGGTATTATAGAGAAATGTTTGATAAACATGCTGATGCAGACAGTTTTCAAATTGAAGAATTATTTAAAGAGATATTTAATGCTAAAGTTGGACAAAATCGTTTCATTAAAAATGTTTTATAGGAGCAAAAACTATACATCAGAATTTAATCATTTTTAGATCATTTTATGCGTTAGAATTTCCCGGTGTGCAGACTGCATTTATTTTTTAAATTTGACTCATTTTTTGAGGCATTATTTCTATTTTAAATTCAAATTTTCAGCATTTCGAGAGATATTTTTTACATATTTTAGAAAATGGTATTAATTTAAACTGTTGCCAACTGTATAAACAGTGCAAACAATAATGTTTGCTTCAAATTAAAAATTTATTTACATGACTATTATTAACAGAAAATATAAAAAGCAGGAACTCATTGAAAATTACGTCATAAAAACTATATTTACACGTGAATTTTAAAAGAGAAAGAATATTGTAAAATAATAAATTCATTAACATGCGTTAGAAGTCTTAAATAGAGAAATCACGTCACATTCATGTCACATTACACTTATTACGTAAAATGAACAAAAAATAATGTTGCAAAACAGTTTAAATTAAAAAATCGCGCAAGACATTTATTTGATATTTTGAGATGATCTTTTCAACTATTTTTGTTAGGACAGCGCAAATAATATTTCATTTCTAACAAAAGTATTTTCACATGAATATTAAAAAGAGAAAGAAAAGTTTAGTGAAAATTACGTCAGATTAAAAACGATACATTTAAAATCTTATTTTAAAAAACTTTCTTTTCGCTTTGTTAAAAAATACGGGAGACAAAGACTCTGTTTACTTAATTCATTTTATATTAGCTTCGTTTGAAAGTTTAACTGATTTTATTTAATCAAAGACTGAAACCCATTGTATTTTTTAACAGCAGCTGATTTGGCCTTAAAATTCCCCAATCAAAGAGAAATGAATAGAAAACCATTTATAGGGAGATTGCCACTGTTTTTTAAATTACAATTCAATCATCCGAAATCTTTTTAAAGCCAATCAAACTAGCGTGCTTAGAAAAAAAAATATATTTTTCATTTTCACATGTTTTCAGGCGAATGCCATACATAATATACAATAGCGAAGGCTGAAATGTGAAATGTTATGAGAAAGTCTTCGAAAAATAAAGAAAATCTTTTTGCATTCTACTTTGAAAATTATTTGTGCTAACACTAGACAAAATTAGACACTTGATAATTTTGACTTGTTATGATATTAATACACTATTTTAAATTTTACAAAAACTAAATGAATTTTTTCATAACTTGCCTTAATTTGAAAAAATCCACTAAATTATTTTTCAAAAAGGTATATATTAAACACACACACACACACACACACACACACACAAAATTGTATATTTCAGCATGAATAATTTATTGCATTTTAAATAAAGACTTTTTTTCACACTTTAAGCTCTTTAACTGCATTTTCTATTTTTTTTATCTAAAACTTCAGCCACTTTCTCTTTTACAGTTTACATTCACATCACAGTTTTCTCCATTGTACATTGGGATCCCAGTAGCAGAAACAGTGCAGCACGGAAGCGGGCGCTGCAGATTATTTTAAACCTTGCAGATTAATCCACCAACTTAAAAATAAATGCTGGGCTTAAAAAATAGCTGAAATTTGCTTTAAGTCTCTAGATTTATGGTATTTGTTGTATCCTTATATTATATATATTCTTTATAAATGGAAATTTTGCTTACTTTAAGTGTTTCTGTTATTTCTTATGATAGTAGGCTTATTGGGTCGCAGATAAATTTTTGTTTGCTGCAGTCTGACACAGAAAATTCTGCTTCTGGGATTGGGAGGGGATTTACATCAGAGGAATTTCCAATCTTGCGATCTGCAGTAGTAACAAGTACATGTCTTTTCATTTTCTTTTGTTAACTTAATCCTATAGAGGGAAGGGAGAAGGGAACAAAGCAAAGTACAAATGCTCGTACTCTGACCTCCTGAATGAAAATGATCTCAAACCAAATATTTTTGATTAATTAACTTTATTTTTTTTTTAACATTTGCAACTCTTATTTTATTTTGAACATCTGAATAAAAAAAAAAAAAAAAATTAAGCACCTATTAAAAAAAGTAATGAAATTTAAGCACCTTCATTAAAATTTAAACAAATTCAAGCACTTTCAAGGACCTTTTTTCTCTCTTAAAAATTCAAGGACTTTCAAGCACCGTATGAACCCTGTTTTTATATTTGGCATGACGATAAAATTCGGTTGGGTAGTATTTGCACTATTATATGTGTGCAGACGAGCTGATCAGACGACGACTATAGGTGCTATGTATTTATAATAACTACGAATGCACATATATCAGGGTTGCAAAAAAAAAAATAAATAAATAAAAAACCTACCCCAAAAAAATCCAGCTTTTTTGGGGGGGTAAAACCCACTCTAAAAAAACCACATTAAAGCGGGTTTTATTAGATTTTTTACAATCCATGATATTATTTACTATTCAGTAACTTTTATATTAGTTTTTTAACCTTTGTGTTTAAAGAGTTACACTATCCTATTAAACAGTCTTATTAATTAGTAACAGCTTTATATTATGTTCAAAGAAAAATCTGTTACAGTGAACCATAGATATCTTGAAAATATTATCAAGCATCGTTTGATTAATAAATAATAAAAAATTAAAGATTTGTTTTAAAAATGTGTTCTTAGTGGGAAATACAGATAAAAAGTAATCTATTAAAGTAACTTTTTGATATGTGGTTTTTATATAATATTATATGATGTCAGAAGTAAAAGCTTTTTTTATAGACTTTTACACTGATTTGTGCTGTTTCAATTCAAATTATTTGTATATTAAGTTAATAACAATATAAGAATTAACCAGAAAGCCCAATAAAACTCTTAAAAAAAAAAAAAAAAAAAAAAAAAACCAAACGAGTTGATTTTCGTAGGTTTTTTGAAACCCTGACATATATACACACAGGGCCGTGCAAAGCGTGGGGGTGGTCGTCACGGGCGCGCCAAATTTGTAAAAAAAACTATATTTACACATTGGGAATTTTTTTTTTCTAATGAAAGTATGTTCATTTTTCGTTTCAAAGTTATTGTATTGCCCCTTACTTTACACTGAAATACAAATTTATGAATAACGACTTCTTCCTTTTCAAAATTTGTTTTGGGTCTTTTTCTTAAACCTTCCCTTTTCTAAGTGGGTTCTTTCTATGCTTGTGATAAAAACATACTCTCAAAATAGTATGGGGTTTCCCTCTGGAAATACAAAAGGTTTGCAAGCTATTATGCTGTACTGTTAGATACATTGTTTCTACACCCGTTTCCCAGATTTCCTTTGCCTAAAATACAAGCGCAATTTTAACTTATGTTATTCAGTGTTTCTGAATTACAATTACACATACAGTTACAAAATAAATGCGAAATATGTATTCAATGGAATTTTTTTCTGTTACTGCATATTTTGTGACGCATGTCACAAAGAAAAAGATGTGCAGAGGGAGGGGGGCACAAAATTGAAACTTTGTCCCGGCCGCAGTTTTCGCTTCGCATGGTGCTGTATACACATATAATGTTTTGAAAGGTGTAAAAGAAAAATCAGTTTAGTGCACCAGGCACAAAGCAGCTCTTATATGTACCCAAACAATATAGCTTTTAGTCAAAAAGTATGAAATTTTATGAAAAATTCGATGAAAACAGGTTGCAAAAATAAGAAAACATTAGAAAGCATTAAACAATTGAAACAAACAAGAAACAACTCCTAGCTATTCGGAAGGTAATTAAAAAATATATTTACATAACAGATTTATTTCAAATTAGAATTAAATGATTACGTACTAAAAGCAGGAAAATATTGAAAATTAAGTCATAAAAAATATATTTACATGTGAATATTAAAATAAAAAATTCATTAATATGTGTTAAAAGTCACATTGGGGGGGGGGGGGGGGGGGGGGTCGTCTATGGGACGCCATGTGGCTTGTTTCCACAATTCAGGAACTTACCTTTCACACAGCGTTGGCAGGTTTTTGACACATGTTAGTTTTTGACAGTTTAAACCGTCATGTCAAAAACCACTTGTCAAAAACCTCAAATACTTAGTGATCTGTAAAATTCACACATTAGATGTAATATTTAAAATTCACTATTACTGTAATTGTATAATTAGTATATAGTATCAGTAATAATTACAGGGTTGGCAGGTTTTTGACATGTGTCACTTTATGTCGGGTTTAAACCAGTTTAAACCGTCATGTCAAAAACCTCAAATACTACATTGATCTGTAAAAATTCAAATTAAATGTCACACATGACAACATTACATGTAATATTTTAAATTCACTCTTACTGTATATCAGTAATTAGTACATAGTAAAGTATTATTGTTAAGTACAACTTTTGAACAGGGTAATTTTTTTTTTTTTTTTTTATTGTGTTTTTCTAAAAAGTAGACATTAAGCTCACCTGAGCTGTACATTTTTTCTCTTACTTAAAATCGTTTTAATTTCGCTTACTTTTGAGAGCTTAAAGCATTAGCTAGCTTTTTTTATGGGGAAAAAAAACTTAGGAAAGTGTAGATTTTTTTGTATATATAACAAGATAATGTGCATCAATGTTATTCTAGTCTAGGCAATAACCATTCCATTCAAAATTGAAATTGGATTATTAATTTTAAACATTTACAAAATAACAGAATTAAAAAAAAAAAAAAAAAGCTTAAAGTCAAAATCTTTTTAAAACATGCTTTCTTTCAATATATAAAAATGTTTTCGATTTTAAAACTGAACAAAATTGGCTCGGTCATCTAAATGAAAATTCCTGTATGTAAGCCCATATTGAAAAAGTGCATAATAGAAGGGATCAAATCATGAAACCATATCATTGTTTGGCTTATACTTTGCATCCCAACCATCAGGGGCAAGGGTTGACTGCTGTATCAGTTGATTCAGCTCGCGCTTGAGCTACGGAAAGAGTTTATGGATGCTTACCCATACTGATTGTGTATGATGCTAAAGAATCTCCTTTCCAGTCTTCCTATTTCAGTGCTACAGGGAGGACTCCATTGTTTGGTGGAAAGGTATCGCTAAATGCAACAGCTTTTTGAGCCTGCTTCAAAACTTGCTCATCTAGCAATGCTTTTGCTATCAAATCAAGCCCTACTAGCTCAGCATCAATTAAGAGACAATATTTTCTAACGCTTCATACACTCTAAACTCAAAAATCTTTTGGGTGTAAATAAATGGGCTAAACACGTGGTGTGCTGCAGCATGCTGCGGGGTAAAATTGATCCGGATTATTTAATTGTACAAAATTATTTTCTTCTGGTTGAAAAATCCAAAAAAGAAAAATATTTTATTGCAAATATATTTTTTAAATTATTAAATTTCAATAAAAGATCACATAAATCATTGACTTATTTAATATTTATCTATTGTTAAAATGTTTAGCGTGTTACATGTATTTGGCAGTTTTCGACGGTTTAACCAGTTTTCGACAGTTTAAACCAGTTTTTGAGCTTGTCATGTCAAAAAACCAACCCTGCTTTCACATAGCAACAGTTGGTTCTGGTTGTGTTTATGACGGCCAATTACCATCACGAGGGATATAGGCACAAAGGATAGAGTGCTCTCCGTGGCAGTCTTTCTAAGGGAACCTAACCCGTATTTACCCTTGAAAATCCAAAGTTCGAAGAAAACCACAAAAACTTTGAACGATTAGGCCGACGGGTGCGATTGGGATCAAACCCAGCACCTCCCGTCTACCAGCTTCGAGAGCAGAACCTCTCAGCCACTGGTAGGACTCAGATAGCAAAGCAACTGATTTCAAATGTTATAATTAACTTAATAATCACCTGCAATAGCATTAAAGTAAAGTAATGAGTAGTGCATATGACTTTTTTTAATCTTAATTTCTTGAAAAAAAAAAAAAAAAAGGGTCCAATTCGTTGACTAAGTACTGCAGTAGTCTAAATTAGTTGTTTGTCACTTTCATTGAATCTATACTATGCATTGAAATGTATTTATTTCAATAAATTGATTTAATGAACCTGAATAAGTGAGGTTGGAATTCCTATTCGTAATATTTTTAAGCAAAGACTCTTCTTGGTGGGTTGACAGCTTAATAAAGAGATGAGCGTGTTTCGAAAAGGGGAAAGCACGAACTGACTGGAGAAGTGAAATCTGAAAAAGAAATGACTGATAGAGAGGCTACTTCACTCACACGAAATCACCCATTCGCTAATGTTAATCCTATGGAAGAAACTAAGATATCTTGTTTGCATTTCAATATTTAATTAATTTTTTTTATACTTTGGCTAGCTGAGATCGATCTGTACAAATGCCTTTTTTATTGTTTACAGTTTTTTTTTTTTTTGTACTACTTAGTTATCCCGTCGACCAATTTCACCAAATTATACAAATTGACATTCATTTTAATTCATTTTCATTTTAAATAACAAAAGAACAAATAAATTAGTATAACATTAATAAAAATACAAATAAAATGTCAAAATAAAAGTCATTTGGTGACGTAAGCATGTGTAACTCGTTAGTCAAGTGAATGTTACATTTACGATCAACCATTATTGCCATTTAATCTTATAGTTTGGCGATAGATTTTTGGTCGACGGGTTAACCAATTAGTACTTTTTTTTTTTTTTAATTAGGGTGCTTTTACTTTGAGAACTGGTTTCGAAAGTGAAAGTATTCTCATTAAAAGAAACCTGAAAAGAAAAAAAGCGGCCTTTCTACAGATCGACCTCAGCTACTCAATGCAAAAAAAAGCATTTAAAACTACTGAAATGCAAACGAGCTACCCTAAAAAATTTCTTCCATAGGGTTAACATTAGCAAACTGGTGTTTTTGCATGGGTGAAGTAGCTTCTTAACCTTCTCACTGCTGTGAGCTGATATATCCTTTCACTAAGCTGTAGGTATCACTGCAATAGAAACATTATTTAAATTAATATAATTCTACATATATAAACCAGTTTAAAAAAATTAAGTTATGATCAATATTCTCAAGGCTCATATGCCTATAGGTAACCATTTTTATATCACGTCTGAAAAAACATTTTTTAGCATTTTAAAAAACTACAGAGAAAATAACATTACAATTTTGCCCTTTTGCTCAATGATCAGTAACCTTTATCAACAAATAGTACTGAAATTTCCCATCAGGATTGACAGTGCAGCTTTTAAAGGCAGTTTTTTCAGTTTTCAAATGCTACTTGCATACCTTTTCCATATTAGTAGAAATATTCACACTGACCAGTAGCGGAGTAAAACCTTAATGACTACCAAATAAAAAAAATTAACCACCAGCCAGAAACTGACTATTAAAAAGAAATATTTACAGGCCAGTAGTTATTAGACAAAATTTTTTATTTTGAGCTTTACAGGTAACTATGCTCCATAGCGCAGAATGTTTTTGAATCATTTCTTCTTCAGTCAATTCTTTGTTGCAGGCAATGATCACTAAGTGTCGAGCTGAAACCTTAGGGGCGGTCCATAAATGATGTCACTTTTTTTCAATATTTTTGACACCCCTCCCCCCCTTTGTCACAAAGTGTCATACTTCACCATACCCCCCCTCCCCCCCCATTGTCACATGTCACGCTATATTACATAAACATATACTTGCAGTTCAGAAACAAAGCACTACGTTATAGATCATATTTCAAACTTTATTTTTAAACTTAACCATGTGTTTTAACGATATTTGTGAGCATAACAATAAAAATGATTCATGTACTTATTTTGTATGAAATAAGATTTATAACAAAAACATAATATACAATAGTAATAAAATAATACGAAAAAGCAGTTGAAAACAGTCATATTTTGGAATTTGAAATGGAATTTAATATATTTGACTTTAAATCTACTTTATAAACACAAAATACTTTAATTTCAAAATTTAATCTGCGGATTTTAATGCTTTTATTTTAACCAAAATGTGTGATGTCACATTTCTTCTTACCCCCTCCCACCCGCTTGTCACAAACTGTCACATTTTCATGAACCCCCCTCCAAGCATGACATCTGAGATCATTTGTGGAAGACCCCTTATACATGATTATGGAAATTTTTAATAGACAGTAGTCGCTAGACGTTTTTACCTTAACCAACATTTTTCACAATCTTAATTCTTGTTGAACTATTTACATAACAAAATCCCATATATAAATTAAAACAGTCAATCTTATAATAATTACGTAAAAACATGCTATAAAATAAATATAGAATTCAATGAACATTAATAATTACATACCAAAACAAATCTTTGAAAAAGAAGCAATGACTGGTTATTTTAATTAAGGAGCTAGTTCACTCACACAGAGACACTCGCATGCTAATCATGGTGTCTACAGAAATTGTAAAAAAAAGTTCCCTACTATTTTATCAGACTTTCCTGATTTCCATTGTTAACAAATAATACACATATGGTATTTTTTCATGCATGCTACTTCCCTCCTTCAACACACTTATCCAGCTTGCTAATATTCATAAAGTATTAGTTGACAGTTTTATAAATCTGAACTGAAAATTTAGTCCAAGTTCATATAGTGGCCAATGGATATACGATGATCAGAAAATTTCCTCCTTTTCTGAAAAATGTTGCATTCTAAGATATCTACATCTGAAAGAATAACTGGATTAAGCTTGCTACCTTGTTAAGTTATGCTAGTAATGTACCATTTAAAATTTTCAAAAATGGGTAAATTGCCTTCAACATAAGTATCCACAGAAAATGAGGACATCTGATCATCTTAATTTGTGTTAAATAAAGGCATAAAATTGAGAAATGGGAAAAAAGGTGGAAAATTTTTACAATCTATACAATTAAGCCAAACTCTTATAATTTAGACACATTTTAAGTTATTCATACAATAAAAGGAATTACAGCTGTACATTATTATTTTCTTTTTGTAACTTACAAAGTATTAAAAAAAAAATAACAATAAATGTATAAATTCATTAAATCAAAAAAGAATATTGGAAACAGTTTGCTAAAAGTATAAATCCATCCAAATGCATGTAATGAACTTATGTGAAGTACAGAGATTAATTTTTCAAAATGAGTGCATTATTTTTAATGATTCGACTGTTTAAGACTTTACTTATTTAAAAAAAACTATGCTAAATATATGCCCGCCAAATGGATCTTTTTTTGAGAAATGCATCGCTGAAATTATCCAAAAGTGTTTTATACATAGAATAAAATATTCTATTTCGAAAAAACCTTATGGAAACTTCCTTTCCCTAGTTAAAGCACTTAATTTACATAACTTTCAAGTGCTTATAGTAAAAGCTCGCCTTTGATTTGACAGTACAGCAATTCAGAAAAATACTCCAAGGATTTGAGCAGACAAAATGTCTAATTATTAAGCTTTCTAGACACCCCCCCCCCCCCCTCCCATATGCTTCTCATATTTTCTTTACATTTTTGCATCAATCCAGAGAATGTCCAAATTAGCTTTAAAAAAGGTGGAATTATCCTTTAGGAGGAACTCTTTCATGCCTGTAAATATCAAAAACTCATATCAAGTGCATCATCTAACCCTTCACTGCACGATTTTTCCATTTTTATGAAAAAAAAATATTTGAAATCTATATATCGGTCTAATAATGGGAAATATAGAAAAAAATCAAGTTTCAAATTTTCAGCAAAAATTTGATATTTTATGGCATGTACCCCATGTACAATTAGGGTTTTTAAATATTGTATTGCTATATTTTACAACTAAATGAGCTTAAATTAATTAATTTCATCTGCTTAACACTCTGCAACTTTTTTTTTTTTATACAGTAGACTCCCTCAAATCCACACATCATTACAGATGTAAACAATGAAATTTTCAGTTCATATATACGGGCAAAATTACATAATTTTTTAACTTTATATCATTCCGTATGTATTTTAATATATAATTCTCGATAACATGACTGAACTCATGGTTTTTCATGACGGAAGTATAAATTTATTTCAGAAAAAAAAAAAAAAAAAAAAAAAAAAAAAACAAGATATTGCTGATACTGGTAATCTTTTTACAAATTTATTTATATATTAATCAAGCTTTTTTGGTTATTAAGACTGGCTAAACCTGATACAAAACTTCGTGTAGTGACCAGTAGTGGTCGGAGCACGTTATCTAAGTGGCTTTACTTTATGATTTTGATGTGAATGAATACATTACTTTTATGGGGGAAAGCTTCATTAAATAATTCAAGGAAAATGTCTCATCTTTATTAAGCATATTTAATTATAAATTATTATTCACTTGATCTTTACTTTTAATAATTTTTTTAAATTATCTTACTTCTTATTTTAGTTTATTACTTTACTTAATTATTTTAATATTTTACTATACTGCAAGCATTCATTATAATTTTGATTACATTATTACATTCAAATTACTGTTCCCAGTAGCAGAAACAGTGCAGCACGGAAGCGGGCGCTGCAGATTATTTTAAACCTTGCAGATTAATCCACCAACTTAAAAATAAATGCTGGGCTTAAAAAATAGCTGAAATTTGCAAATGGAAATTTTGCTTACTTTAAGTGTTTCTGTTATTTCTTATGATAGTAGGCTTATTGGGTCGCAGATAAATTTTTGTTTGCTGCAGACTGACGCAGAAAATTCTGCTTCTGGGTTACTGTTTAAAAAATGTAAACAAAGCAATGACCAGAAATCCGCAAAATTCTAAAATCCGCACAACCTCTGGTCCCAAGCTGTGCGGATTTGAGGCACTCTACTAAGTTAAAGCAAGTTTTTAAGTGTTCAGTAAAAGTAATGTAAGTAAATTTTACCTTAATAGCTTGATCGAAATTTTTTTTTTTGTTTATGAAGAACAAATTCTAATTTTTTGTCAAATGCAGCTATCTGACATGGACAAAATAAGTGTTATTCCATTCTTTGGACTGTTCTTGATCACGAATAGAGATCATATTGGCCAAATTCATGGCACATAAGAATTACAGTGTTTTTTGGTATGTGCCAGATGTGACACGTGGAGCAGTGAAGGGTTAAAAAGTATTGGAAAAGATTAATCAGCTTGGAAAAGATTAATGTGAAAAAATATGGTATATAAAAATAGACGAATCAGTCTCGTTGGCAAGGTGAAAGACTAATTTCTCTGATTTGAGTATTTTTACAAAATTCCCTGATTTTTCCAGATTGACAAACCTTCCTCTTTTTTTCGATAATTCTGTAGACACCTTGTATAATATTAATATCATCGGAGCGTTCTTTTAAAATATCAAAATTGCACTATCGCGCCCTAATATTGACTTAAATATCACCTGTTTGGCAATGAATAAATATCATTGACAAGGCGAAAATACAAATATTTTCACATATAGACAAATTCAGGTTTGCCTGATTTTTTTCCACTCTGGAAAACAAGGCTGAAAAAATGCAGAATATATAAATATATTGATTCTTCCCATTCAAGAAAACTTTTATAGCAAAATATCACATATGTAGTGTGGAAATGAAAAACTAAACTCAGTTCATCTAGAAGCTTTTTTATGCAAACTTGTTTATCAATAAAATGTAATCAATATTAAGTTATAATGTATTAAATAGCAATTGTAAAACATATACATTTGCAGTAAATTTTAACTTCTTTACTAATCATATGGCAGTTCCATTACAATTAAAAATCAGTATTTTTTTTAATGTCTAACAGCCTCAAATCTTAAAAAAAAAAGTTATATGATGAAACAACAAGCTGATGTTAATTAAGAAAATGTTAGATTGAAATGAAACCTGTGCTCGTAGTTGTAATGACATTAATAATTTAATATAATGCATAAAAACATTTTCAGTATATACATTTTACTATGGGAGGAACACCAATAAGAAGTAAAAAAATATAATGATAAAAATTTTCGATTAGTTAAAATATTAAACGTAACATAACCAGGAAATAGTAAAGAAATTAACAGAAATGCATAACTATGAAACTTTGTTATTCAAGATACATAATTGATTCAAGAAAGGTAGTAAAATATTTAATTAGTCGTCAAATGCTTCAGGAACTGGAGCAAATGGTTTGTCTTTAGAATTTAACATTTTATAAGCTATAACCAATTTTGTAGCAGTTTGTAAGCCAAGCCATGCTGAAATTGGAAAAAATATGTTTAATACTTGCTGATGAGGCTATGCAATGAAAAAGATGACAAAATATTTTCTAACACTATCTTTCTTTTCAAGCTTCCTTCAACCATTCTGCTGATGATAGATTATTTATGATTGCAATAGAAAAACATGTATCAGGAAATGGTGATACCTTAATGTAAAATTTATGAATCAATGGCAAAATTTTTTTATCCATGTATTCACCCATTTCCTTGCTATTTCTTCTTTGTCATCAGCAAGTCCCCATGTATTTTGGATGCAGTACATATGATAAAATATGAGCTGGCGTGTACCAACGTGTAATTAACATTTTCTTTGATGATTTATGTGAAACATGGAAAATCAGCAGATTTTTATTTTGTCCCATTTCGTCTCATTTCTTTCGGCATCCTGGGCTTTTTACAAAAAAGTAGACAAAATAGTAACCCTGGGCAAATTAAATTCCCTTGATTTTTGAGTACTTTTATGAAATTCCTTTACTTTTCCAGACTGTTAAACCTCCCTGATTATTCCCGGATTTTCAGAATCTGATACAATAGGTACTCTCTATAATATCGTTAACAATTAAATTTCCTTTCAAACTAATTCTTAAAAGGATTATAAAACACCAAGAAACTCTAGTCTGTCATGGGCTGAGCCCATCTCATCTTTAATGTGCATGAACGAGAGTTTCTAAGAAAGAAAGAACTTTAAAACTAAAGATGGAAAAAAAAAAAAATACTAGTATAAGTTTAAAGATTGTGCTCTTTTCATAGAATAATAATTTTTATATACGATCCCACTTTGGGAATAAAATGAGGACAATTCTAGCTGTTGCAAAAGAACTAAGGTTCTCTCTTGACGGGCATGGGAATTACTCGAGGACACATAAAAAAGTTGAGGGTAAATTGTAATTTTAACATAAATATATTCTTTACATTCTCTTAAATAACTAAAGTAAAAGACGTTTCTGCAATAAAACTTCTCACTACAAAATATAGGGCCAGCTTTAAAAAGGAGCAAATGGTTAATGGGCAGGGAGAAAATATCAATATTTGAATAAGAGTGGTAGTCCAACAGACACTAGCATTCATACATAGAGACGACTGGTCATAAAGGGAATTTGAAAACAAAATAAAACAGTTTTACCTTAACTTATTACTAATTTACTTAAAGCTACAAACGACCATCAGAAAATGATCATCCCCACTTCGTTAAATTTAATCTGTTTTATGTCTTCTTGATCTTGAACAATCTAAATATTTTTTTACTTTATCTGTTTAACATTTATTATGTTTTACTTCAAGCATCAGACTAATTTATGCCATTAGAAACAATAAAGGATCCTTCTTCATAGGGTAAAGACGTTAAGAGGCTGCTTCAGTCAGGAGAAAATACCCATTTGTTATTGTTAATACAATGGGAGAAATTTTTAGATATCTTGTTGGCATTTGAATATTTTTAAATGATTCTTTTTTTCTTTTTTTGCATTGGATAGCTGAGATCAATCGCTACATCTGCCGTTTTTTACTTTTTCGATTTTTTTTTTTAGGTATTTTTAATTAGGACACTTTCACTTTTGGAACCGGTTTTGAAAGTGAAACATCCTCATAAAAAAATCTGCAAACAAAATCGAAAAATTAAAAAAAAAAATGGCCTTTGTACAGACTGACCTCAGCTATCCAGTGCAAAGAAATGATTGTAAAATAATTAAATGCAAATAAGAGATCTTAAAAAATTTCTTTCATAGGATTAGCATTAGCAAGAGAGTATTCAGGTGACTGAAGTAGCCCCTTAAAAAGGTCTACTGGTTACAGATTGGCGAAAATTTCAATATTCATGATTCAGGTATAAGTTTGTCACAAATCACCTATTGCCCATGATTGTATGAGGCCTGCAAAGAAAAATGGCTGACTCATCTGCTCCCTACAAGATGTTTTCAAAGAGAAGATTTTGTGATGAGAACAGTGAGAGTTATGCTGACACTTCTACTGAAAATGGTGACATACGTTTGTACAAAAAAAATGCAAGCGATTAGTTACTGATTTAATGTTATATTTTAGCGACTGATGTAAATCTTTTGTTGTATACCTACCACAATTATTACACCAGGTTCTAATTACTTATCAAATATTCCACAAAATTAAACCAGTTGTACGTTACACATGTATTTACATTCTATAAGTCGTGCACGTTTCGTACAACTTGGGACCGAATTGCCGAACCGTGGAATGGCTCGAAGGCTGAGATCTGGTTTACGTTGAAACTTAAATGGTAGGTTAGGGTTAATAATTTTCTTTTATTTTTATTTAACAGCTTGCAGTTGCATCTATTTTATTGTTTGTTGCTATTTTATTGTTCTTTCCGTGTTTTTGCTATTTACCTATTATAAGGAGTTGTTATCTCTATAAAATGCATTACATTGAGATATTTTGCAATTCTCTGAAATTCTAATTAAAATATGTTCATGTTTATTTTTAATTTAAATCTATAAAGAATCTAGAAAAAAGGTTGTTTTACAATAGCAACAGTTATAAATAATTGGAAGATTATTCATGGATTTTTCTCCCTTCTTTATCCACTAAAATATTTTATCTTTACATCAGAGCAATCAGATTATCTCTATCCATTTTTAACACTTTCCAACAAAGTTGAAAAGTGTTTATACATTCGGTTTGTCTGGCCATCTGTCTACGCTCTAACTCCTGTAAATATACTCATATTCTCATGCAATTGATAAACCTTATTTAGGGTCACCAAGGCATGCTATTGTATATGAAGCATGTGGAATTAATAGTTCATTTACAGGAGCACTCAAAAGAATTCAGTTACATTATAGTCAGTGAGGAAAAATCATTTGCAGTGTATTTTAATGACATTACAATTTCAAATGTATTGAAATTGATACAAATCACTGGAATTTCACTACAAGATGATTACTATACAATATATACAGGGCTGATCAAAGAATTCAGATAATCCCCCGGTTAATCCCCCCCCCCCCCCGATTGTAGACAGGGACAGCTAAAATTGGGTTTTCAAATGTGTTATGCATTTCCATAGGGTTGAATTAGACATATTTTTAAAAATATTAAATGGTGCAGTTTTGTATCATGATTCTGAATGTGTTGGAAAGTGTTTCAAAATTTATGCTTGATGCATGATTTTTTCTTTCTTGTTTTAACTTAGTGTAACTAATTGACATGCTTTATAAGATTATAAAGCGAGTTGATAATACTTTTTTTTAGGCCGAAATAAAGTAAATATATGAATCACTCTTTATTTATGTATGTTACAAATGGGCACATATTTTGCCACAAGATACAGTGGTTAAGAGGCTACTTCAGTTAAACAATAAAAGACCCGATCGATAATGCTAATCCTATGGAAGAAATTTATAAAGATATCTCGTTTGCATTTCAATATTTTTTGGGTTTTTTTTTTTTTTTTTTTCCCTCCACATTAGATAACTGAGATCGATCTGTACAAAAGCCGTTTTTTAACTTTTACGATTTTGTTTACAGGTATTTTTTATTAGGACGCTTTGAAAGCATCCCCATAAAAAAAAATCTACAATCAAAATCGAAAAAGTAAAAAACGGCCTTTGTACAGATCGACTTCAGCTATCCAATGCAAAAATCATCCAAAAATATTGAAATGCAAACGAGATATCTTTATAAATTTTTTCCATAGGATTAGCATTAGCGAGCGGGTCTTTTCGCGCGACTGAAATAAGACTCAAAGATGACTCAAGATAATTTTGCTAAAATTTTGAAGAAATATTTTTGTCATTAGTAAATAAATATTTTCCAGAATGAAAATATACATCTTGATTGTATCATTTAATAGTCTATTTTAATAATTAATATTTTAATTAATTTAGTGTAAAAAAATGAAAATCTGCAATCACGTGCCAATTAGGCATAACATAGTCAAACGTCGGATGATTGAAGTAAAACATTAAAATGCGCTAAACATTAAAGCGAGAAAAAAATCAAATAGTTTAAAAAGGCATGTAATGCAATGTAATTAAATATGTGGCGATTGACAGTTTCTGAAAGTCTAAATCCTTTAGAGCAATAAACAAATTTCAGTGATACATTAAAACTACACTAATTGTAACTAGAGGAAGAACATCACTCCATAAAATGAAAACATGATTACCTATTTTTACAATCAATAAAAGTTCTCTTGATAAATATTTATTTTTAGATTACCATTCTCTTTAAACTTAAAAGGATACACAAAATGCAAATTATTACTTACTTGAAATTACCACACTCAAAAATAAAGAAAAAGACACATGTTAATTTGCAAAATAAAATAAAAAGTTAAGATGGATGAATTTAAAAAAAACATCAGTACCTTTCAAACACCATAGCAGCAGTAGATGTTCACAAACACATAGAGAAAGCCAAGATCTTTATTTCAGGGTGCGCACCGGGTACGTGAAGGAACTATTTCCAAATGGATCTTCGGGCAAATGTGCATCTGGCACCCGACAGGGCAAAATCTAGCCAAGTTTTGGCGAAAAGCGCATTTTTGGCAGATTTGTTTCTGTTTTTTAAAAAGAAACTTGCTTTCGGTATTTTTTTTTTTTTACCAAAGAAAATTTGCGAATGAGAAATAAAATACGGACGGTAAATATTTATAAAACAACTTTGTGCTATTTTTGAATCCCTTAGATTTATTTTTTCTTAACATTTTTATAAATAAATTAAAAAAAACATGTATAGGAAATATCAAAATATAATATAGTATTTGCCTATATAATGTTAAGCATAATGCATATAAAAACACACATATTTTCAAAAGTTTTTTGTAGTTATAATAGGTATTATAGAATAAGAATATATAATAAACAACTGAATTCCAAGCAATATTACTGAAAAAAAAAGTTTGCCTTACGTGTGCATATGATAATTTCAAAAATTTTTTTTTTTTAAATGTCATGATTTTAAATGCATCAAATTATACATGTTACATCTAGTAAATAAAAAATTTTATTTGCTGCTTGCTTTAAAAGAAAAGAAACTCAGATCGGAATATAAATATCTGTAATGACATTTTAATGAAAGAAAATCAACAATTCTGTATAACAGTAATATTATTAGGGAGGGGAGGAGTTTCACTGTTACTATAGAAAGGATGCGTTTATAGAGGACAATTGGAGAAAAAAAAATTGTCAGAATTGATACAAAACCCTCTGAAAAACTTGCACAGTCCAGACCAACCACGCTGATACGTTATAAATAGGAAATTACAAAGATTATGCATTTTTCATATTTATGTACTTTCGAAAGCGATTTCAATACTTATACTACAGTCAAATCTCGATAGTAAGTCATCGGGATAAGACGTCACTCCGCATATTACGTCATGTTTCAGATATTCCGACCTTTCTTATAAGCCTTTTCTTTTCACATTTTGTACTACGCTTATTGCATCGCATAATTTTTTTCATCCACTCCCCAGGTAGCACACAGATATCGGCCAATGTCCCGATCAATATTGGCCAATATCTCGAAAGTCACTGGATGTCAGACTTCAAATTTACAATATCTGCCGAGCCGATATTCACAGATGTAACTTAAAATTAGTTTTTAAAAGAAAGCATCCAAACGAATTTTTTGCATTGCTTGTAACATTATAATACGTAAATAGCATTCTAAACAGTAAAATTTAACAATTTTGCCATTTTTAGAAAACTTGATTTTTTAATACCTTATTTTTAATATTTTATTTACACTGGCCAATATTGTCAAAATGATATTCGTATTCCAACATTCAGAGATATCTATCGACATTCCTAAAAACTATATCATTTTTCAGTCATTTCAAATTATCTGTCGACATTTAGAAGTTTGTAATCTTGACCAAAGTGAATGGAAAGTTCTGAAGGACCGCCCATGTCTATCGTTTTCGTTGAAGAGTATTTGATGGAGACGCCTGCCATGAAATTTGAATTATACACAAAATTTCTTTAGGGATATATAGTTACTTATATATATGTATATATTTCAAAAAAATTACATAGAAATCTATTAAGATTGGTATGGAAAATTTTCTGTAGTACAATTTATATAGACATTTATAGAGATTGCAATAGAAAAATTTCTCAATAATAGCATTTCATATTAAAATCAATTGATAGTGCTATATAAAAACTTTCTGCAGTTATTGCTCTAGAATTATATGTATTTTTAAAAAAATAATGTAGTGCCTATAACGATGTTAAATTATAACAATTGTAAGTTTTATAAAAAACGAAAGTTGCTTTTTTTATTACATAATGTTTTTAATTAAAAAAAAAGAGAGAGGGATCGATTTATGTACTTTTTAATGGATACTATGTTTATCTTTTTAAAATGGTCTCGAATTTCAGCCTTTTAAAATAATTTTATTTTTTATTATTGAAACAATACAAGTTTAGTTTCAAAAGTAGGTCATTAGTTTTCAACATAATTTCTTTTTAAATTTCTAACAAACTTAATAATAAAAAATGATTTTTAAATAAATCTTTGTTAACCCTAGAACTACCGGAAATTTTACTCAAGTTTTATAAAAACATTCTACACCAGAATTTTTACTTAAAACTATTTAATTTGTTTATTTAACTTATTATTGTCTGATTTATACATTTAGTTTGTTTTGAAGAAATTTCTGGTTTGAATAAATATTTTGAATGTACATGTCGGGTCCAATGGACCCGTCTGGTAGACGGAAGGTTAAACGAACGTGAAAAAAAGAATTCGATTATGATTGAAAGAGTATACTCTTTCTTTAATTATCCCATATATTTATGGGATAATTAAATTATAAGTTTGTTAGACATGTTTTTCATCACTAACAGAAAAATCTACTCCCACCACTTTCTGTTGAAAGTTTCTTATTACTAGATTTTTCCGGGGTGACGTGTATTATTCCTCGAGTTAAAAACCAATGACTTTTAATCTTTTGTTAATAGATTTCTATTTCTACCTAGCTCAGTGAGAAGTCACCACATACATTTGCAAATCGCATTTGTTGGTGTTGGTGTTTAAACTAAGAAATTAATATCTAAAAGTTATAATTTAGTATTAAAAAATGTTATTCCTAATATTATAAAAATATATCGCTCAATGTCAAATAATGACATTCAGCAATGACGGAAACTCAGAGATGTTGGGAAATATTGGCCAACATTGCCAAATATCAAAAAATAATATTCGTGGAATATCTTTTTAGGGGGGGGGGGGGTCATTTAACGTTGGCCAATATTACTTTTTGATATCGGGCAATATCAAAATGAGATATTGGCCGATATCTTTGTGCTACCTGGGTCCGCTTAAAACGTCACTTTTAAAGAGTGCAACATGCAAATTCGGTCCCAAATCTTTGTTGAGGTATTGGAGTTTTTGGTCACGTGCAACAAAAACTCCAAAACCACCGAGTTTTTGTTAAGCGTGACTGTAAGTTTAGATTTTTAAATATTCCAAATGACAGCATTTTTCCCTACAAAATTTGTTTGCCATATCAACAAATTTTCCGAATTTCTCCCGGACTGTTCTTCGTACACAAAAACTGAATTCCTGAGAAGTGAGGTGTGGGGATAACGATACTTTTCGACGACAGATAAGAGTGACATGCTTATTCTACAAATGCCTATTCTACTAAATTCTTATTCTACTAACTTATATAATTCATAATGTAATTGAATTATGGCATACTTATTATATAAATATTTTGAGTTTCATTTTACATTTGATATAAACTCCGCTTAAGAAGTCACTTTTAACCTTTTTAGTCAGTAAGTCCCTTTTAAGTGGCTCCGAGAGTGACGTACTAACGAGGTTTGACCGTACATAGAGCCCAGAGATGTAGTGGGGGGTATACGCCTTATACCTTTTCTGGATTTTTTTAAGGAACACCGTATACCCTATGTTTCTCAAAAAAGCTATAGTATATACACTCTAGGGCAGGGTCGGCGAACCTATGGCACGCGAAAGAATAATTTTGGCACGGCATTGCTAAATGAAAATAAAGTGAGGTTAAATAAAATTGCGACTGATCTTTTCTAAATTTGATTAAATGGAAATTGAAAATTTTTTATTGTGGCATATTATATTCCAATCTGATTAATTATGGTCTCAAAAAAAAAAAAAAAATTCAAACAATTTGATATTTGAAAACTGTCGACAAGAATTGCTTATTAGACATTACTAAATTCTAATGATGAGTTACGGCATATTTGAATTTATTTCAAAGCTATTAAAAAAACACTGTTGTTTACCATTTTAACAGTTTTTCTGACTATCTATGCTTTCAAGCCACTGTTTTCACGAATGAATAATATCAAAATTCATACTGAAAATACTTATCAGTTAAATCCGGAGTTTAGTTTGCATTAAAATTAACCTGATAATAAGATGTAGCAACATAAATCAAATTACATAGCATTATTTTTTTTTCTAAAATATACTTGTTGCCATAATTATTACAGTATAATAACTACATGTATGTTCCTCATATTTTTCAAATCTTAATAGAAAATTTTAAGCAATTTTAATCCATTATTTTTCCACCTACTAAATTTGTTTTTTTAGTTGGCACGTCATGGTCACGTAAAATATTTTTTGACTAAACTTGGCACGCGGCAACAAAAAGGTTCGCCGACCCTGCTCTAGGGCAAGGATCGCGAACCTATGGCACGCGTGCCGAACTTGGCACGTAAGAAAACTTCTCTGGCATGCGAAAAAACTCAGATTTTATTCAGTTTATGAAGAACAATCCATTTTTTGTTTTTCTACAGAAAGTATAATTTTGTGTAACATGAAGATAATTTATTTTAAAATAATCCATAAATTTTGAACGAATTAAGATATTATAAATTTCAATGAACGCGCTTTGTAGCGTCATTTTTTCGCTAAAGCTTTCAACATATACTCCAAATCCTTTTGCTTCTTTGTGAAACTTCAAAGGTTTTTGAAAATTGAATTTTTAGATATAGTTTGCCTAGTAATATACCAAATTGACACGCTTCTACTCCAGATTAGGTTTTATTTTATTTAGGTTTAGGGTTTTAAGTAATTTTAGGTTTTATTATATTTAGGTTTTAATTTTTATAATTTAATTTTAACTGTTAGTGTATCTATTGAACCTGATTCTACCTGAAGAACTAAAAATGATCCGATTGTAAGTATACAATAAAAGAAAAACTCATTTAATAGGCTATTAATACGGAATTCGATGCAACATGGCTATATTATTGAGTAAATATAGAATAATAAATAAGTTAAGAATCGAATTTAGTATAAATGTTTTCAAATAATAATAATAAAAAAATATTTAAGTAAAAATTCTATAAAAATTAATAATTGGATGATTTTATGTAAGTTAAAATGTTTCTGGCACGTTAGAATGTTGGTACATAATAATTTTGAAATTTTTGGCATGCATACCCAAAAAGGTTCGCCATCCCTGCACTAGGGTATACCCTCTGCTTAGAGCGTTTACCCTCTGTTTTTTTATACGACTACACCACTGATAGTGCCTAAATTTAGCGTTTCCAGAACAACATTGTCAATTCGTTCGAAAAACGTTGTTTCTGAGTTGCTGCTTTTACGAAAAGATTACAGCGCATATATACTTATAAGAAAAATTACAACATAAAATAAACATTAGAGTATATAAATTTATTATATGCCTCTACTTGTTACAACGAATTTTATGATTAATTTGTCTATACCCATCTTAGATATTTGAATTCTAAAGTTCTCTAATTTAAAAATACATCCCATTATTTATAAAGATAAGATACTTACAAAAGTATATCACAGAAAAAACATTTAGAATGATAATATTTGAAGATTGAAGGCTTAAATAAAAAGAGCAAAAGCGATAAAAATATTTTGTTTATTTATTCTATATATTATTTCCTCTACAAGCGCTGTACTCTGTGCGGGTATATATGCGGGAAAGTAAGGTCTTCAACAAGCCTTGCAATTCATAAAATAGCGCTATAGAATTAATAAAACAAAATCGAAATTCAAAATTGAATAATTTCATTTATTTTTCCAAAAAGAAAGTACTATTGGATTCGTGAAAATTTTCGATTTTTGACGTTTTTATACGTTTTAGGTCTTGAACACGATTTGATTGCTTTTAGAAAATCTCTGTCGGTGAGTCTGTCTGTACGCGACACAAATTTTGTGAGCGCTCTATCTCAAGAATTAATGCACCGAATTTAATCAAACTTCAGATTCAGTTAGATTTGATTTTTTTTTTTTTTTTTTTAATATAACTAGTAAGCATTAAAACAAGTCTTCAATGTATTAAAAACTATGGGCTTGTTTTAATCTAAAAGTTACAAATAAAATAACCATAAATCAAAAACTTTAAAAAGTGTTATTTGACACCGGTAGAAATAGCGTTGAGTTATGAAGTAAATCGTCCCCAGGTGGAGCTGCTGTAGTGCATTTTTACCAATTTCCGCGATAGCTATACCTCAAGAATTAATGCGCGGAATTTCACCAAACTTCATATTCTTCTGTTAGACCTTGACATAAATAGATTTTTATTACAATTGGGTGTATACTGCCCAAGAGGTCTATATCTCAAGAACAATTAGATTTGTATAGAAGAAAGTTTTGTGATGTCCACAACATACTAGTTTTTAATTTCTTTTCTTTCTTTTTTTTTTTTTTTTTTTTTTTTTTTTTTTTTTTTTTAAATGAGGTAAAATATGAACACTGTCATTCAGAATGCGGATGGAGAAGGACTGAACATAAAAAGTCATGATAGGATTTTCGATACCAGATTGTAGGCAAAAAATAGGGAACATCGGGAGAAATA
The DNA here is from genome assembly GCA_963932465.1 of Maratus speciosus. NCBI lineage: Eukaryota > Metazoa > Arthropoda > Arachnida > Araneae > Salticidae > Maratus > Maratus speciosus. The sequence goes on along the minus strand of OZ010788.1, from coordinate 607,582,059 downwards.
CGCTGTACAGAAAGTGATGAAAATTAAGCATCGCTATAAAAATCATAAAATAAATAGATTTATTCGAAAAATATTCTATCAATTCATTTATTTTTTATCTCGAGATTTTAATAAAGTAAATATAACATGGACATTGATATCCAGGATGTGGATGGAGAAGGATTGAACACAAGTCGTAACATGTCTTTTCTATGCCAGATCGTCGGCAAAAATAAAGAATAACGAGCATCGGAAGAAATATGTTGTACAGTAGGTGTAAACATCTCTCTTTCTAGTTTACTATCGCGTTATTTTACTGGTGACAGTTGTAAAAGAAATTTTAGACGGGAGCGAAAAAAAAATAAAAATTCTGAAAAGGGAATTTTAAGGGGGCGTTAGGGGGGGGGGCGGTAAGAAAGATTCCTGAGGGTTCATCAGATTTCAAAAATGTACGACAATCTTTTAAACATTTTGATGAGCATACTTCTTTAACCCATTCGGGACCATGGGTGCATGTATGCACCTTGAAAAGGTGCATACAGAATATGTTTTTGGTACCAGTAATATAAAAAAATAATATTTAACAATTAATTAGAGCATTTTGGGGATTACAAAAGTAAAGGTAACTTTAAAAAACAGTGCTGCCAAACGAATTGAATTTGTGCAACAAACGCCGGTCGCGAAGGGGTTAAAGTTAGCATTTTAAAAAGATACCCCAATTCTGATTCGTTTTTCCTAATTTCAAATTACATGAACGTTATTTTTCAATATAATTATTAGTATTTTTGAAAGAAATTTAATATAATTTTAGTTAGTTTCTTAAGTTTAGCCTGATTTACAAAATGCTAGTATATTCTTTCTATCTTTTCCTTTTCTATAGTAAATATGTCTTAATAAAAAAATAAAATAATGCCAACACATTTTACTTTATTTGACTTTAGAGTAAATTCCTTAAAAAATGTTCGTTAAAAATTCGTTAAAAAAAAAAATGAACCAAGAAAAATGTTTAATGAAACTTTTCTTCGTTCTATGTAGTTATTTATTAACTTCCTTTATTAACTAAAAATTCTACTTTTTTTTTTTTTTTTTTTTTTTTTTAAGAAAGATTGACAGATATGCGATATGGAATTTATTTAGGATAACTACGATATCCCCGCCCCTCACTTTTTTTCAAATAAAGATTATAATAGCAATCATTAACTATACAGGGTGTTTCTAAACTCATGGTACATACGCTAGGGGGTGATAGAACACATCAAGACGAGTAATAGTGAATAGGAAACCAAGGGTCCCAAACGTCTTCCGAAGGAGATAGGCGCCTTTAAAGTTTAGGCACCAAATTTTCAAATGATTATAAAAAACGGAAAAATTGGTCGATTCGTTTGCGGTTTTCACTAAAACTGTTCTTTATGCCAGTATTTTCTTGAAAATTAATTTTAAAGATACAGTTCAAAAAATGCCGATAGAGGGAGCTTTAGACTTTGGAGTAACCAACAACTATTTTTTACCGTTATTTTTTGTATCTCATTACATGCTTTCAAAAGCTTAGACTTAAACTTAAATTTTGAGCTCAAAATCTGAATCGATGGGAGTGGTTAAGTAGCGCAAACTGAATGATGCGCTATCGGCATTTTTTGAACTGTATCTTTAAAATTGATTTTCAAGAAAATACTGACATATAGAATAGTTTTAGTGAAAACCGCAAACGAATCGACTAATTTTTCCGTTTTTTATAATCATTTGAAATTTTGGTGCCTAAACTTTAAAGGCGCCTATCTCCTTCGGAAGACGTTTGAGACCCTTGGTTTCCTATTCACTATTACTCATCTTGATGTGTTCTATCACCCCCTCCCTAGCGTATGTACCATGAGTTTAGAAACACCCTGTATAAAAGATCATTGGGATCACAAGCAATTACAATTATATAAGAACGTTAAAAACACTAAAAAACATTTTAAAAGGACATTTCGGATTCCATAGAATCAGCAAATTTTAACATAAAAGTGATTCAAAAAAAAAAAAAAAAAAAGACTGACTTATGGAATCCGAAATGTGCTTTATATAAATTTTTTAGTGTTTATAACATTCTATACAATTGTAATTCTCTGCAATCTCAAAAATCTTTTTTATACTAATAAAAGAAAGTTTCGCTCTGTCTGTGTCCGTCCGTGACGGCTAGCAAAATTTAAAGCACGTACAAGGCTGAAAATTTAGGAAAGGATAGTCCCAGGACTTCCTGAATGCAGCTGAGACTCAGAAATATAAATTTCTATTAATTAATTGCGTTACTAATTAAAAATTGCAACGCACTCTTATTAAAACATCTATTTCATTTCCAATTATCGCCCATTTACGCATCGAAAGGAAACAGAACCTTAATTTCAGGCATTTTCAGGTTGTAGTCGTAGCTCCATGGTCAAGCGTAGGGCTGCTAAACGAAAGGTCCTCGGTTCGAAACTCGAAGGACGAAAGTTGAAATTTTCTATTTATAAATTTCGTTGTAAAATGGATTTAAAATTTTATTTTATTTTATTTATTTATTTATTTATTTTTTGGCAATTTTAAGGTTTTTTTTTTTTTTTTTTTTTTTTTTTTTTTTTTTTTAATCTATACTAATAAAAAAAAGTTTCGCTCCGTCTGTGTGTATGTAATACATATATACATAAAAATTTGAAATGTATGTTTAAAGACTTTATGGCAATAAATAAATAAATACATATAGTAATTATTCTTAATTTTAAAACAATTGAATTATTGAAAAAAACTATCGAATGAATGATAAATGAATGAAAATAAATAGAATTATAAAGAAAAAATTACTACATTAACTTATTCTGGAACCGTTATAAAATAACGAAATTTCGTGCCCTAAAATAATTTAACAAACTATGTAGAGATATTTGAAATAAAAAATGGGACTCACATTTGTAAAAAAATCCATAAGAAAATAAATAAATCTTCAATTGCTAAAGGTATGCAGGCAAATTGAATCATTTCTTTTTATTAAGGCTGTTTGTTCTCAACTTCAACAAGCGTAAAACGTTTTGACCATTTACAGACTCATTTTTCAACACAAAGATATAAAATTGAAAGGTCTGACTAGGGAAGCGATTTGGTATCGAACTGTGTTTTCCATTTTTTGAACAATAAATTACCTATTGAGTTATAAGCGATTTTGATCACGTGAAAAAGATGTTTTCTCCCTTCGCCGACCAGTTTTTCTGCTTTCTTCGGGAACTTCGGTTCAAAACGTCAACTTTGACACTATTTTCTGAAAGATCTATTGCGTTTGCAAAAAAAAAACGGCAAAAAGAGCACGATTACGTAGTTTCTGAACAACAACACCGGCTTTTCATGCATATCCGACCAAAATTAAAATTTATGCCCTTTTGGATTTGAGAACAGCCTTAAATCGATGAAAAAATATAATTCTTTCACTTATAAAACCTTCGCTACATGGCGCCAAAAAAAAAAAAAAAACTGTGCCGGCAATATTTATTAAAAATTTCGCATTAGAAAAGGAAAAAAACAAATCCAAACAATTACTGCACATTGATTTCACATATAATTCATAAAATGAATAACCATCAATGCATATAGTCCATGTAACCATTATATAACCTGAATAACCATTAATGCATCATTTCATATAGTCTAATCAAATATAATTATAAAATAGTCCAAAGGAAAACACACTGCAAATATCTAACTGTTTGGTACTGCCATCTACAACCAATATCACAAAATAAAAAATCGCGATTTCTTGGATAACTACAAATACTTTTTGTAAATGAAATTACAATTTATCAAAATTATCAGTTAAAGAGGTGGTTTATTTCTGTTCTAGGTGTATTTTCATTAGCATTTAATATTTATAATATAGTTACATTAAAACCCAAAACTATTAAGATGAATGTCTAAAATGTAAAAAAAGCAAAGTTTTTAGGATTCAGAAACCTAAAAACCCCTGGTCACAGGCTTCCCATCTATTTTAGAGTGTACTGTAATTAATATGATTTAATACAGTAATGATTTTGATAATATCCTAATGATTATGGATGACTCATCTATCCCAAAATTCTATACATCAGATGAAAAAAAAAATATATAAAATAAAAATAACAGAAAAAACATTGCTTTTTACCACTAATATCAATATCCTAGCATGAAAATTATACACAGGCTTTGGACAACAAGAAATTACAGTGAAACTTTTTTTAAAGGCCACCCCTATTCAAGGGCCACCTCTATTAAGGTTCCTGTCCCTGCCGGCGAAGGCAGTCACGAGCTAATGCTAATCCTTTGGAGAGGGATTTTTCTAATATCTCGTTTGCATTTGGACATTTTTAATATATATATATATATATATATATATATATATATATATATATATATATATATATATATATATATATATATTTCCATTGGATAGCCGAGATCTGTCTCTACATCGCACCATTTTTACTTTTTCGATTTTGGTTGCAGATATTTTTGAGAATGACACTTTCATTTTCAGAACCGGTTTTGAAAGTGAAAGTAACTTAATAAAAACTATCTGCGATCAAAATCGAAAAAGTAAAAAAGGTGCGATGTAGAGACGGACCTCGACTATTCAATGCAAAAAAAATTTTTAAATGTCGAAATGCGAACGAGATATTAGATAAATCCCTCCCCATATGATTAGCATTAGCTTGTGAGCGTCTTCGCCGGCAGGGACAGGAGCCTTAAGGGCCAATATTTTTAGTAACAAAAATTTTTCCCATAGACATAATGTTTAATTTACTCCTATTAGGGGCCACACTTACCCCTCATGAAGGCCATTTTTTTCACATGTGCCTTAAATCCTAAACAGGTGTATTGAATTCCTGAATCAAAAGATAAGAGTTCAGCAAATAACTGCACTTGCAACAAAGAAGGCAGATGGAGATAGGGAGGATTTAGTAACACAATGAAGGACCACAAACTTTTCCACAAGTGAGACAAACAGGTGTTCCTCCCACTTTGTTTGACCTTCAACCTGTCGGAGTTGGGTTGGAGTTGGAGGGGAAACTTGACCCTTTGCTGTGGCACACAAAGGATAACAGGTTATCTAGAAAAACTGATTCCACATTTACTAAAACTGTGAATGCACATTAGAGCACAATTTTTATACCTGTCAGGAAACGCTAACAAATAAATAAACTAATATCTCATTCTAAGGCATTAATAAATGATGCAAATTTAAGTAATTTGCTCCATAAAGTAAAAAGAATCATTAGAAACCAAAATTGTTTGTGAAAGAATTATGAAAAGTAAAACTTCAATAGAAATTTTTTCCAACCATGTATAGAGTTTGAAAATGTTAATGAACGAAAAGTTTCTTTTTACGTATATAGGTTTTGATTTCCTTATTTTAGTAGGGGTTTTTTTTTGTTGTTGTTGTTGCCCCTATTCAAGGGCCACCCCTCATAAGGGCCAATTTTCAGTGGAATGGCAGGTGGCCCTTACAGAGAGGTTTCACTGTAATTGTTCTGGCGCAAAGCGATATAAGTAAGCGTCCTATCTTAAATGGGAGAGGTAACCGCAAAATTAAAGGCAAGGTCACATCAATCAAGGTCGCACGCCACGTAGCGGACGGAGTGAACTACAGAAAGATGCCTAACTGTTTTCTTCTTTATAGATAATCTGTTAATTGCACATCTATGAAATAACTGCGCAAGCGCAAACGTCGTGTTTTCATTTGTTTCTAGCATTTATATCCTGACAGTAATAGAATATTCTATTAATTTTTATTCGTGTTTGAATTATTTATTATAGTTAATTATTTAAATAAAAACAGTTCTTTTTTAGAACTAATATTATTTGTTAAAATGGCAAAATATTGGTCATCGAATAGCTGTAGTTTTCGAAATTGTAAGAAAATTCTTTTCTTATAGAACTCATATCTGTCCTTTTCCAAAGAGTAAAACAAGTTAGTATTTTAACTTTAATTTATTAAAAAAAGATAAAATATTATTTAATATATATTACCAAATGCTGTTGATTTAAATACGCTCGATTTTAATTATTTTCTTTTAATGAAATGAAAAATGACGCATAAAAATTAGTAAGTAGTTAATGTGTAAAGATTGAATTTTGTAGTCTTATTTTTTACTCAATTCTTGATGTGCTAAAATTATAAAAAATGATTTACACGGTTGTATTCCCGATGAGAATACAACGTTTATGAATGTTTAGCACACGTATAGAATTTAATTATAAATAAAATATTCAATTTTAAGTCCTTTTGTTCGCTTATCGAACGCAAACGATAAATTTCCAATATTCTCTTAATCGCATTCCAATCATCTTATTTAACTAACAAATATTTCATTCATTTAATTTAAAACTCATTTCATTTTATATTCGGAATCACTTTAATTTAAAATGCTTGCATGAAATGTTGTACTATTAAACGAGCAAGTGTTGTTCATTTATTTGTTTAAATATTTTGCGAATCTAGGCAATAACTTCAATAATTTCAGATCGTTACTTACTCACAGAAGATGAATCTTGTTTGCCAGATTTATTGCAAAATATTTTTGTTACAGCTTGTTTTGATAAAAATATGTGTATTTAAAAAAAAAGTCGCAATGTCATTTTAGTTTAAGGGCAAAAGGCAGTAATGCTTTCGTAGCATTAGTGCTTTACTCCCGAAATTAAAATGATATTGCGACTATATATATATTTTTTAAATGCACATAATTTTATCAAAACAAACTGTAATAAAAATATTTTGCAATAAATCTGATAAACAAGATTCATATTTCGTAAGTGAGTAAAGATTCAGAAAATATGCGCAAGAGATGCGCAGATAGTAGATATTCTCTCATATATGAAGTCATACTGAAAATCCGCGTATTTGCATTATTCACCCCGTCCACCAGATGGCGCAGCTGTGTCAATATACTCCAGATTCCAGTATTGACATTGTACGCTTAATATAGAGTAGGTGGGGGCAAAGATACGCACCGCCTGATTTAATATGAAGAAACATTTCTACAATCATGACCGCTAGGTAGTAGTTTGGTCTCATGTGTAGTAGTTGTGTGTTCAAACCTTATGAAAAAAGTAGCACTCCGTGCCAAGAAAATGAGGGAAGTTTAAATTTTCGAATTTTGATCTAATATTTTTTTAATTTCACTTTATTGTTTAGTTAACAATACTTCGAATTTTTACAAATCCAAAAGTTCAGTGGAGAACGGAAGCTCTATAGCTTCTAAATGCCGCATAGTTTATCTCGATCGCATTTGTTTAAACTTGTAGGTAGCCGGTTAAGTAAAATACTGCAGAATAGGGTAAAAGTACGCATCCGTCTTGGGGCAAAGATACGCACAAGTTTAAGATTCGGGGCTTTGCCTTATCGTTTTAGCTAGATGCAAAGCTTTCCATAATTACGTTGTGGTAAGTTTTATTTTTTATATTGTACAAAATATAATAGCTACTTAACTAATATAAAGCTAGTTCACTACCTTTTCTTTTTCTAGTTAAGTTTTTTTTTAATATAGAACGCAGGTATCTACCTACCTACTTTTAAAAATCAATATTCTTGTTTCATAAAATGATTTTGTTTTGAAGTCTTAACCCTTAACTCCTGTTAACGGTCTCGCAGACTGCTGCTATATTCATTTTTCATAGCTTAACTTGTAATTTTCAATTTAACTATTGATGTTAGTTTAATTTTGATTCGTTTGGAAACTTAATAGTACCGCTAAAGACTTCTAAATGAGAAGAACTTTTATTATAATAGGCCTTTACATAAAGTTTAGCGCAAAAACAGTATCTTATGAGTCAGTCAACCCTTTTATTCATTCTACGATCAAGGGGTCTTTAAGACCGCTCACAGTATTTATGCAATAATTTTTGCCACAGTAGTTTAACTGCTGTTTGCGATCTCACAGACCTCCTTTTTTTAAATTTTTTTTCATGGTTTAACTTACCAATTTTCAGTTTAACTATAAATACTAGTGAAATTTACTAATGCTTTTGCATAACTCATTCGTTTTATTGGAAATGGAGCAAAAACCACAGTAATGGGGCAAAAATTCGCACTGCGTATCATAGCCCCACCACTGCGTACTTTTACCCCAACCGATGGGGCAAAGAAACACAGAGCAATGTTTTTTAAAAATTGCAATTTCTCACAGAATTATAATTTGACATAATGTCGGTTGATGGTAGCACTTGCCTAAGGTTCTAATCTAACATTTTAATCACTCATTACATAAGTTTAGACCAATGTGTGTGTTAAAAATGAAAATGTATGGAAAGTGCGTATCTTTACCCCCACCTACTCTATATACAGTTTTGGTTTTGGCGTTGAATCGCACCCCCCCCCCTTTCCCGTTACAGTTATTTCGACACCTTTAACCGCTAAATGTTTGTTGTTGTTTTTTTTTTTTTTGTAACCGACAGACACAGTCAGCGGACACAAATTTTATATAACATCAAAAAATCATTTTTTTTTTTTTTTTTTTTTTTTTACTTTTTGAAATTTTTAATTAAATATGTAGTTTCAAAAAAAAAAAAAAATTCTTTCAGAATATACTTTTAGTTGAACATTGAAATGCAGTGAGTTCACCATTTGAAACATATTTTTAAAAATAAACAAAACTGTTGAAAAGGTTAACTGTCCCTTTAAGCATTTGGACAATCATAAGGTTGTGAGATTTATTATATTTTTGTTTAAAAAAAAAAAAAAAAAATTGTAACGAAAGGTGAAATCCTGTAACTCAACTTCGAACCAACAAGAACTATTATTTTTTTTATTATTATTATGAAACGACCAAACGTGAAAAAAAGCAAGGAAATGTCTTCGTACGAGAGCTTTTACCACTAAAAATCAATATTTATTTGCGACTTTTTCATTTAAAAATACAAATTCAGACAAAATCGAGTTAAAAATATAAAATGGTACAATTTTGAAGTTCATTTAAGGTTATTATCTCGGGCCCGGGCAACGCCAGTCGGATCAGCTAATATAGTTGTAAATATGTTCAGACGTAATACTATTGTTTACATCAAATCATTAACTACAGCCCATATTCAAAATATTAGAATAATTACTTTTTTTTACAAATTGAAAATATCGTTTGGTAATTTAATGTCTTTAAATGCAAAGATGGAAACGATATTTTTATTAAGAACTTATTGTTGATTAAACTTATTTATTATCTTAAAATTAATATCAATTTTGAAAAGATTAATTGAAAAAAAAATAGTTTGAAAAGTCAAAATATTAGAATATTTATTCAAGTGGTTCAAAATATTAGAATACTTCATATTAATTTTCCTTTAATTATCACTAATTCATAACTGGTGGCATCACTGATTAAATTCAGACGATTTTATTTAAAATCAGCATTCTTTTTGCAATTTGTTTAGTTTTTCATCTTAAAATGGGTCGTGTGAGTGATATTCCTGAATGGCTGAATCTATTGAACTTCGCATGGTTGATTTGTATCGGCACGGTAAAAATCAATGTTATATAGCGAATTATTTACATTGTCCGCAATCAAGCGTTAGTAAAATACTAACACAATATTAAAAAAAAAAAACAGACAATTTCAAAATAATCGCCGAAATCCAAAAACATTTGATAAAGAAAAGATGACAGGAAACTGAAGCGTATAGTTAAGAAAAACCGTTTTAAAAGTGTGCGATTCTTGCACCGAAAATGGAAAGAAGAAGGAGTTGAAGTTTCTACGTCGACAGCATTAACCACTTGAGGGGCGGTGGGATATATTTTATCCCACCTACGATTAATGAAGATTTGCACCGGAAAATTTATGAAATTTTACTTTTCTAATTTTGGTGGAAAAAAAATTGGAAAATTGCGTTTCCTTATTTTGCAATATATTTTTTCTTAATTTCCGGTGGGAATTCAGCATTACACAAACGTAATTGCTTGCCCCTCAAGGGGTTAAGACGTCTCCATAAATTTAAGTTTGAATCTCGTGTACCGAAAACAAAACCTCTCATGTTGGTGTAAACCTTGTATATACCTTGTGTAGCTGGTATAACCTTGGTGTAAATCAAGACGTTTATGGAGCGAAGAAGATTGGAAAAATATATTTATTGAAGAAAGTATGTTTTATGTTTCATATGGTAATCAAGGTATACGAGTTTGGAAAATGAAACAAGAAGCATTTGATAAAGAATGCCTTAAACGTTCCGTAAAAATTGCTGCTAGTGTCATGGTTTGGGGTTGCATGAGTGCAGAAGGACCTGGAAAGTTATCCATCATCTACGGAAAGGATAACTCTCAGATATATTAATAAATTTTGGAATATTACATGATTCCATCATCAGAAGTTTTATTTGAAGATGATTTCATCTTTCAACAAGATTTAGCGTCACAGCATACCTCGGTGTCAACTAAGAATTGGTTCCGTCAACGCAGCATAAGGTACTTCCTTGGCCACCAAACTCACCAGACCTTAATCCCATCGAAAATTTATGGTGTATAATGAAGAAAAAACTCCAAGAAAATCCTCCTTCAAGTAAAACTGAGTTAGTGGCACGTATAAAGTCTATTTAGGCTAAGATTGATAGAACTGTTTGTAAACACCTTGTATATAGTATGCAATATTTATTGCACGCTGTTGTGAAAGCTACAGGGGATGCTACAAAATATTAACTACCATTTACTTCTATTCATAATTCATAAGGTAATATTATTGAGTAAAATAAAATATTCTAATATTTTGAACCACTCTAAATTTTATTCCAATATTTTGATGTGTTTCAGAAAGCTGTATACCTAATTTATTGTATTTTAGATTTGATAAACGTTCCGTAAAAATTGCTGCTAGTGTCATGGTTTGGGGTTGCATGAGTGCAGAAGGACCTGGAAAGTTATCCATCATCTACGGAAAGGATAACTCTCAGATATATTAATAAATTTTGGAATATTACATGATTCCATCATCAGAAGTTTTATTTGAAGATGATTTCATCTTTCAACAAGATTTAGCGTCACAGCATACCTCGGTGTCAACTAAGAATTGGTTCCGTCAACGCAGCATAAGGTACTTCCTTGGCCACCAAACTCACCAGACCTTAATCCCATCGAAAACTTATGGTGTATAATGAAGAAAAAACTCCAAGAAAATCCTCCTTCAAGTAAAACTGAGTTAGTGGCACGTATAAAGTCTATTTAGGCTAAGATTGATAGAACTGTTTGTAAACACCTTGTATATAGTATGCAATATTTATTGCACGCTGTTATGAAAGCTACAGGGGATGCTACAAAATATTAACTACCATTTACTTCTATTCATAATTCATAAGGTAATATTATTGAGTAAAATAAAATATTCTAATATTTTGAACCACTCTAAATTTTATTCCAATATTTTGATGTGTTTCAGAAAGCTGTATACCTAATTTATTGTATTTTAGATTTTGTAAATGTTAAAATCTTATCTAAACATTCCAGATTTAATTTATAAGAAAATTAATTGCATTTACTTAGTATCAAAAATAAATAAATTAAAAATAATTTTTATTTTCTTATTACTTTTTCTCAATTACCATTCTATTTTGAATATGAGCTGTATACGTATATAATATTTCAAAGGCTATGATACTCTCAACAAGAAAATTAATTATAAATTAAAGATTTAAACAATATTTGTTTTGTTAATCCATATTTATCGTCCGGCATTAAGGAATTTTCATAAGCAATATCCAGTTTTAGGCGCGTTCGTAATTATATAAATACGTAGCACCTATTAGTCGCCGTTCAGTCCATCCGTCCGTTTGTCCGTCCGCATATAACAGCGCAGAAACTACCCAACCGAACCGTTTGAAATTTATATAACTGTTGCATAATTTTGTCGAGTCATTTCCAATTTTATAAGAATCGGATGTATAGTTTAATAACAGGGAAAGTCAAAAGTTTTCCATTACATTACGGCCAATGGAAAAAATTATTTCAAGTGCATTTTAATGATGTCACAGCCTTTCCAACAGAATGAAATGGATAGGCATTTATGAAGTGCACTAAAATATACATTCAGTACAATATGCGGTGCAAAAAATATTTATAGAACTAGTTATAGTACGAATGGACCTCATTTGCCACGTTTGACGTGCAATTTCCGGCTTGTTACTTTCTTCATTACATTGCCTCATATTCGTACATTATAAGAAACATGGAAATCGCGAAAATTTTTTGGCTTTCGTTTCCTAGTGGATTTACTCGTTGATTTCATTTTTTATTTTACTTATTTATTTATTTTATATAACGTCTTTCTGTCTGTTAAGGAGGCTGGTCACTCAGCTTCGGAATTCTACTCCGTAATGTTAAGTCTATGGACTTTCGATGCATTCGTCTATTTAAAATACATCTTCTCGGGAAATTCATATTTTTATCATCTTTTTTCTGTGTACTCTTCTTAAAGGACGTCTCTTTTTTTCTTAGTTTTCAAAATATTTCTAAAATCTGTGCTCAATTTAATATTTTATGTGTTAAAAGCGGGCGAACTGTGAGTCAGATTTTAACACTTCCTATAAAATTAAGTCTATACTTTAGAAATGTTTGAGATATGATATAAATATGATTATAAATGAGAACTAAGAAAAAATGAGACCTCTTTTAGGAAGTGTACACAAAAAATAGAAGTTAAAAATATGAATTTCCCGTGGAGATATTTTAAATAGACGAATGCATTCAATGCCCATAGACTTCATATTAGTGCGGGGAAATCCGAAGCTAGGTGACCAGCCCCCTTAACCCTTAAGGAAGAGCATCTTTTACACTCCTTTTAATTACTTCAGCACCAGTTTTTCTAAAATGCAAATTCTGCGTTATTTAATTACAGAAAATCTGAGTTTATCTAAGACGAAAATTTTTGTATTAAAATACTGGTGTTCAAATTCAAGGATTCTGAGCTCTCTAAACGGCACGTATACGTGTCGCTCGTCGCGAAGGGGTTAATCTGTACGAGCCACAAATTTTGTAGCCGCTCTATCTCAAGAACTAATGCACTGAATTTCGTCCAACTTCAGATTCAGTTAGACCTTGACATAAATTGATGCTGATTAGGCTTGGGTGTATATCCCCGACAGGCGGCGCTGCTATGCTGCATTTTTTTTACGATCTTTGTGATTGAGTGGGCTCCTTTTTTCGGAGCCGGGGTACAGTTATCGATATGATGGCCTCGCTAGGGCTGATCCCGATTCATCTCTAATCTCGGCATCTATGGGATGGAATTTCGTCAAATTTCGCATTCAGTTAGACCTCGACATAAACTGATATTGAGTAAGTTTATGGTGCATCTTGCTCAACAGGTGGCGCTGCTCTGCCGTGATTTTCACGATTTCCGTGATAGCTCGGCATCTATGGGATGGAATTTCACCGAATTGTAAGATAGAAACGTAAAATATCTGATTTATTTAACAGGAGACGCTATAGTTATACTACATTTTTGCGATGAACGTAGCAGTGGTATCTCAGTTTCTAAAGGGGTAGAAATGCACTCTATTTTATATTTGGAGTTAATTAATAAAAAATACTTGTAGATCCAATCTTGTATTTGAGTACCCTAGAGGGGACGCTGTTGAGCTGTACCTTATTTCGAGTTAAAACCAAAGAAATGCACTCGATAATATTTGGTGTGTTGTTTAACAGTGCTATTTAAATTAAGAATAATATAGGAGAGCATTTTGTGGTAGCTACAACATACTATTATTTTCCTGTACGTTTTTTTTTATTAATTTTTAATTGCATTTTTTTTAAATCCAACAACTCGTTTTAACGAAATATCAGTGTACTGTGTCTAAAACCTTTTGAAAACACAAACCTTCCAAATGATACCTCATTCGTCCTTGAACAGTCGGGGGGGGGGGGATGTAAATACCCCTACTAACTCTGCAACTAATTATAATAGAAGGAAGTTGCTGGTACCAAATTATTGGAAATAAAGTCTACTTTTAAATGATGCGTATAAAATTTGCTTAGGGAGCCAGCCGTCTACAAATCAAAACAAGACCAAACTTTGTTTTTTTTCAATGGCAACACTCAATTTTGATGATATATTTTAAATCTTCGGTTCACACACTGCCCAGAAACGAAATTTCAAATCATTTGAATGATAAGTTTTTTAATTATAAGCATTCAAAATTTAGAGCTTCTAATGTTAAATTACATTTTCATATTAATATCTCCTGAAATTATAATCCTAAAGTGATAATTTTTTGTGTGGTTCTAATACTAAAAAACCCAAAAATATATGCATTGAATTTGTAACTTTAAGAATTTTGTAATATGAATTATGAAATTAATATGTACCATCGAAAAGTGTATGAAATTATGCAGAGAATTGAACCAAATTTTTTGTGTATGTTTTTGGCTCTGGCCAGCAGGTCCTCCTTGAATTTGGAAATATTCTGCGGAAGGGGGCGCTGTAATAGCGATATTTGTGCCAAAGTATATATGTATATTTTATTATTTTATCATTCATTTATCATTTGCCTAACATTTCGTGGCATTTGTCAATGGAGACCTGTATCACATTTTCCGGAAAGTACGGTAAAACCTCTGAATGGCGGACATGTCAGGATTACGGAATTAGTCCGCTATTCAAAGGAGAGAACATTTAAATTATATGTAGGTTTTGGGGATTGAAATAAGGTTCGCTAAATAGATGTGTCGACTGTTTAGGAGTAGGGTGTTTAACACTTTGAGATCTAAACCCGAGTGTCACTCGGGTTGCCATTTTCAGTGAAGCGAACTAAGCGCGAGAATCTCTCGGGGTCAACTTTTAACTCTCTGAGCTATAAAAGTACCTGTACCTACTATATACATTCGCAGTCTTTTCAGATATTATCTACGAACCTGTTATTTTGATAAAAAAAACTAGCTGGATGTGCCAATCCCAAAACTTTCTTCTATCTCATATATTTTAATATATCAAAATCAGGGTTCGTTGATATATATCAATGGATATATATCATGATATATATCTTGATATATATCCGATATTTATTTTTAAAATATCAAGATTTTTGATATTTTCGATATTTTCAAATTCTTTACATTTATTTTCAAAATATTAAGATGTTTGATAGTTTGTATATTGATACAGTATGGAACCATTTATCCGGAAACCAGTTATCCAGAATGATATTTCTGATAGACTGATTTCAGAATCTCTGCAGAAAAAGGTGTCATACACTGCCAGTTTGACATAGGCTTTGCTTGAAAAAATTGTATAATTTGATGACAACATCTAGTATTTGAAAAGAAAACATATTTTTGTTGTATTTTAGATGTTTTAATTTTTATGCAGAGGAAACAGAAGAATTTTTGTTCCTAAGGGATTCCCATAAATTATCTTCTTTTAAACTCTGGTTAACTTTTGATCTTTCTTGCATTGATTTTTAATCAAAGTAATCTAATAATTTAAAATCAGAAATAATGCCACAACCACACATATTCCACAAAACTTATCAAATGGATGCTGCTTTAATGCATAACCAGTTAACCAGAAAAACCAGTTATCCGGAATACATCTGACCCCAAGCATTCCGGATAAATGGTTCTGTACTATATTTATTTTTAAAATATCACCGTGGAAGGTAATTTTGATATTTTCCCCATTCAAACCAAGTGTAAATGAAATTTTCACCTGTTATTGACTGTGTCATTCTGTAGATAATGAACTTTTGCCTCTGGCAGTGACTTTTTTAGCAAAAGAAGAAAACAAATCTTTTCCAAGCTTTATGTTTCAAACTTTTATTTTTAAATGTAGAACTAATAATTATATTAGACAGTCAATTTAGAACAGCCGTTGAAAGATAAAATGTAATTTTGATAATCATTTATATACAGCCAGGGTTCGTTGATATATATCCAATATTTATTTTCAAAATATCAAGATGTTTCATATTTTCTGCATTTGATATTTATTTTCAAAATATGAATGTGCGCAAGATATTTTTGATATTTTCAGTTGTAATTTGTAATATTTCAGTGTAAATGAAATAAATTTTCAACTGTTATTGACTGTGAATCTGTAGATAAAGAACTTGTCTCTTCTGGATGTGACTTTTTTAGCCAAAAAAGAAAACAAATATATTTTTCAAACTTTAGATCTGAAGAATTTTTTTTTTTAATGTTGAACTAATAATTATGTGGGACATAATTAATTCAGAACAACCACTGAAAGATAAACTGACTAATTTAAATAAGCAATTATATACAGCTTCATTAGAAAAGAATCTTTTTTCAAGTTTTGGTTCATTTGAGTTTGAGCTATACAGCATGTTAGGAAATATGAAATAAAACATTTTATACTTACATTTATATTAAAATTTTTCAATTAAAAAAACTTTTTTTGTATTTAAAATTTTGTTTTGAAAATGTCTGATTTTTTTATACTTGGTCTTAGAACAAAAAGAAAAAGAAAAATGCATTTTTATATTATTCTTTTATTAAGTTTTCATGTTAAGTGCAATATATTTTAGTTTCTAATCTATATTATGCTCGAAAACATTTATTATCAGCAGTAAGTTGGCTGCTTTGAAAATATCGGATATATATCGAAAATATCGGATATATATCAAAATATCGGATATTTTTGATATTTTCGAAAATATCATGATATTTACGAACCCTGATCAAAATGATGTTACAGATGTCAATATTTCATTTTTATTAGTTTAATACTATATCGATTTTGACTTTTATCTTAAATTTCTGCTTCGAAGTAAAAAAATGAGTTAATCTCGATCATATTTATAATAGTCGCGAATAGTAGGCTTATCAGGATGGCAAGTTCCCGTCGATTCACGAGCCACTGGTGTATAATAGAACTAAGAAAAATTAAAAAGATTACACAAAAATCGTTATAACAGCGTCTCCTTCCGGTGGAATTTTTCCGAATTAAGGAAGGACCTGCTTGCCATAGCCAAGAACTTTAAAAAAAAAAAATTTGGGGTGCAATTCTATGCATAACTTCATACACTTTTCGATGGTACAGTATTCAAAATCGCTATTACAGCGCCCCTACGGCGGATTTTTTCCAAATTAAGGAAGGACCTGCTTGCCATAGTCAAGAACTTAAAAAATTTTTTTGGTTCAATTCTATGCCTAAATTCATACACTTTTTGATGGTACAATTGTGAAAGACAGACGGACACACAGACAGACATTTTCTATAAACATGTTTTTGGGGATCTCTGACCCCTAAAACGTGTAAATCCGTCGAAAACCGGAAGTCGAAAAAACTTCCGATTACAATACTTTCTTCTATTGAAGATAGAAGAAAGTATAAATATAGATGGCAGCACAAAACGGAAGTAAATAGTATATGAAAATTACTAGAATCAGAGCTTAATTCGAACTTATTGTGAACCTTGTGGTGTTGCTCTTTGTGTTTTGAAATGTACCACGCAAAAGCAAATTTTATTAAATAGTGTTTATATAGAAATAAAATATATTATAAGTTATTTGTACAACATTTGGGTAAGTATTTACTCAAGTCTATGTAAAATTTTATGCTAAAAAATGGTGTTTTCTTATGCGGAACTTAAAAAATTAACTTTAAATTTTAAAAAGGAACTTTAAAATTATTAATAACTGTATTAATTATTAACAGTACTTAAAATTAATAATTATTAAACAATTAACCCTCATTAGGAAAATAATATAGCTTTATGCTTTAATTACTAAAATGATAATTAAAAATTTAGTATTCATTATAGAAAGAAAAAGGGGCATAGTGCTATTTCCGAAAAATGGTACTAGTTCAGAAGAAAAGGGCATCATTTCATGAGGAAATATATTAGTAATGTGTTTAGTAACGATATAAGGAAAAAAGTAGAATTTTTTTCTGTAATAAATAAAGTAACATTACTTTTTAAATGATTTTATGAATTACAAATGGAAAAATACAGCTAAATTATAACATGATTTAATAATCTCCTGTTTTTTCTAAAGAAATAAAGTTCAAAATTTTTTGTAAGGTCTTAGGCACAAGTATTTAAAAATACTGTGGTATGGGTAAGTTTTTTACAAGATATCGCTAGGGTACAACTAAACGTATATTTCATTATTTAAAAAAAAAAAAAAAAAAAAAAAAAAAAAAAAAAAAAAAAAATCAACGTGCATTGCCAATTATAAATAGGGCAGGGTATTAAAAAATGGCCTAGAGGGAACATTAAGTAATTACAGAATTAATAAATACTGCAAATATGTAAATTCATTGGCTACCACAAATAACAAACAAATATCATTGGCAGCTCATTTTGCATTTGTACTTAGAAAAATTACTGTTAATCGCCTAAATGTAAATTTAAACACGTGTGTACATACTAACCCCCCCCCCCCCCCCCAAAAAAAAAAAAAATATGGAAATTAGTTAACCCATTCATACACACATACAGGGAAGGAATAGCCAGTTAGTTATATCTGAAGTCCTCAAAATATTAAATAGCAGCATTAATTCTAAAACATGCATCGTTACGTATTTAATATATGTAAAGTAAACGTACAGATTAAACAAATTGTGAAAATGTCGAGCAAATTCCTTATATGTAATATAAAACACTGAATATCTTACGTCTGTGCCAATGCCCTTTTAAAATTTAAATACTAAGTACTCAAATAACTATTTCCACTACGATATACATAGAGTATTGGAAATAGATGTAAAATGTTAAACTATAATCAGATTACATATCGGCTGCATTCTAGGTCCAATCCTGAAAGTAAAAAAATTGTGGAATTGCAGTGAAATTACTTATATTATAATGTTGTAAAATGTTTTTTCAATATAAACAGGGTAACAGCAAAGAGGACTCAAGCTTTCCCCATTCAAATGAAGACATTTATCTTTTTTATTTTCAAGTTAAGTGAGATTTCCCAAAGCCTATTATTTTCTGTTTCAATTCATCTCTGAAAAAAAAAGAAATTCTATAGATAAAGAAGCACTCTAAATATTTATTGCATTTGTAACTAGTAAATCTGCAGATCTGCAGCCGCAACGTCTGCTCGTAGAGTTGAATTTTATTGTAAAGTCATTTTCAAAACAAGCATGATGCGATTTAATGTTTCAAACTTTTGCCCACAATTTCTTTTCTTTTATATAGCATCACTGCAAGTAAGAGTTCATGCAGTTTCAGAGATTTGACTCTTATGGATTGCCAAGCGAATGTCACTATTACATGCACTGATGGTTTACAAAAGTTCATTTTCTGGGGAAGGAAGGGGGGGGGGGGTGTACAATAAAACGTCTGAATAGCGAACATTTCAGGACCGCAGAATTGGCCCGCTATTTGAAGATGTCCGCTTTTCTGAGGGAAAAACATAAATATGTACATTAAAAAAGCATTCGCGAAATAGACGCGTGCAGGGCCCTCTTAGTGGAGGTCTGCACGGGTTGGAATTTCCAGGCCCGGGCCAGGCCAGCGCCTTACATTCAAATATAGAATAATTTAAAAAAAAAAAAATGTAGTTTAGTACAGGTACGGGTACGGCCCTCGAGCCAAGGCCTTGCCCGTGCAGACCTCTACCCCTTGCTATGAATAATCGCTGTTCAAAACTTCCCGCACACCAAGATCCTGTCATTACTGAAAAATAAATAAAATCACCCAACGAAAGTCTGGGCCCCTATCCCGTAGAATATGCGAAAATGTTCAACACTTTGTGCCTACGTTTATATTCTCTATTCGGGCTATTTTGCACCAAGGTCGAGGTAACTAGGGAAAAAAAAAAATATCTGCATCCGTTTGACTTCTTCCGCTCAAGGCCGCTCAGTGGTTTCTGGTCATGCAGAGAAAAGAATTAAAAAAAAAGAAAAAAAAATTCTAACATTCTTAAGATCCACCCAACCCTATACAATAAAAAAATGCAGAATAAAATGATATTTTAAATATCAACATAATAGCAACAAATTACAATGCTTTGATCTAGCATCTTTATTTTCACATTATATAACATTTAATGTAATAGTTAAAAGTAAGTACTATTGAAAAGAGATCCCAGCTATAATCATTTCACAAGTTCCTGCTGGTAGGTAAAAGTTTCTGTTCTTTTTTATCTAGATTCTTATTTTTTAACTCAGCGAAAGCGTCTTACATCCTTCCTTTTTAGGTGAAAAGAAAAAAACGCACGATTTAGGAGCAGAATGAGTGATGACGTAATGACTGATGCGGTGTGCGTACAGTTTTACCACACGTTTTTAACACTTTGAGGTCCAAGCCCGGGTGTCACTCGGGTTCCCGTTTTCGGCGAAGCGAACTAAGCCCGAGAGTCTCTCGGGATCAACTTTTAACTCTCTGAGCTATAAAAAAAATATCTGTATATACCTTCGTTGTCTTTTCATATACAGTGAAAACAGTACACCAGTACAGCACAGTACACCCTGTGCGACCATTTTTTATGGAACGAAATTTATTTCCATAGGCTCAATACTAATTTTACCTCCATTCAGAGACCATCTCAATGGAACTCCCTCCATGAGCGACCCGCTTCTTTGAAGAAAATGAAACAAATTTCGTTTTTTCCTGATCGCTTGAAGAAGTTTTATAAGAAAAATAATTCCGGAGAGCGCATTATTCATCAAACTTCTAAACTAAATTTAGATTTTTTTTTTTTATTATTCCGGTAACTTTTAGGTATTTATACCTCTTTGTGCCTTTTCAGGCAATGAATTTAACTCTGATGACAAATTAAGAATAACAATAAATAAACTCCCCTGGCCTATTCTGTCAGGAAACTCTCAAACAAATAGATACATCAATGAAATCGTCATTATTTGTTTCCGTCAAAGAAAAAAAAAAAGTTGCATTTATTTACTGAACTTCGAAAGGACTTGGAAATAAAAGTTGTAAAAGAAAAAACCGTAAAATCAAAGCAAACGTCCATGTATTCATTTTTTAAACTCTGAAGTAATTAACTTATGTAATTAACGTTTGTTTTGATACTTAAATTTTTATATTTTTTCCTAATGTAAAAAATAAATTTTAGTAACATTAATTGTTACACTTTTTCAAAAATTAAAATTTAAACATGACCTCCCTTAAGAGACCACATCTCGGAGCGACACCTATTTTCATTTGAACGGAGCGTGGTCGCTTTAGGGAGGTTTTACTGTATTATCTACAAACCTTTTATTTTTGGGGGAGAAAAAAAAAAACAAAACAACGTGGCAGCACTAAACAGAAGTAAGTAGTATATGAAAATATCTAGAATCAGAATTCGAACTTATTGTGAACCTTGTGGTGTTGCCCTTTGTGCTTTGAAATCGAAATGTAGCACACAAAAGCAAATTTTACTAAATAATGTTCATATACAAATAAAACCTGTTTTCTTATATTTGTACACCTATTTTCAGATATTTGTACAACATTTAGGTAAGTTTTAATTCAAGTCCATGTTAAATTTTATGTTAAAAAAGGATGTTTTCTTATGCGGAACATTTTTTTTAAATATAACATGCTTTTTTCAATAATTTCTCATTAAATATTGAGTTTTCGTATACATTTAAATAGTTCTTTGATTATAAACAAGAACAGTTTGAAATTTATAACAGAAAAAAATATTAAAATACATATCTTTCAAGTATTTAAACAAAAATCATCAAAAGTACCAATACCCTCGGTCCTAGAGTTAGGGGTCTGCACCAGGGTTGCAAAAAAGCCGGCTAAAATTAAAAAAAGCCAGGCCGGTGGCTTTTATTGGTTTTAACCGGCTTTTTTTGGCCAAAATTGGCTTTTTTTGGCCATAATTGGCTTTTATACAATGAAGCATTGTAATTATAAACTACACATTTTAAAGAGTTTTTAATTAGTTTTAATGACATTTAATTGATTTAGAGTTTAATAAGTAACCCAATTTCTCAATAATGAGGACATTAATACTGGAATAAAACTTAGATGGTTTTGCTAGTGATTTGTAGTCACAATTGCAAATATGCCAGCTAAATTTTAAAAGGGCCATACCAACTGATATTTTTTTCATTTTTACTGCTTTATAAAATTAAAGAGGACAATGGTTAATTAGCTACATGTTTTATTACTTAATTTTAAGAGCTATTAACATACAAGTCTTATTTTATTTCTAGCAAACATTTAAAATTATACATAGTCATATTAATAAACACCACCATTTCTCACAATTAAAAACATTATGGATAGCATATGCATGAATATGCGTAGCAACAAGCTTTTCAAAATTTTATTTTGAGAATTTTTTTTTTTTTGTTTAAATGCTCTATTTTTTATACACTTATGTACCACTCTCCTCAAATAAAACATCTTTTCTAATTTCTCGTTTCCATTTTGATATGTTATATTTTGTCATTAAGGCTGTTAAATCCAAAATGGCAACTTTCTGACCTAAGTTTTAATTTATTTTTGTTCAAAAATGCATGAAACTAGCAGATGTTGTTGTTCAGAAACTATGTAATTGCACTGTTTTTTCTGGGTTTTTTTTTTGCAAACGCAATAGATTTTTCAGAAAATAGCATCAAAGTGAGCGTTTTGAACTGAATTTCCACACGAAAGAAGAAACCACTCAGAAAAGGGTGAAAAAACGTGTTTGTCACGTGATCAAAATCTCTTTATAGCTCAATAGGTAATTGATGGATTAAAAAATGGAAAACACAGTTCGATTCCAAATCGCTTTCATGTTTCATGGTCATGCTTTCGAATTTTACATCTTTCCGTTAAAAAATGAATTTGTAAATGTGTCAAAACATTTTGCGCTTGTTGAGCAGAGCAGTTAAGAACAGTTTTAATTAAATATAATCTTTAAAATGTGTAGTATATGTGGAGCAATATAATATAGAATTTCAAAACACCAGTTTGGAGCCTAACATATATCCTTTTCAATGTTTATATATATTATTTTTTTTTTCAGAGATAATACGTTCACAGTTGTCTTCTAGAAGTTATAAAGACTTATTTATTTGATAAAATTTAATAGAAGTCTATTTTTTTTTAGTAGAAAATATTTATAAATGTATTAAAAATTAATTGATCCAAATTTAAAACAAATTTACTGTAAACCAACTTTAAAAAATAAAAACTGACTTCTTCCAATAAAAGCCGGCTTTTTTTAGGTGGTTAAAACCAAAAAAAGCCGGCCGGCTTTTTTTGGCCTGGCTAAAAGCCAGCAACCCTGGTCTGCACGGGCGGAAATTTCCAGATCCGGCCCGAATCATAGAAAAAAAAAATCGGCCCGGCCTGATACAAAAATTAAAAGTTCGGCCCGAGTGAATTTCTATAAAACATTGATTTTTAGGTCGATTTGGTTAAAAATTTGTCTCGTACAAGGAGTTCTGGCCTAAAATATTTATCTCAACATTTTTTTCATGTTTATAATCTTCATTTTTATAGAAGTGCAGCAGGCTGCGATATTTATTTTTTTTAAGGAATCTGTATTTCTTGTAATGTAAATGTTTCAGTTATCATTAATATTGTTAATTAACAAATTCCATGTATTGAAGTGTTAAAAATTTGAAAAATGCTATACAGTAAAATCATTTAAGACGGAATTGCATAGAAAGGGGGAAAATGCGTTATAGACAAGTTCCCTTCTTAGCAAGCTGTAAATGTATTATATATTCTTTTCTTACGTATATTAAGTTTGCATGGAGTCATGGATCATCAACACTTTTTCAGCATAAAACAGGATTCAGTCGTATAGGCAGGTTCTTTTTCACACGCTTTACTACATTTTAATTTAGCTGTATTTTAATAAGCGTAGAAATCTACTATTCTTTAAAAAGAATAAATCTTAACGTTTAAATGTTACTGAGAATATTGGCGATTTAAAAATGCATGCATTTTTTGCAAAAAATTTTGGGGCAAACCTAATTTTACTGACCTTTGAACGGACCAGTCCACGACAAGACAATGATTTTCATACGAGCTGGGTGTATGTAAACTAGGACTGAAAATTTTGGGCCGTGAAGACTATAGGAATGAAACCATTCCCGGCTCTGTACAGAAAAAATAAGCTAGGCCCGGCACGGCCATTCAGGAAAAAAGTAAGGCCCGAACCCGGCCCGGCCGGTAAAGAGTAGTCACTAGGCTCGGTCCGTAAAGAGTAGTCACTAAGCCCGGTCCGGCCCGGCCCGAGTGTCGTGAATGAAAATAGGCCCGAGCCAGGCCGGCCCGTGCAGATCTCTGCTCAATCCAGAGGGAGATATGCGGTTGAAATTGCTCAGACCTCAAAGTGTTAATATAAATTTCATCTTATTTAATCGCTGAAAAATATTACAAATTCTGCTATCAAACAAGGCGATAGTGAAATCTGCGATTTAAATATTAAATAAAATAAAAATTTTCTAATCAGAAAAAGTGATGCAAGAGTCTTTGAAAACTCCAAGGAGTATATGCACCTTGCACTTGCTGATAAGAATGCTACTTCGATCAAGATATTATTCGTGACATTCTAAATTACATTAAGGTTAAACTATTAGATTTTGTTTTAGCCTTATCTAAATTTTAATTTGAATTCAATTCAGACAAACTCAAAATTAATAGCTAGGCTGTAAAAAAAAAAACAAAAAAAAAAAAAAAAAAACGTATAAATAGCAGAATGTGAAAAATGGTTACCTACTAGCATCAATGACATTCTAAAATCTTGATTTTAGGCCAGGAAAATCCCTAAAATGCTACCCGCCTGCCTTCCACGGTTCGTAAATATCATGATATTTTCGAATACAGTAGAGAGCCGATTACCCGAACAAGTCGGGACCGACCCTAGTTCGGATAAATGGACAGACAATAGACAATTTAAAGGATGTTCCTGACTATACTAAAACCTTCACACTTTATCCAGGCTTAGGATTGCCAGAACCAGGTGGTGCTGGCGTGTTTAATACTTTTTTTTTTTTTTTTTTCTTGTCTTAATAATTTTTTTTATTATTATTTACTTTTTTATCATTTAAAATTTTCTTTTTCTTTTTATATCATCTTCTGAACGCCAGAGATTATAATTTCAGCAAAAAAGCTTCCTATTGTTCCTTGCTTCAAAGAAGACATTC
Organism: Maratus speciosus; assembly: GCA_963932465.1. Taxonomy (NCBI): domain Eukaryota; kingdom Metazoa; phylum Arthropoda; class Arachnida; order Araneae; family Salticidae; genus Maratus; species Maratus speciosus. The sequence continues at coordinate 607,557,058 of OZ010788.1, read as the reverse complement.
TTTTCACTGCTGCCATATCTCGAATTATTCTTAAAAGGTAAGTTGAATAGAATCAACGTTCTTCTGCCGTTCGAGCCACTTCATATCTGTTTCCAAATATTCAAAGACTTCGTTGTGTGACGGACCTGGGTGATTTTCAGAGCATTCGTTTTCATTTTCTTCAATTTCTTTTTCGTTGTTATTGCTCCCAGCTATTCACTAATCGGGGATTCTATTTAGCATGTTAAATCTGAAGGGGGAAAAAATGAGAGAAACAGGGTATTTGGATAATTGGAAGTTCAGTTAAAAACATTTTTTGAGAGAAATAGGCTGTTCGGATAATTGGGGCTGTTCAGATAATTGGAAGTTCGGTTAATTTTTTTTTTTTTTTTTTTTTTTGAGAGAAATAGGTTGTTCGGATAATTGGAAGTTCCGTTAATTGGAGTTCCGATAATCGGCGCTCTACTGTATATAAAAAATATCCACTGATATACATCACAGAACACTGTTCCCTTCAAAATAAAAAAAAATGTGCACTTTATTAGATTTAAAGGATAAAGCAATGAAAACTAGTATGTTGTGGCCATCACAAAACTTTCTTCTATATAAATCACGTCAATTAAATCATTTAAATAGTACAAGAAATAACAACGATTTAGCACCAATTCATATCAAAGTATATCTGAATTTGAATTTGGAAGAAAATTCGTGCATTAGTTCTTGAGATAGAGCTATAGCGGAAATTCTGAAAAATGTAGCATAGCAGCGCCACCTATTGAGCGATTTACACCAAAAATAAGCAGCACTAAATGATATCATGGTATACCTGAATCTGAAGTTTGTTGAAAATTCAAGCATTAGTTCTTGAGATAAAGCTATTGCGGAAATCGCAAAAAAATACAGCATAGCAGCGCCACCTGTTGAGCGATTTACACCAAAAAATTAAACAGCACTAATTTATACGTCAATTCATGTCAAGGACTAACTAAATCTGAAGTTTGATGAAAATCCATGCAATAGTTCTTGAGATACAGCTCTTGCGGGAATCGTGAAAAATGCAGCACAGCAGCGCCACTTGTTGGGCGATTTACACCAAAAATTAAACAGCACTAATTCACTAACGTAGTCAAATATATTCTTCTTCATAATCCCGAAGTTCCAAATAAATACGACATATCTTTTACATATCCGACAAAATGTCTGAAATTGAAAGTGTCTGTGAGTAAGGCTCTCAACTGCTCTGCTCAACAAGCGCAAAACGTTTTGACACATTAATAAATTATTTTTTTTACGGAAAGGTATAAAATTGGAAGGCCTTACGAAAGCGATTTGGAATCGAACTGTGTTTTCCATTTTTTGATCAATCAATTACCTATTGAGTTATAAGCGATTTTGATCACGTGACAAAGCCGTTTTTCACCCTTCCTTGAGTGGTTATTCTTCTTTCGCGCGGAAATTCGGTTCAAAACGCTCACTTTGACACTATTTTCGGAAAGATCTATTGCGTTTGCAAAAGAACGGAAAACACAGTTTAATGACATAGTTTCTGAACAACAACACCTGCTGATTTCATGCATTTCTGAACAAAAATGAATTAAAACTTTGTCATAAAGTTGCCCTTTTAGATTTAAGAACAGCCTTAATGGCTACATACTGTACCTTAAAAAGGCACTCTATACGCATATATAGTTGAATTCGTTTACAACGAGCAATTGGCATGTTAAGAAAGGTTCATCATTTAAACTGTATTAAGATTTTCACGAGCTACAAAAGCAGGATCACGGGTAATAAGACACAAAACAACCGTTCATTTCAGTGTGATTTTCGGCAAAAAGTAAGATAGAATTAGAAAACAAATCTTATTCTCATCGAAAACTTTTCACTCTCGATGATAATACAGTGAAACCTCCCTAAAGCGACCACGTTCCGTTCCAATAAAAATGGGTCGCTCCCAGAGGTGGTTTCTTAATGGAGGTCATGTTTAAATCTAGATTTTAATGGTTGAAAAAGGGTAACATTTAACGTGACTAAAATTTATTTTTCAGATTAGGAAAAAATATAAAAATTTAAGTATCAAAACAACAAAAGTTAATTACTGCAGAGTTTAAAAAATGAATACATTGACGTTTGCTTGGATTTTACGGTTTTATCTTTTATAACTTTTATTTCCAAGTCTTGCATAAATGCAAATAAATGCATTTTTTATTTTTTTATATTTTTTTTGGCCGTAAACAAATAATGACGATTTCATTTATTTATCTATTTCTTTGTGAGTTTTCTGACAGAATAGGGCAGTGGAGTTTATTGACTGCCATTCTTACTTTGACATCAGAGTTAAATTCATTGGCTAAAAAGGCACAAAGGGGTTTAAACATTTAAAAGTTACCGGAATAAATAAAAAATCTAAACTTAGTTTAAAAGTTTGATGAATAATGCGCTCTCCGAAATTTTTTTTCTAATAAAATCTTCTTTAAGCGACTAGGAAAAAACGGAATTTTTTTCATTTTTTTCAAAGAAATGGGTCGCTCATGGAGGGAGATCCACTAGGATGGTCTATGAATGGAGGTAAAATTAGTATTGAGCTTATGGGAACAAATTTCGTTCTATGAAAAAATGGTCGTTTAGGGAGGTGGTCGCACAGAGAGGTTTCACTGTATATATTTGCATTACAACTGTGTGTCAATATGTACAGTAGAATCTCGTTACAACGAATGTCACTTTAACGAATATTATTTGGATTGTTAAAAAAAATCCTACAATCCTACTTCATTATAAAAAAATTCAGTTTAATGAATAATCTCTTTACAGCGAATACCTGGGAGCACAGACTAAATTCTCTATACTGAAAAATTTGTTAAAGTGAATATTTTTATAATGAAGTAGGATAGTTGGATTTTTTTTTTAAACAATCCAAATAATATTCGTTAAACTGAAAAATTCGTTCGTTAAAGTGACATTCGTTGTAACGAGATTCTATTGTATAGAGAATTTAATCAGTGCTCTCCAGAGATGAGATTTTACTGTAGTTATTTATCAGTTTTACTAGGAAGAATTTCAGGAGACCTCCCCTCCCCACCCCCAACTTAAGAAAATGCAAAGGAATGTCCTGAGATCTTGAAAGAATGCAAGAAAGAAGGGACAGATAAGAACGTTTCAAATACCGCCCTTTTGTATTATTTACAACTCAGCTATTGGAAGGAAGGAACATAGATCTTTGTTTCTTTTTTTAAATCCGTTCATGTCTCTTATTGCACTGTTAAAATGAAATGAAACGGATATGTGAAATCAATAGCTCGAAAATTGCAACGTTAGCCGAGTTTTTCTGATAAAACAGAACTGATCAGTTGTATTTCTGTACGTCGTTCATGTCATTTCGTATTACTTAGACCATATAGAACTCCTATAATACAGGCTGAATCATCCCATGTAACGCTCCTATAATGATCCTACTATAGGAGCTCTATCATTGCCACCTATAGATGTACCCTAATATAGGTGGCAATGGCTCTATCCCCATTTATTAGCCTGCGACCAAAAACCAGTGTTAGCCAATGTGGGAGAGCAACAGGACCCTTTAAATACGGCAATTCCGCTCTGGCGTAGGCAAATTATGAGCCTGGCCCCAATATGGCGGTTATTTGGGGCTACTTGATGGATATGCGTCAGCTTCCCTTATAGGAGCCTTAGTATTACTAGATTTGACTTCCCTACCGTGAATTTCTCTAAAGGAAATGATATTCACAAATTTAAGACGGAATATTTTATATTAACTTTATGATAGTAAATTAAATTTAGCTGAGATAATTACATTACAACAATCAATTAAATTTAGCTATGAGATAATTACATTACAATTAATAGCAGTAAGTAGTTCAATTACTTATGTGTTTTTAAGAATTTTATTATTTTCATGAGTATGACGAGTAACAGTTAATACGAGGATTTTTATTGCTTCCCTTCTCCCGAGGATTCCCTTGCTTCCTGTATTAACAGAGTTCGACTGCATTTCGAATTTCTTTCGCAAATAAGTACATGTGATGTAAAATAGTACGTCTACGGGTATATATATACTCGTGATACAATCATATCGAATGGATACAATCACACGATCTTATACGAAAAATGTAGCAAAATTTACGCATTATAGAGATCCAAGGTCTTGAAAAAGGTTTTGGTACCGATAGTGATCACAATAAATAACCAGGGATCAGGTGACTTTTTTATGTGTTTAAATAATTTTAAATAATTGAATTAAAAAAAAAAAAAAAGAGTTTGATTTTTGTGTTCTCTTATTTAAATTAAATCAAAATATAGTAGTGAGTAAAATCTTGGACTTTACATAGGCAAGGGTTACAGCAAGGATTTTGATAAAAACCCTTCCAAATGCTGTATAAAATTTATCAGGAAGCAGAAAAACAATTCTAGTTTTCATAAAAAAGTAAAATAGCTAGAAAGTAACTAGTTTTCAATTTATAAAAATATGTAACTTTAATTAATTTCACTTTGTAATTTAAAATTTTAAATTCAGTAATTCAGTTTCTGTAATTTAAAACGAGCTCACTACACATTTCTTCAAACATTTTAAGATTTCTCTTCCTGTATTGCAAGTTTTATTTTAGCACAGTTTAAAAGTAATTTGATATCAACTGGGTTTCCGGTTCTAAAGTACTCGCCTCGCAGTCACCTTCAGAAATCTTCCACGGGGGGTAAGTTCGCATCTCAGCTATCATATTTCTTCACTAATGAGTAATTCCCAAGGGGTGTAATATAAGATTCAGACGCATTCCTATATATTTCCAGTATTTTATTACAAAGATCTGATGTCAAAGTTTAAACTATTCTAACACTATAGCGTAAAATCTATAAAAACGGCATCCGAGTATAACGGATTCGAAAATAATACAATGTAACTATAAAGGACGAATATATACCAGCTAAGATGGAACCTTGCCTAATTTTTCTACAGTCTCTTGCGATTTCTTCTATTAGAGGGTTTTATTAAAATTTGTTTTATTATAACTTTTTAACTAAGTCTGAATAATACTTTTTAACTAAGTCTGAATAATTAATCACAAATTTACTTGGAAATGGGACGTTGAAATTAGGGATTGGCCGAAACAGGAATTTTGACGAAAACCGAATACGAAAGCTTCTGTCAAAGTGTATACAGAATATTCGGTATTTGGCAACCGAATACTTAAAAATATTTAATAAACATTTTTGCATATATCAGTTTTTTTTAAAAATAAACTTTAATTAAAATTAAATTCTTAATAATTTAATTGTTTTGATTTTACCCCTATATAGACTATTTTTGGAAGGAAAATTTTTATTATTATTTATTTTAAATTAAAAATGGCTTTAACTAGTTTTTTGTAGTGCAGCTGAACTCTGAGAACTAATACACATAATATTGAAACTCATCGTTTAGCCTATTCTACTTCTAAGTATAATATTGAAACTCATCGTTTAACCTATTCTACTTCTAAGCAAAAGAGAATTCTTCTAATTCTTAGAAAATATTTATCCGCACCTGTAAACAGTATTTATAGCGAAGATTTATTCTCTGAAGCTGAACAGATTTATAAACAGAAGAAAAAAAAAAAAAAAAAAAAAAAAACAGATTACAACCAGATAATGTCGACAATCTCTTATTTTTACACCGTAATTTGCCCATGTTAAATTTTGATTACAAATAGTATGTAATCTGCTTTTATAAATGATCACTGAAGCATATTAAAATAACACCAAATGAGCATTGGCGAGAGCATTGGTCATCATGTATTTTTACAACTAGTAATACTTTACCTATTGTTTTTTATAAACTAATTATTTGAAAATCCAGCCGAATATTTTTAAGTATTAGTTAGTCCGAAACCGAATATTCAGTATTCGGTCAATTCCTAGTTGAAATTACTGGTTGAAAAAAAAAAAAAAAAAAAAAAAAAAAAAAAGCAAATACCTTTAATAAATCCAGAAATGTATTTTTTAAGTATACCTTAGTTTCGATGTTTTATAACATCCCTATTTAAACAAAACATGGGTGTGATCACTTCAAAGGTCTACCTTTTAGTGTTGAATTCAGGGTGGGAACTCCGGGTGGGACTTCTGATGCTCCGGGGGAGGACATTATAGAGTTCTGGGGTGAAAATTGCACTTTTTGACAATTGAAAATACAAAATCTCAAATCTTCCGGGTGGGACATCTCATTGCTCCAGAGGAGAATAGCACCCCCCCCCCCCCCCGAGCCAACCCCTGAATTCAACACTGATACCTTTTAAGAATCGCATGGATGCCGTCCGGTGGTTAACTTACAAAAATTTAAATACTATCGTCAACCCCCCCCCCCCCCCCACACACACACACAAAACTCTGAATGATGGCCATAACTCTAATTCTAATTAATGCACAAATAAATTAAAATTGTCGTTTTAATCCATATGAAGCTTTTTATAATCTTATATGGGTCATATTGTCTTCAGGGGCATTCTACAAATTAAAAATTGCACCAACTTGGATTTTTCAAATGTTATTGTCCACTTTTCACACCGTAAAAAGTTATAGTTTTTGTACTTTGTATAATGTATACTTTTCGTAAATATTCATACATAGTAGTGTTATCAAAAAATGTGTTAGGGACTTATCTATAAATTTCGAATGAAATCCAGCCAATTTCATTGTGTCAAAATTTATAAAAAATTCCTTTAGTTTTTACTTTCTGGACAGGTAAAGTCGAGTTGGAAGTCAATCCAGATATATTTTTTTTTTAGTTTCAGTCGCTAGCTAAGTTCCTTTGAACAAACTTATTAATTACAGTCGGACCTCGTTATCCCGACACCTGGTTTTTACGTCACTCCGCTTATCACGTCAGTTTTTCAAAGTCCCGATTTTCTGTATATAATTTTAATGTAAATAAACTCCGGATTTTACGTTGTTGAATAATTTTCGGTCCCGGATATCGCGACTGTTTAGGAAAATTGTCAATTTTTCATAATCCATCTTATAAGAACGGAAATTAAGCGGTAAGAAATGTCTTAGCCAAACTTTCCACAAAAGTGTCTAAAATACCCATTGAGATAAATCAGAAATTTTACTTCAATCCTTTATCTGAATAAATAAACCCACACACTATGAATGACCCACTTAAGTTCCACATAGACGTATCAGTCTACTCGAGGTATTTTTGTTTCGGTCAGGCGGCGCTTTCTTATGGTAACACGGCGTTTTTCATCCGACTAAAATCGAAGCATTGCATTGCATTGAAACGATCAGAAATTATCTAACATCCATTTATAAAACAACAAATATTGATTACAATTCATTGTATAATATTGAAAAAAGAATTGTAAGAAGCACATCTAGGGATAAGCAAATCTTAATTCATCCATATTTCATGTAACAATAAAAAGACAAGTCGTCATAAATCCGACTTTTATTCTTTTCAATTTGGCTTTTGCGTTTATTTTGTTTAGTAATAATGTTTTATTGCTTAAAAATGCAAGAACAGTTACGAATTTAAAATTGTCTTAAGTTAATTAAAAATACAGCTTTGTAAAAACCTATTTTTCTCCAACTCCGGTTACGGCGACACTCCGCTTATGACGACACTTTTTTCTGGTCATTAGAGTGTCGGGATAACGAGGTTCAACTGTATTAAAAAAAAAAAAAAATAAATAAATAAATCAAAATTTATCATCGTCTGTAAAAAAAACTTTACATTTACGAAAACAATTTTTAAAAACGCACTAAGTCGGCAACGAACTTTCTGATGGTGAAAACTGAATTCCGACAATTATATTAGGTAATGAATACTCACCTAATTAAATTTCCACATTGGTTAACATAGGATTTCGTGATCGGCGAGGTGAAACCTGTTCCGGTGAAGATTCACACCCTTCAGTGACGGTGAATTCAAATGTGTAAAGAATATTAAGTACCTAAATCTAATTCTGTGCTAAGTTAAATTATTTTAATTTGTTTTACATAAAACCAATTAAAATAATTTATCAATATTTTTGCTGCACGAAACACACTAAGAACAGTATTTTCAAAATAGTTATCCAATAGATTTATCAATCCGGTATCTTATTTCTATTTTAGATAAAAAATCAACTTCATTTCAAACGGCGTCAGCAAGTTGTTATCGTTTTGAAAAAGCAGCTCTACTTATTCTATTCAGAAACACGTACTATATCAATTAGAACATATTTTCTTGAGCGATCAACTCTTTTTTATAATGCAAAAAAAAAAAAAATCTGATTTTTTCTTTTTTAAGTGGCAACGGGGCACATAGTTTTTTATTACAATGACAAACATTCCACTAAAAATTCCTATTTAGTCATAACAATAATCCTTTTACTAGTAATATTTTTAAAAAAAAAAGGAAAAAGAAAATGAGTGTCTTTAACATCTGTCCAAAACCTTTTGTGAGTAACATATGGTTATTTTGGTACTTCAACTAAAGTACCACGTACCACGATCCCGTCAAATGTCGCCAAACATTCGACGGCTTACTTTTTAATGTCGCCAAGCCATGCAAGGAATGCGGCTACATACAGATGAATATTTTATCAGATGTAAATAAATAACAAATTACGCCCCCATGAAGTCATGAAAATATGCTTTTTATAATAAACAAATAAATAAATAAAAATTAATAAATGAATTATTTTCTCTTTTAAATTGAAAGTTCCCGAGTTAAAACTATCTTTTATATTTCCTTATAAGTATTATTATTTCAATACTATTATATTAGTCGGATTAAAGCAGCTATTAGGAGAAAACACGATATGTATGTCACAGGAAAACGGTTTTAATGCAAAGTTGAAAATAATCTAAATTACACATAAGCCGATAAGAAATTTCTGGTCAAAGGCCGGAAAAGGAAAAAAAAAAAACAAACCTAGTTTATAAGTTTGATTAAGCAAGGCATGAAACTACCTGAATAAGTTTTCAATGGATAATAATATTCAAGTTTTTATTTTTCCTTTTCCATAAATATATTCATACACATTTGCGTATTTCATGCTTTTAATACCGAAGTTATAAATAATAATTTTTAAAAATGTGAAAGGCGTGTATTTAAAGATGAATTTTAAAAGACCATAAAAAAATAAAACATTTGAAAGCGAAAAAAAAAGCCATTTAAAAACAATATTCAAAATTTAACGAGAAATTTGTCCAGTTTTACCGATATTTAAAAGAATTTTAAGCATATCTAAAATACTAAAATAGTACCTAATTAGAAATATTGTGATAATAAATACTTAAATCAAATAAATATAAATAAATATAAATATTAATCAATAAAAACACTTTTCGAATTACCAAAAAAAAAAAAAAAAACTCTAGAACAAATTTTCCAAGAAACAAAAAAAAGTGTGTGTGCGAAGGAATATAGTGTCACTAACAAAATAAATTAAAGAAAAACTAATGAACATTTGTAACAAAAATCTCTTAAATAACGCTAAAGAACATTCGGTAACATAAAAATTTGTCCCTAAATGTAAACAAACCAAAGAAGGAAGGGGGGGGGGGGTGATTATACGGGCCATATAATGCATCATTTTTTTTTTTTTTTTTTTCTAATTTTAAATCATTATTCTGTTTCAGATAAAAGGACGTCAGCGAAAAAGATGGAACAAGAACCATTGTTCTAGTTTTTTTGTTGTTGTTTTTTATCATTATTTACTTTATACACAAGGACAAGAACACCAATATTTTATTTATACTCGATAAAGAAAGTTATTATTATTATTATTTTTTTTAATTCTTTGATACCAATAAAAGCTTTACTGTTAAATAAAATTAATACTTGGAACATAAATTTTATTCAATAACATTAAAAGTCGTAGTGCTATTTGTAGTTTAGAATAACATTTTAATTCTTTAATCCTAATAAATGCATTACCATTAAATAAAATTAATACTTGGAACGTAAATTTTATTCAATAACATTAAAAGTTGTAGTGCTACTTGATTTTTTTTTTTTTTTTTTTTTTTTTTTTTTTAATCTTAGAACTTAGAATTCCAATACTTGGAATGAATAAAAGTAATTCTTTAAAACTTAGGATTAAGAAAAAAAAACAGTTTTAATTTCACTTGCATCATTTAAAAAACAGTTATTTGAATAAGCATACTAAGAAATAATTATAGATATGATAAATTCGTTTAGTGAACGAAATTAAATGGTCAAGATATAAAAGCACAGTAAGCTACGAATAAGTAAACAACGATAGAACAAGGTAGACGTTAAATAAACAGATTTTAAATATCGTGCAAGATAAAATAAAATTCAAAACGCTAATATAGTATATTTCTATTTTTACCTATTAAGCATGCACGATATTTCTTTTTTAAATGTTTGAATTTCATCGAGAGAACATGAAATGAAAAAGGCGAATAAAATTGACAGCAGTTTCTGGTCCCTTTAATTTTTAGCAAGAACGAGAGCATCATATTAAGAACATCTATTTGAATAAATATACTAAGAAATGGTTATTATTAGTATATTTATAATAAGGATATTTGTGAACACCAAAAACACTGTAAAGGCAATCCTTACAGAGTACAAAATTAAAGGGACAAGACAGAACAGTAAAGTATATTAGTTAAGAATAAATAAACAATGATGAAATAATCTAGATATCAATAAACCAATTTTAAATATTGCACAAGTTAAAATAGAATTCAAAAAGCTTATAGTAGTCGTATTTTCTGCTTTGTATAATATACAATATTTCTTTTGAAAATATTCGAATTCCATCTGGAGAACATGGAACGAAAAAGGTAAATAAAATTTACAGTTTCTGATCCCTTTAATTTTTAGCTCTGAAGTGTGTGTGCATACTTTAGAAAACTGAACCTGTTTACGTATAAAATAATTGCAGATGTGCGAGAATTTTTTTTAAATAAATAAACAAATAAACTCACCGCAGCCAGTTGGCAATCTAGTTGTACCGCCACCTTTTCTACTTATACCTATATGAAACTTTTATCAAAAATCCATCCAACTGCAATTTGGTTACAGTTTTTTTACTGTCAAGAGTTCCTCATGAAAAAATGGGTATCCTATAAGTTTAAGAAATGGTTCACAGCATGTTAAAGGAAAACAAAGGGAATCCAAATTATCCAGGGTATAAAGAAAAAAATATTTTAAAATGCACACGGAGCGATACGTTGCTCAGAAAGCACACGCTTACGTTTCGATTGGGGGTTGCCAGAAAATAAGAAAAATTAAAGTCAAAATTTCTGTCGCCAAACACAATGCCGGCCGGTAGGAATTAAATTATGTTTGCGTTTGCGGCTTTTAGCGGATATTCCGCCTTCAACAGAACTGACTCATGTTGCTTATTTATATACACCTTATTAAAAAAAAATCGAAACCGGGTTGTTTTTCAAAGCGGGATTAAATAAGGATATATGGAATCATTGGAGCCTGCATTTATAATTCTTTATAAAATTTGTTTTATGATAGAAAAATTTTATTAATTTAGTATTTTATTTGTCAAAGCATATTCGCCAATAAATAAAGTAAATGGAAATTTGAAATAAAATCTTCATGGAATGCGATTTAATTAATAAAAAGTAGAATACTCAATAGCCAAAAAACTTGATTGTCGCGGAAAAAACTCTGATATAACGAACAAAAGTTACGCAAATAAAAAAGAAATCAGATTTTTCCTATTTATTGAACTAAATTAGAAGAAAAACAAGTTTTTTTTTTTACTCCTGTTTTTTATTCTGTGCCACTCTTTCCAAATTAATATTTTTGGCAAAATTCTACAACACGTGCAAGAGAAATTTACCACAGAAATTATTATTATTATTTTTTTTTTTTTTTTTTTTTTTTTTGAAATAGCGGAACGAATAGAATATGAATATAGTCTCTATTGGCAGCCCTGCTATAAAGAAATGTTAAAATATATTTTTAAAACCATTCTGAAGGCTGTTCTTAACTGCTCTGCTCAACAAACGCAAAACGTTTTGACACATTTACAAATTCATTTTTTAACGGAAAGATATAAAATTGGAAGCGATTTGGAATTGAACTGTCTTTTCCATTTTTTGATAAATCAATTATCTATTGAGTTAGAACAGCGCCCGTTAGAAGCGATTTTGATCACGTGACAAACACGTTTTTCACCCGCTCTTGAATGGTTATTCTACTTTCGTGCTGAAATTCGGTTCAAAGCGTCCACTTTGACACCATTTTCTGTAAGATCTATTGCGTTTGCAAAAAAAAAAAAATGGAAAAACAGCTCGATGACATAGTTTCTGAACAACAGCAGCAGCTAGTTTCATGCATTTCCGAAATGTTTAGGTAAAATTAAAGTTTTTATTCGTGTATTATTAAAAAAACTTTAAAGATAGTATTCATATTCACGTAGAACAGTGATGAGTTGTTGTTCGAACCATGCTTATCATGTTGTCTGCAAAATCAGATGTTTGGGGTTCGAAACCTGCGTGGTGTTTGTTAATTTTTAAATAATTTTTAAAAACTTTGAAATTATTCCGCTAGAACAGTGATGGGTTCCAATCAAACTATGATTATCATATTATCTACAAAATAAGATGTTTGGGGTTCGAAACCTGCGTGGTGTTTGTTAATTTGTAAATAATTTCAAAAATTTTGAAATAATTTCCCTAACTTATCATTCATCTGTTTAACTTTCGTAGAAAAAAAAAACATTTTAATTTTTCAGTAATTTGTATATTTTTTCATTCAATAGTTGAAAATTTTTAGATGAAATTTTTATGTCATAGTTAATTATTTTAATTGATTATTAGTACATTCATGCGGTGTTAAGTTGCAGTCGTAGGTTTATTTAATATTTAATTTTCTATAGCGTTTTTAAGGTGTGAATGCTTATGTGTGATACGTAGTCGATAACTATTAGTATATAAAAGTAAAAACATTTACTTTTTTATTCGTCTATTAATTTTACATATATATTACTTGATAATTAATTAATTGTCTTTGCTGTTTTATTAAATGTCATATTTCTGAAAGACACATAATTAATAAGCGTTAAAACATGTAAGTAAAATGGTGTTGAAAATATGAAGTACAGATTGTTTAGTGGTTAAATAATTTCTGATAAATAATAAAGTTAACGAAAACTTTGGATAAAAACAGATGTTAAAATTGTATAATGTCGAAATCTAAAGGGGAAAAAAATCAAGTTTGGTGTGGATAAGATCAATTCGTTGTTAGATTTTGAAGAAATTGTGTAAAAACAGGACTTTTCTATAAGAGTTCAGATAATTTTAATTAAAGTTCATGTAAAGTAATCCAGCTGGATATCTGGTATTTCTAAAAGCTATAAAATTGTCTAATACTTGGTAAAATAATTGGTTTATCCAGAAAGTTCTTGCCTAATAAAGGTTATTGTTTTTAAAAAAAATGCTTTGAAAAAAAAAATCAAACAACAGAATTAAAAAATCTAAAAAGATAAAAAAGGTATTTTCTGTAATATGTAATATTGAAGAAAACACATTTTCGTCTTCAACCCTCCCAACTTTGTGACGTCAAAATCTATTGTTTGCTTCTCTCAAGGGGGAAGGGCGGGTGCAAGGGAATCATTTTTTATATCTCTACCTCCTCATATGTGAAAGAAAAAGAAAGTTTTTTCTTGAAATAAAACATGTTAAAAATAAAAGTAAGAATCAGTTTAAAAACGGAAAAATCATTCTAAATTTGATTTAAAAAAAAAAAAAAAAAAAAAAAAAAAAAAAAATGCTTTTTGTGTAAAAAAAAAAAAAAGTTCCAATACGGTAAAATCCAGTAGAATGCGATAAAATTAAGAAATTAGTTTGTAAACTCGCATTTTTAGATCTAAATTTATAAAAATCTAGGAATATTTTAAAGGAATATCGAACAAAAACTAAGGAATTTTAAATAGTGTTCGAAGCATTACATAAAAACATAATAAATCAATATTCGAATATTTACGATGCTTGATGTGGTGAAAACATTGAAAAATTAATTATATTTAATAAATTTGCTAAAATCCCACTACAAAAATTACCGAAATTTAAGTATTTCTTCTATTACAAGGTTAAAATCGGGCAAACTACTGTCATCTAACAGCAAAACGTGTGTAAAAAATCGTTACATTTCATCTTTTATCGTTAAAAATCCGGTTTTTTTCCGCTAGGGAGTGCTCGAATCGTTTTGTTAAAAATATTTTCAAATAATTTTGTGTTTCCAAGAAAAATATTTTTTATAATGATCGGTATTTCCAGCTATTAAGTTAAAAATTCATTTAATTTGTTTAATTGTGAATATTTATTGATGTGCAGTTTGTTCAAGGGTTAAATTCATACAAAACTAGTTTTTTACAGTATAATCAAATCTCAAACTAGTGTAAAAGTTAATAAAATTAATTTAAAATCTTTTTTATTTAAAAAATAGGTATTTTTGCTCTGTTTTGTTCAATTATTACTGTTAATTAAGGCGTTACATTTTCAAAAATTAAAATATAAATTTAGCCTTCATCTTATAGTTCACCCCTTTCTCTTAGAGTACGATTAACACTCTCTTTTTTCACTAGATTAATATTAACACAATTATTCTAATTGGTAAACAAATCATATTAGATGTAAATTTCCAACTGGGCGAAAAATGTCCGGACCAGGATTCGAACCCGGGACTTCCTGGCTGAAGCCGCCAGTGCTCTGCCATCTGAGCTATCCCGGACGATTCTGGTCGAACTTTTTCACCCAGCTAACCTTGATGATTACAGCATCTGGTCTGAAACCTGGTTCAGCTCAACAGAATAAATCTCAGGTAATGGAACTCCAGAAATCGCTGGGTACGAAATTACACTAGTTAATATTAACACAATTATTCTAATTGGTAAACAAATAATATTAGATGTAAATTTCCAACTGGGCGAAAAATGTCCGGACCAGGATTCGAACCCGGGACCTCCTGGCTGAATCCGCCAGTGCTCTGCCATCTGAGCTATCCCGGACGATTCTGGTCGAACTTTTGGAAATTTACATCTAATATGATTTGTTTACCAATTAGAATAATTGTGTTAATATTAATCTAGTGTAATTTCGTATCCAGCGATTTCTGGAGTTCCATTACCTGAGATTTATTCTGTTGAGCTGAACCAGGTTTCAGACCAGATGCTGTAATCATCAAGGTTAGCTGGGTGAAAAAGTTCGACCAGAATCGTCCGGGATAGCTCAGATGGCGGCTTCAGCCAGGAGGTCCCGGGTTCGAATCCTGGTCCGGACATTTTTCGCCCAGTTGGAAATTTACATCTAATATACTCTCCTTTTTTCATAAAAAAGTCATTTTCCCCGCCATGGAGCGTTTGAATCGGTCTTGGAGGCTGCACGGTAGCGGTGGCACGGGAGGTGGGACGAGGGGTCAATGACCAGAGGAGGTGGATCGTGCTGCGGATCGGCCACACCATCCCACCTCCTGAGACAGTAGCCCCATTTCTCCACTACTAGCATCGTTCAAAGGAAATCAAAAGAATTCCACACAAGACCTGATATGAAAATAAGAAACGCCGTGGATCTTTATTCGAAAGGGGGTACCTAAAAATTAAAAGAAGCCTGATTTACATCGGCTCATTTGATGAAAAGACCATAACCATTCACTCTCAAAGGGAGCAACCCCAAAATTAAAACAAGCCTTATTTACGGTGTGTTATTTGAAAAAAATTCCATGTGTGCTCTCAAAGGGGTAACCAAAAGTTAAAACAATTGTTTGAAGAAAAGCGTGTGGTGGAAAAGGCGTAAAGTGTCCGGTGGAGCTTCCAAAATCGTGAATGCCTTGAGGTCCCAAGTTAATAAATCCGTTTCAATTTGCACAATATATATTTTTTTTTCTATTCTTTCTCTCCTTTTCCGCAAAACTACATTGTGTAAAAGGGTCAACGTTGCCCTGCCACGTTAGGTTCAAGTACATGCACTTGCGTGTTAAATGTGCAAAATGAAAGTTAAAACTTCCGAAAATAATTTGTTCGTTACTCGAGAGGCCTTCTGGGAATAAAGACTAGCATTTAGGTTAGGTGAAGCAACCAAAACGCAGCTATCGTATCTTCCGACATCCTGCTCAGCAGAGTAGTATATTTATAATAATCTACCCCCATTGAATGTAGAAGCAAAATTTCTCACAGGTGTGTCCCCCTCTCTTCTCACATCATCGACGTTGCGGAAAGTATTTTTCTCTTCGTTTTTTGCAAAATCAATATTCTGTCCACTTCTAGCTTTTTTTCCTAGCTGCAAAAGTGGCTGAAATGCATTACATGTGTACGTTTGCTTGCGTGCATTGCATTCACGTTTTGGTAACTCTCTCGTCCAAAGAAAAAAAAAAAAAAAAACACTTTTTTTTTCTCTTTATCAAAATTTTGGAATAGGTTTTGCAATTTGAACATGTCTAAGAGAAGCGCGAAAGGATGGGGGAGTAAGGTAGAGATCTACACGGGCCGGAATTTCCAGGCCCGGCCCGACTCAATTTCTACAAAAAATTCAGATTTTTTTAAACACATAATTAAGATTCCTTTAAAGAATACTGCATGCATATTTATGGGATAATTTTACAGTATATTTTAAAATTACGATGTGTTCGCAAGACAGGAAATACACAATAGCAACATTAATGATAACTTGACTCTTAGGCGTTTCAACATTCAAATAAGGATTCCTTAAAAAATTAAAGTAGTTTAGAATAAAAGGAAAAAAAAAGAGGGTTAAAAACATCATAACTTTTGAAGCTATATAATAAAAAGTAGATTTGTGGGAAAATGTCTCTGTCATTTATTAAGGGCTTTCTCAAATCCAAAGGAGCTATTTTCTGATACATTTCTGAATTCATTTCTTTTCGGATACCCATAAGATTGGGGGGTGTTCTTATTCAGAAATTATGTACTCGAATGGCGTTATCCATTTTTTTTTATAAAGGCACTATATCTTTGAAAAAAATACTCTTAAAGTTAGCCTTTTGAATCGAATTTGCGGAGCGACAGCACGGGAAAGGAGAAAAACCTGCAGCCACGTGACAAGAATCTCTTATATCTCGACAAGTGATTTATTTATCAAAAATGGAAAACGCTATTCGATTCTAAATCTCTTATATAGTCAGGCTTGTCAATTTTATGCCTTTACAGTTAAAAGATAGTCAGAAAATGTGTCAGAGTTTCGCGTTGTTGAACAGTGAATATGAGAACAGCCTTAAGGTATATTTCCAAAGATTACGTTAACAGTACATTATCGCTATTAATATTTTTACAAAACATATTGCTTGCCCTACACATCCTGAGAACAATTAAGTCCAATTCCGGCCCGGCTGAACTATTTAGAAAGAAAATGCAAGCCTGATCTCGGCACGGCACGAATCTGCAGAATAAAAAAAATTTAAACGGGTCAGAGACCATGTAACTGTTCGATGACGATCTCTACGATAGACACGTTACATTTTTAAATTGATGTTGTCAAACTAGCATCGGCTCGTGGCGCACATTTATACTTATTCTCGCGAAAGTCATATTAATTGAAAATAGCTCATATTTTATCGGTTAAGTTCAAATTTTGGCCCGCTAAATTTTTTTCATCGACCCGGCCCGGCTGGTCCGTTCAATGCTTTTGCTGGCCCGGCCCGTTTTAAAATTTGCGTTCATTTCGTCGTCATTTTTTTTTTTTTTTTTTTTTTTTTTTTGTGCGTGTGCAAATTGTATAAATAACTGCCAAATACTGTTTTATATATCGTCATTCTAACAACTGTGAGCATTAAAGAAAAATATACAATACAAACTTAAAATCCAATTATTTAATATATACTGTATATGTACAATGTAATGTGCATATAGGGCACTGTATATGTACATTACATTGTACACGTAGTAAAAAATTAATGTAAACATTACATTTTTAAAAAGTCTCTGATATCATGTTGCTCCCGCGTTTCAGATTTCTTCTTCAAAAAAATCGTTACGGATTATACACAGATTTATGTGTTCAGCAGCACTGTAGTTTTTGTTCGATTAGGCAAATTTTGTGAATGTAGCTAATGCATCAGAAGCCTGTTCCAAGAGACTTTAGATTCATCTGCCACGGTTCCTTCTTCATCCGATTCCACCTCCTGAATCTGGGCTTCTTGTGGGTGTTCGCATCCTAGTGATCCCAGGCAACAGTGGTCGTAGGAAGAAAAAAAAAAAAAAAAAAAAAAAAAAACGCGGGCTCGTGTGCCGGATTACAGAATGTGCCGAACCATAGAATGCCGTATGAAAGACTTTCTACTGTACTTAACTTTACATGAATATAGTACCAATTTGCAGTTTTCATTTCACATGTAATTTGCCCGTGAATGTATCGGGTGCGACGATTAAGGCTGTTCTCAAATCCAAGAGGGCAACTTTATGACATAAGTTTAAATTTATTTTTGTTCGGAAATTCTTGAAACTAGCAGGTGTTGTTGTTCAGAAACTATGTCATCGAGTTGTTTTTTCAGTTTTTTTGCAAACGCAATACATCTTTCAGAAAATAGTGTCGAAGTGGGCGTTTTGAACCGAATTTCCGCGCGAAAGTAGAATAATCACTCAAGAAAGGGCGAAAAACGTGTTTGTCACGTGATCGAAATCTCTTATAACTCAATAGATAATTGATTGATCAAAAAAAAGGAAAACACAGTTCGATTCCAAATCGCTTCCATGGCCAGACTTTCCAATTTTATACCTTTCCGTTAAAAAAATGAATTTGTAAATGTGTCAAAACGTTTTGCGCTTGTTGAGCAGAGCAGTTAAGAACAGCCTTAAGGGGTTAAACGAGCAAGGAAATGAGAGCTGAGGGCCCCAAAATACATAATATGCCTTTGGTTACAAAGTGTGTAAGTAGCTTTTAGTCCGTATTAATGCAGAAGAAAGACTTCTATGAGCCAATTACGCCCACAAAGGGATAATATACTCAGAATATCACAGAAAAATTAGAATAAAGGCGAAAATAAACGGAATTCCATGTGTTATTTATTAGTAGTAGTATTATTACGAGCCGAATTCGACGAATGAAAATGTATAAGGGGACATACAACCCTTAAAATCTTTAAAAAATCGATTGTTTTTAAAATTCATTTGACAGCTAATGTTTTTCTGAATAATTTGCCACAAACCGTATCAAAATATTCGTAAAATTACGCTTGTTATAGTAAAAAAAATTAAATTAGACTTGGTCTGTTTCAAGCGAAACATTTATGCTTAAATTGATTTTTCTCAAAATCGATATTTTTTTATTTGCGTGCACGACAATTCCAAATGTATTAAAGGTAATGATTCGAAACTTTATATTTACTAGATCATTTTCTTCAAATTGAACTAAAATCTAAGAAATTTAACAAAATTTATTGAATGTGTGGGTATTCGAGTGACAAAAATTATCAAAATTTTCATATTTTTATATTGAAAATCAAAAAACTTTAGAATTTTTTTGTTTATTCATTAGATTTTAGTCCATTTTATTTTTGTAATGTTCTTAAACTTATATTAAAAGTTTCAAAGTTCTAGAGGGTACAGATATTTCTAAATTATGCGCGCAAGCTATATGCATTATCATTAATTTTTAAAAAAGCATATATTAAGAAATAATTATTATCAATTAATTATACAGTATTTAATGCAAATTACATATTATATTGCATGGAGAACATATTATAGTATTAAGAAAAGGAAAAAAAACTGAGATAATTAGTACAAAAATGAGTGCATGTGGTCATTTTAAATATTTGTCTCCAAAATCAAAAATTTTCATGTGCTTTTAAAGGGTCGTATGTCCCCTTAAAAGAACTGATTGACTGAATTTATAAAAAAATATATAAAAATAAATACAATAATTAATCAGTTTTACATTGGCTGGCCTCTAACTCTTAAAACAAATATTATTTTTAACTAAAGTTTAACTTCAACTTTTCAAATTATATAAAAATTAAAATTTATTCCTTTAGGTTAGAAACAGTAACATGCAAATAAGATAGGAAATTATGAAATTATTAATTGAGGCTTTGATCTTTGGTATTACGTCATGAAAAATTACCAAAATTGCGCCACTATGACACAATATTTTTTTTTTTTTTCAACGTAATCTAAAAATAACATCGTTTTTACAGTGGCCAAATTTACGTGCATACTTTTCATATTTATATTCACTATTTTAAAATATTTTAAAGTGCAACAGATTATTAATAAATATATTCCCATGTTTGATGTTACCTTTGGCAATTAAAACATTTGCACTCCTGAGGTTCTAATCTGAGTTCTGGCGCATGCCAGAAATTTATTTTTAGAAGCATTCGTAGTAAAATATTTAGTTTTATCAAAGAAAATACTCTTCTGAAAATGTCATGAGTATTTTCTTTGATTAAACTAAATATTTCCCTACGAATGCATTTTTTTTTTTTACTATGGCGTCATTTTCACTTATTGAAACTCTCTGAGATCAGGGTCTCAATCTCAGTATCAACGGAAGGAAAAAAATATTGAAGTAACAGCTTTGTGGTCGTTCAAGTATTACGTAAGCAGTAAGTGGGGGGGGGGGGGGGTCTAGTGTCTGCTTATTTTTGCTGACAAGGGGGAGAGGGGGGGTCACGACAATTCTTACGTAAGCATTAGACAACAAAGCAACTATAGTTTAACAACAAAAAGCAAAAGAGCACGATTTAGATGAGCGTTCTGCGGATGTTGAACGACTTGAGAAAAAAGATATGGAGTAAACAAGGACTGGAAACGCGGATCATTCCAGCCCACCACTACACTGAAAACTTAAAAATAGACAATGTAGAAACATGGATTCAAAGATCTTGGACACCAGACTAGAAATGTGAACGCCAAACACATAATATTCCTATTATTCTTGTTAAAATTTTTAGTTATGTGCCTAAATAAGTTAGGGCCGGTTGTATTTCTTAAAGTTTTATTTTATTTATTTATTTATTTTTTTTTTTTGTTCAATGCGATAAATAATAATATATAAAAACTATTTTATATTCTATGAATTGTTTAATGCCATAAGTAACAATATATTAAACCGATTTTTTTTTCGTTCAATAGCACTACCCCTATGTGTCTGTTTATGTAAATTTGCTGGATTAATAATGCAATTTATCGCTAACTGTAATTTTTTATGGCAAATAGTGTTGATGTTAGAATGCCATAAAATCTTACGTAAGCAAAGGGGCGGGGGGGTCTAGTATTTGCTTATTTCTCCTTACAAGGGGGAGGGAGGGGTACAGAAGGACTAAAAATATGCTTACGTAATACTGGAATGGCCCCTTTATGAGTAAAAGTGCGTTGTTTTTAATCGTGACGTCATTCTCTGTTCAAAAATTTAAAACAAGTTATTTTTAATTGTGATACTAAAAAGGCATCCGTCATAATAATTCTCACCGTTTCCCTTCTCTCTTTCAACAAAGGAAATAAACCCTATTGCCACCTATATGAAGAAATTTCATAAAGGACTTTTGAAATTAAAATATAAAAATGGGATTATTTTAAAAAATAGCGAGTGCGGGTACATCTACAAATAAACTGCTTTCACAAAAACAAGAAAGAAAATATCATGCGTCAAGCATAGATTATGAAACACTTGCCAACACATTCAGAATAATGTAACAAAACTGCACCGTTTAAAAAATTAAAATATTACGTCTAATTCAACCCAATGGTAACCCATAACAGATTTCAAAACCCAATTTCAGCTGTTCCCATCTATAATAGGAAAATTATCCGAATTTTTTCAGCAGCTCTGTATAGGATATATAAATTTGAATCTATTAACTTACATGCATGCCAAAATTTAGTTCACTTAAGAGATACATATACTTCAGTTGAAAATTTACCTGCAGCAATTTCCTCTAATAAGGAGAACGGTACGTAAATACTTTTGTGCAGCCCTGTATTTGAGGTATAGAATTTTTATATAACGAGTAAGATGCAAAAAAACTAAAAAAATTTAAAAGCGCATACCGAATTTTAAACCGTACACTCCAGCAATTGTGACTCAAAGACGGTACTGAAACCTATTTCTTTCTTTTGTGTGTCCCTGATGTATAAATGAATAAAAAATGCTATGAATGCCCTGTTTTAACGTGATCGTAGTGAAATTCAGTGATTTATATCAGTTTCAATACATTTGAGATAGCGTAATGTCATTAAAATACTCTGCAAACGATCCCCTCCCCCTCCTCCAATATACCATGCATAATGTAATGGAATACGTTTCACTGCCCCTATAAATGAACGATTAATCCTACATACTTCATATACAATACCAAACATGTTTTGGTGACCCTAGACAAACCGAATGCATAAACACTTTTCAACTTTGTTCGAAAGTGTTAAAAAATACTTATCAAAATCGGTTCAGTAGGAAAAGAAAGCTCAGGCCAGAGCTCACTAAAGAAACAGCCTTGTTTTTTTAAATGTATAGATTATTTTACGACACTTTCAAATTTCAATTAAAAAATATATTTGGTTAATTGCAGGACTAATCGAAGCTAAGAATTCCAATTCAATCCAATCTTTTTTTCTCCAACTAGTACCTCCCCTCCTATATGACTCTTCGTCTTCATATAATCTCAAGAGTTTTACCAGAAAGGAAAGGGAAATGGATTTCCTGATTTCCTATTAACGGATAACTTTTCATTGTTAATTTTAAAATGAGTTCCTGTGCCCAAACTCTTCTTTCTCGTGAATGAGGTTTACATTCCGAGGCTGTGCGAAAACGTTATTGTTTAACAGCAATATTTGCCAAAGATCCAGATCAAACCCAAGAGAATGTTTATGGCCTCAAAGATGTTATCAGAGGCAAGGCACGAAAGATAACTTTTCTTGCAGGGTGGCGGAAAAGGTTTTTGGTTTTTTTTTTATGGATTCTGTAGCTGGGGTCGTTTTTAAACCAGCGACTACTTACAATAATTGGTCACAAACATTATATGGCGCCACTTCTTCGGACCACGAGGATTAGTATACATTTCCAAAAGAAAAGATCCTTCTATATAGTACGTGAAGGCGCCAGATGAAAAACGATGCCTTTTCCTAAAGTTTAGATCAAGGGGATTATATAGATGGTCCTTCATTGCCTGACTGGTCATTTGAGGGCCCGGATCCAGGGCTTGTTTCAGCTGGCTGGAAACGTCCAGGGCCATCGCTTACACTGTTGAATTCAGACACTTTTCTCCGGGAGGGATTTCTGTGGCTCCGGGGGGGGGACATTATAGAGTTCCGGGGGGGGGAGGGGCAGGGGCGGCGCCAGCACTTGCCCGACGGGGGGCACAGTATCCCCGACAGGGGGGCCGAATTCATAATATATATTAGAAGTCTCCATGAGCCCGGGGGGGGGGAGGTGTCCCGAACCTTTACCTCGGTAAAAGTTTCTTTCATTAAACTCGGGCTGGGCTTAATTTTATCTGAAAACTCGGTACGGGCTCGGGCTAAGTTTTAGCTTTTGAAAAGTTGGTCCAGGCCTGAACTTCATTCTCCCCGAGACACGTCTGGGTCTTACATTCTTTCTGTAGATTCGGGCTGGACCGGGACTGTATTTATACTTCAGATTTTTTTTTTTTTTCCCACGGCAATGTCGTGGTAACTTTTCCTTTGTATTAGTGAAGTAAATGAACAATAAAAGATTTCTTTGTTTCTTTTTTTTAACTTTTTTTAAATAACAGGTGGAATTTGTTGGTTAATTACGTGAAAAACATAAAATTTTCGCGTCCGGATTTGGCATATCCCGAAAAGCGCAGATCTCTAACACTCACACTGCTATTTAAATTAGAGATGAATTGCAGAGGGCCAAACGATTTTTATTCGAAACATAAATTTCGAAGCTTGTCAAAGAATATTGTTGATAAATAAAGTGAAAAAAAATTCTTAAGGGTATTTTTGAAACACCTCACTAGTCACCTAATCTTTATAAGCAAACGAATCCACAACAGAAAAAAATTCCATACTTTTGAGCATAACCCGAAAGGAAAAACTCTGCTTCGTACTCTTCTTTCACCCAGCAACCTCCCAATAAGAGGTCATTCCATATTACAGATTTTACGTGCACATTTATGACACATACACGGCAGTGTGTGAGCCACAAAGTATGGAACAGTTTTCGCGGTTATGAGTCGAACCACTGCGGACCACCCTGCCCAGCAATTGAGAAACCCCTTAAGAAAATGCAAAGGCCTAGAAACAAGAGTCCCGCATCAAGTAAGGCGGGGAACCATTTTTTTTTTTTTTTTTTTTTTTTTTTTTTTTGAAACGCGGTTCGTGTTCAGGCCGGGTTGGCCATGTATTTTAATGTCGCGGCTAATTGAAAAAAATCACTTGACAAATCCTATCGAAAACGCATGAATTGATCAATTATTATTTTAATTTAAAATTATTTAAATTTGTTAGTAAAGTGTCATCGTGAAAACTAGCAGTTAAACGTTGCACCTAACTAGTGTCCTGCCCGGGTAATAACAAAAATTTGCATGCCTGAATATTTGTTTTAAAACCGAGCTGCAACCCGAACCGAACCCAACCAAAAATATTCCGTCTACCCGAAACCTGATCGAACCCGAAATACTTAATTTCAATCCCAACCTGAAACCCGGAATCTAAGAAAATTGATCCAAAATATAATGTAATTATAGAAAAATAGTCTGTAATCATATTTCCAATATTAATGTTATCTTTTATGTAGGAAAATAAACATGTAAAGAGTCATTCATATTCAAATATGTAGTTTTTCAATCTGAAATAGATTCCTGCGCGGGTTAGGCTATACCCGACCCAAACGTTCAACTTAAAGTCAATCCGAAACTTACGAAAAATTTCCGTTGACCCAAAACCTGACAACAGTTTTTCTATTGACCCAAAACCGAAACACTTCAACCCGAACCCGACTCGACACAAAAAAGATCTATATAATTTAATACAGTTATGAAAGAAATAGTCTGCAATCATATCTCTAATATCAATTCTATCTTTTATACAGAAAATAAACACTTAAAGCGATTCATTCAAATTTAAATATATAATTCGTCATCTAAAACAATATCTTAGACTTTCTTTTTGTAAAATTAAGCTAATTCGAACTTGGCTCGTAAGTAGTGTTGTCAGGTCTAGTATCTAAAATATAGCTTAGAATGTAAAAGTTCATTTTTTTAATATCATCTCAATCATAAAACAAAGTCATGTTGATGTTAAAAAATAAATAAAATCTTGAAATTCATGCTTATTTTGAAACAGCCAAAGTTTAAAGGTCTGCACAGGCCGGGCTTGGGCCTATTTTCATTCATGGCACTCGGGCCGGGTCGGGCCTAGTCACTACTCTTTCCAGATCGGGCTCGGGCCTTACTTTCTTCTGGAGGATCGGGCCTGGCCTAACTCCTTTTTTTCGTACCGAAACGGAACAGGTTTCAATCTTTCTTGGTCTTCATAAGCCGATATTTTCAGTCCCGATCTCGATCCAGCCCGTATGAAAATCATTGTCTCGGCATGGCCTGATCCGTTCAAAAATGAGTAAAATTTGGCCCAGACCAAAAATTTTTGCAAAAAGGGTATATATTTTTAAATCGACATTATTCTATAATTAATCCTTAAAATTTATTCGTTTTAAAGAATAGTATATTTCTAGGCAATAATATTAAAATTCAGAAAAACGTGTGAAAAAAAAAAAAAAAAAACTCCAGCCTATGACGGAATGTTGTCTTATATGGAAAAATTTATTGATTCATGGAAAATCTATATAATAAAAGCGTAAATCATGTGACTGTCATCAACAGTTCCGGGCTCACCACTTCGCATTTTCTATGCCAGGCGGCCAATTTGGTAATTTAATGTTAGCCGGGCGTAGGTGATAAATCGACAAATATTGTTCCATTGCCATCATGTCATCAGTATTATAATAGTCCATTCCATGCGACTGTCATAAGCAATTTTTAAAGCGTGGTAAATTAAAACAAAGTTTTGATGTTGAAATTAAATGTCATGGCTCATGGTATTATTTATTACTTTTTTGTTTTTTTCTTTTCTTTTCTTTTTTTTTTTTTTTTTTTTTTTTTTTTAAGCAATAATTCAGAGTCATAAATTTTAAATATTTCAGTTTTAAATTAAAGTTATGCATTTTAAATAAAATGAGTGAAAGTACTATATTTTAAATGGAATTAATGCAATACGAAAAAATACGGCGAGAACAATGTTTGGCGATTTATCACCTGCGCCCGGCTAACATAAAAATGCCGAGTTGAGGATTTCTGTATCAGAATCTTCGGATTTGGCGAAGGACTGAGAAAGTAAATTAAATTATGTATAATAGTAACATGATACAATGCTTAGCATAGATTTAAGGGAGACCAAATTGGTCGCCAAGGGCGGTTAGTTAATGTAATAATACGCAAGAAAATATAATACATTTACACCTGCTAAGAAGGGAACTTGTTTATAACGCATTTTATTTCTTTCCTATGCTGTTCCGTCTTAGAAGATTTTACTGTATAGAATTTTTCAGATTTTTAACTCTCCAATATATATACATATATATATATTATTATCGATATTAATCATAGCTGAAACATTTATAAACAAATAGAGATTCATTAAAAAAATGTATAACTCAACCTAGGACGCTTCTTTATAAATGAAGATTATGAACATGAAAAAAAAAGAAAGCTAAAATAAGTATTTTTGGTCAGAACTCTTCCTTTTAACAAAATCGACGTAAAAATCCATGTTTTGTAGAAATTCCGTCTGGTTGGATCGGACAAGGGCCGAGATTTTAACTTTTTTCTTTTTCTTTTTTCTAACCGAACTTTTAATTTTTATACCGGTCCTGGCCATTAATGTTTTTTGTACGGGCCAGGCCGGGCCGGGCTCGGGCGGAAGTTTTAACTTTTATACCGGGCCCGGCCGAACCTTTCTTTCTATGAGCCGGGATAGGACCTGGAAATTTCGGCCCGTACAGACCTCTACAAAGAATTAATTAAAATTGTTCAATCTAATAATACAATTGAGTTTAAATTATCAAGTAAGTCGATGCTCTGTTTTACACGATTTTGTAAATTTCTAAATGCGAACCGACGACCCTAAATACGAATTGTGAATTACATCCCTGCACGGTTCGAGTTACGCTCCACCCGAAATTGACAAAATATTTTTTTCGAACCTGTAACTTGATCCTAAGCATGAAATGAAAAAAAAAAAAATCAATCCGAAATGTAAAACATTTCAGTAAAATTCTGCAATCATATCTCTAAAATCAATTTTATATTTCGAAAAATGAATGGATACATTTACTCATTCATATAAAAGTATTTATTATTATTATTATTATTTTATCATTTGAAATAATAATCTGGAGTTTGCTTTGGAAAAATTTAACGTATTACACGAATCGACTCCCAAGAAACAAAACTCTAATCTCAGATGACCCGAAAATGGAAACACTAATCAACCCGATCCGCAGCAAAATTTTAGAGCCAATGGCCAACACGTTCGGGTAGAATCGGATTAACTGACCCGATACAAGATTTTATTTGTTGTTGTATATACATATTCCCGCAATTTACAATGATGTTATGTATGCATATAATTATTTTCTTATTTACACCTTCCATTTCTTTTCTATATATTAAATAGAATCTATATTATAAAATGAGACTCTACGGTATATTGAAAATAATGAACAAAGAAGAAATTAAAAAATAGTTACCCTATACGCTTTTTAATTCGAAGAGAGCACATGAATTCCACGTCCTGTCTCTTCTTGAAATCGTATTTCTTATAGACGCCAAAGTTTGCGGTTAAATGAATAAACATTAAACAGGAGTGCACATAAATGAGTTCTAGAAAAAATGTATAAGGTTTTCGGTAACATCCGGCCGTTGCGACGACAGACTTTAACCGACAAGTGGTTAAATTCTTAAATTTTCTCGTCGCAGACTAAGGAATAAAATTTTAATTTAGATTAAACTGGTAAAAGTTTGACGTAACTTGGGATGAGGAGTTTTGGGAAAAATCGGGACGTTCCACGTAAATCGGGACCCCTGACAACACTACTCGTAAGTATCAAAACTCAACACAAACCCATCCGAATCCAACCACAACGAAAAATGTATCCTCAATCCGAGCCATGGGTCGGGTCGGGTGTAGGTAAAATCGGGCAACCTGAATCGATACAGGACTCTAATTTGAGATATAATTCTATGGGCACTTTTTTGAAAAACCAGTTTAAACAAAAGAATCAAAACTCATCCCGAAACCGAAAAAAATTATAGCCAAGCCAATCCGACATCCAAAGAAAAAAAAAAATAGCGGCAAGCTTATCCGTGGGTCGCGTTTTCTATAAACTAACGTAAAATCTTTTTTTTTTTTTTAATTAACCTGTCTCCGACGCGACACGACTCGGGTCGTGTGCAGAAAAAATCGGGTTACCCGACCCGATACAGGACTCTACACTCAAGTCAAAATATTTTCCCCGACGACGATTAAATTTGACCCCGACGGAGGGGCCAGGTATGCCCGACGGGGCGGCATATGCCCCCCCCGGACCCCCCTCTGGCGCCACCCTTGGGGAGGGGGGGAATTGCACTTTGACAATTGAAAACACAAAATCTCAAATCTTCCGGGAGGACATTTCATTGCTCCGGAGGGGGGGGGGGATGCCCCCCCTGAAATCAACACTGCATCGCTATGACTTATTATATTCACCAGGACTGCGGAGTCACTAGGAAAAATGACCGACTCCGTCTCTTGGATTTCTGAAACAATCGACTCCGGCATACACACAGGGTTTCTCAAAAAGATTGAAATGCGCTTTAATTTTTTACCTGTTGGAGATATATAGATAATGCAAATTGAAAAAGTGTTCAAAATTAAATAGTAATTAAGATTAAGGATCGACCGAAACCGAAACAGAAACCGAATTTCGGTAATATTTCTATTTTCGTTCTGGGCGAGTCTGATAATTATTATTGCGGGTTCGGGTCGGATTGACCCGATTTTTCAAAAGAAAGTCCATAATATCGTTTAACTTATAAGTCGAATAAGTAAATATGTATTCCTTTCCCTACACAAAAGATAAAAGTGTTGTTAGAGATGACTATGTTTCATAATTCCAATAAAATTTTTATTTTATTTCATTTCGGATCGGGTTCATGGTTCAGGTTTCTTTACGGTTCGCTTCGGACTGACTTAAAATATAAATTTCAGGACCCGACCGAAACACGGATGGACAGAGGTTAAATTGAAAAATCTGTTTTTGTCTGAGATAGATTCCTTCATTGGGCTGGGTAGTCGGACCGACACGGGATTCGGGTTGATTTGGACTTAATTTACAAAAAAAAAAAAAAAAAAAAGAAAAAAAAGAAAAAAAAAACTTTCAAAACTCACTTTAATTTAATTACTGTACAATAGTGTCGTCTATGAGCTGAAGAAACAGTAAGTATAAATGAATCAATTAATGACCGATGTAGCCACAAAAATCACATCTTGCCTTACATTTACTCATTAACATGTCAATAAACTGAAAAATAACTAAATATTTATTAATGTATATAGAGTTAAAAAAAATAAAATAATAATTCAGTTCATAAATTTAAAATTAAGCGTAATTGGTTTTATTTTTTATTTCACTTAAAACTGTTCCACAAAAAGTTTGGAGTCGGAGTCGGCATATTTTTAGCGACTCCGACTCCAACTCTTTTCACCGAAAAATCACACCGACTCCGCTCCACGACTCCGACTCCGCAACCCTGATATTTATAGACTTGATATATACTTGATATTATCTCATCTCGATGATTATATTATTAGGGGTGGGAAAGGACTTAAAATTGCTATATATATAGTTATTGGCGCTTGCTATAACTGTGTCTACCAGAAACAGGGCCGGTGCAACGTCGCGCGCTTGCAAAGCAGTTAAGGCTGTTCTCAACTGCTCTGTTCAACAAGCGCAAAACGTTTTGACACATTTACAAATTCCTTTTTTAACGGAAAGGTATAAAATTGGAAGGCCTGACTGTGGAAGCGATTTGGAATCGAACTGTGTTTTCCCTTTTTGGATCAATAAATTACTTATTGAGTTATAAGCGATTTTGATCATGTGACAAACGTTTCTCACCTTTTTTTGAGAGGTTATTCTTCGTTCGCACGGAAATTTGGTTCAAAACGCCCACTTTGACACTATTTTTTGAAAGATCAATTTTTCAAGATCAAGATTTTGAAAGATCAAGACTGTTTTTGCGTTTGCAAAAACAGTTCGATTACATAGTTTCTGAACAACAACACCTTCTAGTTTTCTGCATTTCCGAACAAAAATTAATTAAAACTTATGTCATAAATTTGCCCTTTTGGATTTGAGAACAGCCTTGATGGGGCCTAACGTATACTGCAATTAGAGATCGACCGAAAATTTGTTTTCGGTAAAAATGCTGCCAAAAATTCGGCATGGCCGAAACTATCTGTATTTCAAAAATCTCGTTTCTTCTTTCGGTAATTTTCAACATGACTCATTGATAATGAGACACTCTTTATTTATTGCTATGAAATTCACTGTTTATAATTATCGGTCATGACTGACTTAAGACGTGAGTACAAATTATAAAGCAAGCAGTGCCTATAGGACTAAACTTTGAAGGCGTTTTTCACTGCTCATTCAAAGCGGCAGACTTAACAGCACAATATAAAATTTTTAGTTTGAAACCGCAGAAGTGTTTCGAACACTCCTTGAGAAAGTTCTAGTATAACGTATGATCATTTACAAAAATCATTATAAAAGATAAATCTTGGTATGTACACCTACAAAATTTCTAATTAGATGAAATTCGTATAATTAGAAAATCTTTCTGTGTCGCAGATGAATCAATTACATTTTATTTTATATGAAAATAAAAAGTTTTGGTTATAGATGCACAGAGACCCAACTTGACACATGTATAATTATCCGTATAATTAATTAATAGTTCTGTATATTTACTCGTGTGTATCTATTAATTGCTTAAAAATTTTGTGGTACATTTTCGTTCGAAAACAGGAAGATTACCGAAATTCGGTTTCGGTCGATCCTTAGCTATAACTGTGTCTACAGAAACAGGGCCGGGCTGGCGCACAACGTCGCGCGGGGCCCTGACAAAGAAGTTAATGCACGTCTTGCCTCACGTATACTGCAATACTGCGGACTCATAATTTTTTTTTTTTAATTGTAGATATCATAGAATGATGTATTAAAAAAAAACTAATTTTCAAAACAAATTAAAAAAAAGAAAATTTATTTCCTAAATTGTTTAAGCCCGAGAAGAGGCAGATATTAAGATATTTCATTCAATTCGTTCTACATTTAATGTTAAATTTTTGTAACAAATAAGTTAAACCAATTGAACATTAAAAAATAAAAATGAAATTCATACAATATAATACTTTAAACACCTATATACTTAGATTCCGTTCAAATGAAATCGAAATAAATCTTAGACTTTTTTCATTTTTAAGTAGTAAATATTTGTACTGCAGATTTTGCATTATGTTTATGACGATTGTACAGTACATAATATGATAAGATACATGCAAAATACAAAACTTTAAATAAAGTAAGATTTATTTCAATTTCATTTGAACGGAATCTAAGTATATAGGTGTTTAAAGTATTATATTGTATGAATTTCATTTTTATTTTTTAATGTTCAATTGGTTTAACTTATTTGTTACAAAAATTTAACATTAAATGTAGAACGAATTGAATGAAATATCTTAATATCTGCCTCTTCTCAGGCTTAAACAATTTAGGAAATAAATTTTCTTTTTTTTAAATTTGTTCTGAAAATTAGTTTTTTGTTTAATATGTCAAGTTTTTTAATAACTACTGCATTCAGACGAACACATTTCAAAATTAATGGAGGGTATCATCATCAAGCTTTGATTTGGGCGATATTGCATCACAATTTGTGATGCAATTTACCTATGTAATAATTCAAAATGTTTCACCAGTGCAGTAATGCCGGTTGCTGTAGTTTGGTCAAAAAATTACAATCTGAACTTAAAAAATCTGCTTGAAAATGTAATTTTTATTTCCACTATGACGCCATATTCCTCTTCTTTTTAATTCTTAAAAAAAAAAAAAAAAAAAAAAAAAAACTTCTTCAGTTTTATGTTTCACGTGAAAATCATTCAATTAAAAATAGGCAAATTATTATTACAGCTTTTGAATTATTTACAACAATGAAGGAAAAATGTTAAATTTTATTAGAAAATGTCCGTTGATTCTCAATGAAAAAAGCGAAATTTGGAGTCATTAAGAAAAATATTTGAATAATGTAAATAAAAATTAGCCCATGTTACTCTCTAGATTATAATACACTTATATGCAAAGGCATTTTATGATCCGATTTGACCCTGGCGTCAGGCAAATGTTTTTACACTTTGAGTTTATAATATTATTAGAATTAGCAAAGAATTAAAAATGAGTGGCATCAGGGACAAAAAGGTGGGAAGAAAAAATGAAAAAGTTATGATCTCCATAGGCTTTTCTATGTTAAATTAACATTGAGAAGTGACACTGGAAATAAATAAGTATTGCGCTGCCGCGCAATACTTAAATAATATGGTTAATAAAATGTGTGAAAAATACCAGTAATTTCACATGTAATGATGTGTATACTTATTTTTAATATCTCAAAATCTTCTATCCTTTACAATATTTTAAATATTTATATTATTATTTATTTATTTATTTATTTATATTATTATTAATTTATTTATTCATTTATTTTTTACGTCTTTTTTTTTTTTTGCGAAGAAACATTTAAAAACAAATCTAGAACAAAAATATTTCATATAGAGGAAACGTTATTTTTAATTGTATAGAGCAGGTCTGTCTAACCTTTCAGTAAGCAGGGGCGCATCTCAGCTCTTTTGGCACTGAATGAAGGGCACCATTATTCACATGACGGAAAACATGCGGCAATATTATCGTACAGTATTAGTATACAGGATACACGCACTTCTTAACATAATACAAATGAATCTTATAGCGGTAGTCAAAAGGCCCCTACGATTCTGGAGTTACATGTATTAAATTTCAAATTATACATTTTTCTATGAGAGGTGTATCTCAAAAATATTTAGGCTAAGGTACCAGAAACTTTAATCGCACCTAAAATAACAACAATAACAAAAAAAAAAAACCATGGAAATCGGATATATTATGCTAGGTTTCTTTTAGGTTATGAAAAGACGTTTAGACTTATTTTGAAGGTCTGAATTGAGTTTTATAAAAAGTACAAAAACAAAAAAACAGGCATGTCAGTGACCGCGGTTCCAGAGAGATAGTCTGGAAGTGCTTTCATAGATGGAAATCATTCTGCACTTTTCATTAATTTTTCTAAGCAAATTAAAAACCCTAAATTTTAAAAGTCAAGAAGGAAAAATTAAGCCCCTTTATCCCCGGTATAAAACAGCCAATGGGCCAGTGTGACAACGGCAAAAAGAAAAAAGCTGAACTTTCATGCACATGGTGTATTTACAGGGGCGGGATAAGGTGAAAAATGTTCATATTACTGTTACTTCTTAAGGCTGTTCTTAACTGCTCCGCTGAACAAGCGCAAAACGTTCTGACACATTTACAAATTCATTTTTGAACGAAAAGATGTAAAATCGGAAAGCCTGACCATGGAAGCGATTTGGAATTGAACTGTTTTTTCCATTTTTTGATCCATCAATTACCCATTGAGTCATAAGCGATATCGATCACGTGACAAACCCGTTTTTCGACAATTCTTGACTGATTTTTCTACTTTCGTGCAGAAATTTGGTTCAAAAAGGTCCACTTTGACATTATTTTCTGAAAGATCTATCGCGTTTGCAAAAAAAATGGAAAAAACAGCTCGATGACATAGTTTCTGAACAACAACACCAGCTAGTTTCATGCATTTCCGAACAAAAATAAATTAAAACTTATGTCAGGAAGTTGGCCTTTTGGATTTGAGAACAAGCCTTAAGGCTGTTCTCAGCTGCTCAGTGTTCAACAAGCGCAAAACGTTTTGACACATTTACAAATTCATTTTTTAACGGAAAGATATAAAACGGGAAAGCCTGAACAGGGAAGCGATTTTGAATCGAGCTGTGTTTTCCATTTTTGGATCAATCAGTTACCTATTGAGTTATAAGCGATTTTGATCACGTGACACGGCATTTTTCTCCCCTTACTGGCTGGATTTTCTTCTTTCGTTCGGAAGTTCGGTTTAAAATGCCAACTTTGACAGTATTTTCTGGAAGATCTATTGCGTTTACAAGAAAACGGAAAAATAGTTCGATGACATAGTTTCTGAATAACAACACCTTCTCGTTTCATGCGTTTCCGAACAAAAATGAATTAAAACTTATGTCAGAAAGTTGACCCTTTGGATTTGAGAACAGCCTTAAGTATTAAAAAGAGCTATTGCAGTTATTACCAATTTTTAACCATCATAATTACATTTTATAAACAATAACTACAAATCGAGAAAATATGCATGATTAAATTTTCAAGGTATGTTTCGGGTGTTTAATGATGATCTGGTTTACACAGAAATTTTACTTCTAAAAAGTCTAATAACAGGAAGCCTTCATAAGGGTGCCAAGAAAATCTTCAAAGGGCGCCATGGCGCTCGCGGGTGTCGCGTTGGACAGCCCTGGTATACAGAGACTAGAGCTCCCTAACAAGAGCCCAATTGGCGCTGGGCTGCTTTTGCCTGTTAGTTGGGCCAGCACAGTCAGAAAGCACATTACAGTAAAACCTGTGCAAACGGGACCTGTCTATAATGGAAATGTGTCTAAAACGGAAATAAATTACACTCTACAGTAGTGTCAATTTTTTGAAAAACTCTGGGTGGGCTCAAAACTTTTTGAATAAAATAGCACATACAATTTTTTCGCCTTAGTAAGTGTGAGTATAGAGACATAGGCGGGGTAGGAGTAATTGACTAAAGATGATAATTCGAAATTAAATTATGTATTTTTCCAAGCAAAATATAAAATTATTGTAATTTAATTATAATTTGATAACTAATTTTATTAAATTATATTTTCACGAGGTCTGTCCTCATTAACCCTTTATCTACGGCATTATGATCTACTGCAATTTTTTTCATGTGATATTTTTTTTTTCAGTTACTACAATGAAAATTAAAGGATAAACATAACCACAAGGTATTTCAACTGGCATCAGAAAATATTTTCAATTTAATAAGTATTATGAAATATAGGCTTTTTCTTATTTACAAATAAATCGTTTGGCAAACTCCGGTGCCAATCATTTATTTCAACACTTTAGAATTGAAAATGCTTTGCTCTTGAAAGGTTAAAAAAACTATTTTTTTTTTTTTAGGTTTCGATCTTGTTAGCAGTCTTTTAGTTAGGCGACGTCTATATTCCAGGGACAACATGTTCTCTCGCATCTCCACATATGCAGTATATGAATTTACATATGCCATTTCTAGCATGGCAAAAACGAGCCGGTGCCACAACTATTTCGATTTCCTATAAATAAAAAAAAATAAGAATAAAACAGAAAAGAAATACCAGGGAAATCATTACTACACCACAATTTATTAATTACATTTTAAAGCAGATGAAAACGATGGATAACTTCACAGACGAAAAGTAAACAAGACGTTTTTCTCCAACTCCCAGTGGGCTCCACCAGTGGCTGAGAGGTTCTGCTCTCGAAACTGGTAGACGGGAAGTGCTGGGTTCGATCCCAATCGCGCCTGTCGGCCTAATCGTTCGGAGTTTTCGTGGTTTTCTTCGAGCCATGGATTTCCATGCGTTAATACGGGTTAGGTTCCCTTAGAAAGACCCCCACGAAGGGCACTCCCCCTCGGGCCTATATCCCTAGTGTAGATAATCGGCCGTCACAAAATCAACCAACCAACCAACCAACTCCCAATGTACTGACGGTACTTATAAGTACCACCGAGTAATTCAACTGTTAAATCAAATACATTACATACCGTTCACCTAAAATAGCTAGTCAAATTCTATTCTAAAATCATAATGAACACATAAAAAAAATCCA
Organism: Maratus speciosus; assembly: GCA_963932465.1. NCBI lineage: Eukaryota > Metazoa > Arthropoda > Arachnida > Araneae > Salticidae > Maratus > Maratus speciosus. Next base: position 607,521,052 of record OZ010788.1, on the reverse strand, counting down.
ACACTTTTCTTATATCCTTTACTGTGTTTGCAGTAATAAAAAGACGAGCGTGGCAATCTGTACAAAATGTCGGCACAAAATACATCGACTGCTTCAAAGGTAGCCTTATTCCCCTCTAAAATAACAAACCTTAGAACTACTGCTGCCATGTATTCGGATAAAGTTAAGTTAAAAGAGTGTTTTTTGCAAAGTTCCATTAGAATATTAGTAATATTCACTATGGTATAAAAGTTTAAACTGGGTGGTACTTATAAGTACCGTCAGCAGATAAAGGGTTAAGGCTGTTCTTAACTGCTCTGCTCAACAAGCGCAAAACGTTTTGACACATTTACAAATTCATTTTTGAACGGAAAGATATAAAATTGGAAAGCCTGGCCATGGAAGCGATTCGGAATCGAACTGTTTTTTCCATTTTTTGATTCATCCATTACCTATTGAGTTATAAGCCATTTTGATCACGTGACAAACTCGTTTTTCGCCCGCTCCTGAGTGATTATTCTACTTTCGTGCGGAAATTCGGTTCAAAGCGTCCATTTTGACGCTATTTTCTGAAAGATCTATTGCGTTTGCAAAAAAAATGGAAAAAACAGCTCAATGACATAGTTTCTGAACAACAGCATAAGCTAGTTTCATGCATTTTCGAACAAAAATAAATTAAAAAATATGTCAGAAAGTTGCCCTTTTGGATTTGAGAACAGCCTTAATATGTATTATAAATAACATAAAAATTGCAAACTATTGAAAATGCACAAAACTACAGGTCAAGAAAAACATACAGTTTAGCCACCTAATTGCTTTATCAATTAAAAACATTAGAACACATGGCAAAATATGCAGGAAATTTGTTTTTGAGAGAAATTTAATTTTACATCCGCTGAAAGGGCTTTAACACAATTATTTTGAGAAAATCAATAAAACCAAATTTCATTTCAGCTATTAAATAAATAAATAAAAAACGAATTAAATCAATTGAAATTGGGTAGGTACAGAGATAAAATTTTGGGTAGGCTCGCGCTCCACCGGCCTATATAAGTTAGCTGCACTGACCGTCTAAGGTAGGAATATCATACAATTATACCAGCTAAGACAGAAACTTGCCTAAAATGGGATATTTTTAACCTAGTGAATTCCATTACCTAGTAGTACCATTTCGTAGGTTTTACGTATATATATTTTGAACAAAGAAAATTAAAAAAAAAAATAATAAAATAAAGAAAAATATTCCGCAAGCCTTGTGTTTGTGCCAAGTCTAGAGATATTTATAAACTTTTGAGGGAGCCTCCTCTTTCTACTCCCTCCCCCCCCCCCTTCTTTAACGAGGGTCCTGGTCCTGGAAGCATCCCCGCTTGAATAATCTGTTATGAGAAGAAACTTTATATTCTGAAAAAGGTAACATGCAGAGGTATAAGATTGTATATAAGAATAAGGCAAGTATTGTCATTTAAAAATGCTTCAAAATATAATGAAGCTCCAAGTAGAGGTCTGCACGGGTCCGAGCTTGGCCCGAGACCCGTACCCGGCCCGGCAGAATGAAGGCGAATTTTCCAACGGGCCGGGCCAGCAGAATTAGGAAAATTTTTTCAACGGGCCGGGCCGACAGACAAAATAAACGGGCCGGGCCGATAAAAAAAATTAATCGGGCCTATCGGCCTGATATAAGAATTCAAGCGAAGCAGATAAAATACGAGCCATTTTCAATGAATACGATTTTTTCGAGAAGTATAAATGTGCGTCACGAGCCGATGCGAGTTTAACAACATCAATACAGATATGTAACATGTCCATCGTAGATATCGGCATCGTACAGTTATAAGATGTCTGATTACGGGTTTAATTTTTTTCAGCAGACTCGTGCCGGGACGGAACTGGTCTTAATCGATCTCAGGATGTGTAGGACAGGCATTATGTTTTGTAAAAGTATTAATAGTGATAATGAACTTCTGTTAACAGTATCTTTGGAGATATACCTTAAGGTGGTTCTCATATTCACTGCTCAACAATGCGAAACTTTCAAACACATTTTCTGACTCATTTTTAACTATAAAGGCATAAAAGTCACAGGCCTGACTATTGAAGGCATTTGGAAACGAATAGCTTTCTCCATATTTGATAAATTATACTTATATAGTGTATATATTATAGATAACAGAGATTCTTGTCATGTGACTGTACGTTTTTCTCCTTTCCTGTGCTATCGCTTCCGGAAATTCGATTCATAACGCTAACTTTGGCAGTATTTTCAGAGAAAGATATATTGCTTTTATCAATGAAAAAGACGGCATTTACATAGTTTCTGAATAAGAATGCCTGCCAATCTTACGCGTTTCCGAAAAGAAATGAATTCTCAAATGTGTCGAAATGGAACTTCTTTCGATTTGAGAAAAGCCTTAAAAATGAGAGAAATATTTTCGCAAATCTACTTTTTATCATACAGCTTCAAAAGGTATCATGTTTTTAATCCTTTATTCTGAACTACATTAACTTTTTAATGAATCCTTATTGGAATTTCGAAATGTCTGTAGAGACGATGACTAAAACACTGTGTAAATCGTTAATGTTTACTATTGTGTGTTTTCTGCTTTGCGAACACATAGTAATCTAAAATATACTGTAAAATTTTCCCATAAGTATGTACGTAGTATTCATTAAAAGAATCTTAATTGTAGGTCGAGAAAAAACGGATTTTTTTTGTAGAAATTGAATCGGGCCGGGTCTGTCTTCACTAACTTTTGTATGGGCCGGGCCGGGCCCGGCCCCGGAAATTCTGGCCCGTGCAAACCTCTAGCTCCAAGTAATATGTTCAGAAATATTTTCTGAAATTAATTCAAAAATCCAAATCCTTAATTTTGGCAATCATAAAAAGTAAAAAAAAAAAAAAAAAAAAAAAAAAAAAATATTAACTCAATTTATATTGGGCCTAACTTTTAATAAGATCATTTTTATTACAAAAAAAAAAAAAAAAAAAATACTTATAATAATAATAAACACAGTAATTGAATACTGTATTTAGATGGGTTAGTTCAACACATTTAAAAAATGTAATTGTTTAGCCGAAATCTTTAGAAATTCAATTTGATTTTTAAAAAAATTACAGATATATTTTTTTTCCCCTTGTAGAACTTCATGATTATAAGTTTCTTTAACCACCCTTTTCTTTCACTCTAAACTACATTGAGTTTCTTGTTGAATCTTTATTTCGAAGTAATTGTCTAAATACATTTTTTTAATCAGTGTTTATACACGTAATTGTCTACGTCTAAGTGGTCATTAATATTACTGATATTCCGCACTCCATGAATTGCGGACGTATAATCTGAAAATAAAATCTATACATAAGTGAGATTTTTGAAGAACTTTAAATGTATAGGATAATATTGCTCCAGAAATATCGGCATGTTTTGTAGAAATTAAATCGGGCTGGGCCGGGCGAAACTTTTAGCTTTTTATCCGGCCAGGTCAATAAAGTTTTTGTACGGGCCGGCCGGACCTGTCTTTTAGCTTTTATACCGGGTCGTGCTGGGCGAATAAAGTTTTTGTACGAATCGAGGTCCCGAGCCTGGAATTTCTAACTTAAGACCTACCTCAAAGTTGCATACTAATTTTAAGCTTTATATAATAAGAGATGGAATTTTTTATTTTAATTGCTGTTTCATAGAGCTATGTAATAACATTAACATGCACAATTTATTTGACCCAAGTTCTGACTTTTTATTTATTTTTTACTTGTTAATTATTTAAATTTGAAAACTTTACGTTAAAAAAAGATCTTTGCGTTTATTATAATAATTATTATTTTGCTATATCATTTACAGAACAGGACATTAGACGGGGTCTTTAACAGAGCCGAGCCTAAGAAATTTGTACCGGCTCTTTGACCCTCGTAAAATTCAAGCTTGCAGCATTTTATAAACAATTTAATTGCTAAAAGCAAGACGAATTTTGTAAATTATTACATGCCTGAAATGTTGAAGATTCCAATTATCTACTATCCCGCCAGTTTTATTCTGCTGACAAAATAAAATGGCATGCACAATATTTATAGCTGAAATGATTTTGAGAAATTATCATCATTCATGCATTTCGCCTTATTTATAATCTCAAAAATCCAATTACATATTAGCCGCAAGCAAGATGCTCCTTGTATTGAAAATCACTCGCCAATAGCAAGATAAGCCGCCAAAGGAAACACGTTGTGTCTCGAGGTGGAGGAAACCTTTTACGGCACGATTTACGTCACAAATACAACAGCACAAACCTGATAGCATTGGTCGGTTAAACTATGCCGTCATAAGAGAAATAGTGAAACAGTTGAAAGGGGAATGGGGAATTCAAAATAACGTCCTAGAACTCTGCGCTTCTCAACTTGTGAATCAAATTTTCGATTACTCCAAGCAACTGGGAAAGTGGAATAACCAACTATCGATCCGAATTTAGATGCATTGTACACGGATGCCAGTTAACCAAGCGTTCTAATTTCCCATTGTGATCTTATAGAATGGCTGAAAAGTTCTTAAATGTAAAATTGCCATTATTATCATCGATTTGCGTGGGGGAAACAAATGTGGATGTGATCTAATTTAATCAGACAAGGATTATTAAGCCCAAGTGCCGTACATAATTTGTGACATTCGGAATGATGCGAGATTTTGTAATAATAAAGTTATAGAGATAACGCGTAACTCCTTTGTAGTCATTATACAAAGTGTATGAGAATAATTCTCATCTGATACATATTTTCGATCGAATTCAGAATAATATTATATTTGGCTGATTTGTATATATATTATATACATCTTTTAAAATATTTTCGGACGAATAGTTCCTCCAACTTTGATCATTCTTCTTTGGCTAGGGCCGGCAAAGGGGTGGGGGGAGGAAGGCTATTTACTGCTCCTTCGATTTAGAAACTTAAAGCTAAATTATCTTTTTTTTTTCTTTTATGATTTTGAAAAAAGTAAAAAAAAAATTATCCCAAGTTATTTAAGTTAATTAAGAGAGTAAAAATACTAAGAATATTTCGTAGGACTCTACCCTTTTGAATTACCCAGTGGAAAACATGATCTTACCCCTGTTTTCCTTTTACAATGTTTAAAGATTACCTTAAACAGGGCATGGGACGGGGGGGGGGGGGGTCAACTGATGGGAAAAAAAATTATTTTGAAAAAAAAAAAAAAAAAAAAAAAAAGCTGGTAGAAGCTTATTTTTGCATTTTTAACTAATTCTTATTCTTAGAATTATTTCGTTTCTGTATTGCTCTTTATATTGATTAATTTTATTCCGAGGGGATTTTATGAAAAATTCTTAGTTTATCTCATTTTAATTTCATATTCTTCATTTTCTAAAACGCAGCCTAGGCTGCGAGCCATATGCACATCTATTTAAAAAAAAAATCTTTTTCCTCCATGTATTTCGTTGTAGAAAACTTCTTCCAGAAAAGGATAGTGTAAGTTATGTAAGAATGCAGTAGCTGCCTTGTTCGCCTGTATCTACTCCGTAGCTATTACAAAAATGCTGTGATCGACATTAGAATTTTAGTATATTGTTGTAGTAAAATGAGCTTGCTTTTTTTTTTTTTTTTTTTTTTTGTTATGAGGATAGTCTAAGCCATAGGAGCCAGGCCCTTTGCATCTTGAGGCTCAAATATTTCATTTTTTGATAATTAGCCGAGATATTAATTAAACACCGCGATTAAAAAGGCCAGTCGACAAAAGCGTCGCAATTAGTGTTGAATTCAGACACTTTTCTCCGGGGGGGGGGGTGTTCTGTGGCTCCGGAGGGGTGTGAAATGCACTTTTTGACCATTGAAAACACAAAATCTCAAATCTTCCGGAGGAAAATGTCCCCCTCGGACCACCCCCTGAATTCAACACTGGTCGCAATGGTGCGTTCAAGAAGCACATTCCGAAGCATGGAAGAACAGAAGGCTCTTTTTTTTCCCGGTCGTTTTTCAAAGCAGGCACTCAAAATACGGAAAAATTGAAAACATATTCTTAAATTCCATACTTTTTACTTTCGATCGCCAGAATCCATTAAAAAAATACGAATTTCAACCCTTTCAATAGAAAGTCTGATTTCGCGGATTTTTTTCTCTCTTTTTTGGAAGCCCGCATCCGCCCGAATTTTCGAGATACGGAAAGAGGAAAAATGTCTACAATGAAGCAATCTGTTCCAAAAAATGCGAAAATTAACCCTTTCAGGACTTCCTTTGCGACTCCTCGCGACACTCTTTTTCCTCTTCTCCACGTTCGTTCTTCGGACACTTACATCGCATAAAAATCTCGAAGCATATAAACAATTAGGGGAAAAAAAAAAAATCTGCAAAATTTTCGCTCACCACGCGAATTCTGTTGGATTTTGCGCATATATTTTTACAACTAAATATTGACATTCTTGCACGAAAATTATAGGCATGCTTGCGAAACATTACACTATTTAGAACTCGCATAAATTTAAAAGATTCCGGACGATAAAAACTTTTTTGTTTTTTTAATATTAAGGCTGTTCTTAACTGCTCTGCATAACAAGCGTAAAACGTTTTGACACATTTACAAATTCATTTTTTAACGGAGAGATATAAAATTGGAAAGCCTAACCATGGGAGCGATTTGGAATTGAGCTGTTTTTTCCATTTTTTGATCCATCAATTACCTATTGAGTTATAATCCATTTTGATCACCTGACAAACCCGTTTTTCGCCCGCTCCTGAGTGATTATTCTACTTTCGCGCTGAAATTCGGTTCAAAACGTCCACTTTGACGCTATTTTCTGAAAAATCTATTGCGTTTGCAAAAAAAAAAAAAAAAAAAAAAAAAAAAAAAAAAGAAAGAAAAAAAAAAAAACAGCTCGATGACATAGTTTCTAAACAACAGCACCAACTAGTTTCATGCATTTTCGAACAAAAATAAATTAAAACTTATGTCAGAAAGTTGCTCTTTTGGATTTGAGAACAGAATTAAACCAGTTCTCAAATTCCTTGCTCAATGAACGCGAAACTTTGACTCATTTTTACACGTAAGGCTATCACTGTAAAAAAAAAAAAAAAAAAAAAAAAAAAAAAAAAAAAAAAAAAAGATTTCGAACGTTGCATAACTGTGTGGAATTTAAACTTACAACTGTTATTTTTGATTTTCGATGAACAACAAGATTTCATTTATGCACACCCTGTATAAAAATAAAACAGACAGGAGCGTGCTTATGACTCCCGGTCTATGCTGCCGAAGGCAGCGTAGCAAACAATTCAAGGTTTGTTGGGATAAGTGGATAGATCATACAAATTCGGGAGTGTACGCTGCCGAAGGCAGCCTTCACCCTTTGGGCCTTCACCCTTTGGGCCTTCACCCTTTGGGCCTTCACCCTTTGGGCCTTCACCCTTTGGGCCTTCACCCTTTGGGCCTTCACCCTTTGGGCCTTCACCCTTTGGGCCTTCAGCATTAGGTTAGGATCTTTAGAAAGACTTTCGTTGAAAAATATATAAAGTCATTCAACATTGTTATTAGGTATATTATCAAACATTAGTATTAGGTATATTAGGTATATTAACTAAATTAAGGTTTTAAGGACACGTCCGGTCAAAACCTCGTGGGTCAGTTAGTATTTAAATAATCATCTATTTAGACTATAGCGAGAAATATACTGATTTTTTATCCTAATTTTCTGATTTTTGTAAAATTACAAGGGCAACATGACTGAGGGGAAAAAAAAAGACAATGACAATAAAATAAAAAGAAAAATGCCCAGTTTAACTGATGGCGTTGAGCTAACAGGTTATTCACATTAATTGTATATTATACTCTTATTTCAAAGAATAATGCCCCATGAAAAATAAAGAAATCGACAAAAAGTATAATAAAATAAAATCTAAATTAAGCGGGGGGGGGGGGGATTAGCTACCCCATTTCCTTCCTTTATACTTAACCAATGAAGCTTTAGATCTAATCAGGGAAGCGCCTTATCAGGATAAACCGGCATACTAAATTTGAAGCAAATCGGATAATTCTGCATGAAAAACCCACTTATCTGAATTAAGGGAGGTGGTTACCCCCCCCCCCCCCTTTATACTTAACCAATGACCCACCGAAACTAATCAGGAAAGCGTCTTAACACTAGAATGCTCGGAAAATTTACTCAACTTTCATAAATATTTGACACCAGATTTTTTATTTAGAATTATTTGGCTGATTTTTTAACGTAAATCTGCGCAGTTTAAATTTAACTTATTTTATGAAAGAATTTCTGGTTCCAGTTCACATTTAATCACATGGTCGGAGTCGGATCGACTCCTTCCGGGGCATTTAGTGTTAAGGAATGAATCTATTTACAAAATTTGAAGCAAATCGGATATTTCTATCAAGAGTTATCGCGTTACGTAACATTACGTAAGTTCAGACAGAACCTGCGCGGGTACATTAGCTGTCCAGCTTTGATAGTCTGTGAGCTAAAAAGATGATGCGGGGGGGGGGGGGGATGAAAAAAGAATTAGCCAGTAGTTCGAAACATAAAATGTAAACTATATTTCAAAATAGACATATTAAAAAAAATCCATATAAACATCTAAAATACTAGTAAATAACTACATGCTGCTTGCCTTTTTTTGGAAGAATCATTCTGATAATTAAAGCAACAAAAATTTTCTAATATGAGTCATTAGCCATATTATATTAACCCATTAAAAGTTTACATCAGAGCCATAAATTTATTTAAAAGTTCTTTAATGTGAAAAAATTAAATTACTAGAATCACCTTTTCAAAAAACATATCCTCTTCATGTTAAGAGTGTAATATTTCTAGTTTTCCGTTCTTAATTCATATTGATATTGAAATTGAGTTGAATAAACTGCGAAAAGAAAAAAATAGATGAAAAAGCAAATATCAGACTTTCTTTCAACAGCTGCTTACAAATTCAAGAACTTTTCTGAAATTGAAGTGCTTTAAATATGATTTTTTCCACTCTTTTATTTAGAATTTTTTTTCTTCGTGGAAAATTACTGCTTTAAACAAGATTTTTTTTTTCTCTGTCTATTTATTTATTTATTAGTCAGTGGGATATTTCATTTAAAGGATGCTGGTCATTATTTCAAATCTCTCATGAGAAAATTAATGTTTTTACCTTTTTAGGGTTTCGTTCATCTGAGGAAGCCCTATTCGTCTCGCTCCTCTGTCTGTCTGTTCGTCTGTCACAGAGCCCGTTCTCAGAAACTATACATGTTGGAGGCTTGAAATTTTGCATACTTATAGCTGAACACCACACATCATACGACAAATCATAAAATTTTGAAAAAGTCATACATTTAACCCTTTGGGCTCCCACATGCGTATTTTAAGCAATTCTTTCTAACTGAGCCACTTATTAAATTGGAGATTTGAAATTTTGCATACTTATAGCAGAACACCTGAGGCCAGGCGACAAATCATAAAATCTTGAAAAAGTCTTACGTTTAATCCTTTGAGCTACCACATATGTATTTTAAGCATTTCTTTCTAAGAGAGCCTCTAATTAAGTTGGAGACATGAATTTTTGCATACGTATAGCTGAATACCTCAGACCACACGACAAATCATAAAAATTTCAAAAAGTCTTACATTATTTACTCCCCCGGGTTCTAACTTGTGTATTTTAAGCAATTTTTCTAAACTCCGCCCTTTTCCAACTTTTGCCGACACCCCTTTGACCATTCTTTCATATTATGCACCATAGCCTTACATATTTTAGTTCCACTTTTTACCGCCAGGGGCGCCTACTTATCTGGGAAGCTATGGGCCCAATCGCGGCCGTCGCGAAACAACTTCCTTCTCTTACGGGCCTGCTTCAAGACGAAAATGTACAGCAAGATGGCGGCGCAAGAGATCCGAGTAGCAAACGAAATAGGTCGGATAGTTGTATATTTGTATCAAAAAAAGTGCTAGAAATTTCCGTTTTAGAATATTTTATTGAGCAATTTGTGGCTTGTTTTAGATCTGTTTGATTTATGCATTCAATAATTAAACAGAGAAGGGTCATTAAACAGGTGCTTTTTTTTTCTCCTTTGATTTAAAATATATTCAAATACATTTGATTAGCCGTTTTTATCGGAGATTTTAACTTGAAATATACATTTATTGAAAAAATAATACATTAAAATTATCAACTTTATCAGGAAAAAATAAAAATACAAAAATAGTTAAAGAATTGGGATTCGTGGTATTTTTCGGAGAGTTTAACTTGAAACATACATTTATGACAGGAGATATCATGTATTAAAATAACACAATTTTAGCAGATAATAATTAAATTTCCCTTTAAAAATAAATACGTCTTAATTTAAAAGTATAAATTTCAGGATTGATATTACATAAAATCAAAAATAAAGATATTAATTTTTTTAAACAATTAAAACAAAAATTCTATTTATCAATTAAAATTTTAATTTTAGAATGAGATTGCCCGTATGTGTACATGATGTAGGCAGATAGTGGTAAAATAAAATGACTTCAGGAAATGTTATTATTTCTAATTGTAAATGATTTTCAAATTTTTAAAAACTAATTATAATTAGTTTTTAAAAACCCTTTTACAATAGTATATTTAACAAAGTACTTTCCTAAAATTCCAAGAGCCCAAAATCTTATTGTACAACTCACTATTGAAAATTTAGGTCTGGATTTCATAAGTAAATGCAAGTGTGGAAGCCAACGTTGCTATATATTTAAGGAAGCAGTTTACCTTTTCAACATTTTTAAAAAACTTAAATAAATGATTCGAATTGTGCAATACGTCACTGCATTTCAATGCTCAACTAAAAGTACATTAAAAATAATGTTTAACTGCATATTTAGTTAAAAATTTAAAATAGTTTAAAACATTTTGAATTTTTTAAAATTCTACTTTTTTAAATATTAATATTTTTGCGCATTTTTTTAAAAAGATTTTCAAATGTGTATTACACAAGACTGAGCATGGAGTTTTAGATAAATCAAATATTACATTTAATATAATTTTTTCACTGATATACATAGTGTAAAAGAGTGAAATCTAATGCATCTTCATATACTTTTATTAAAAAAAATAAATAAAATAAAACCATGAAGGACAATTCCATGCTCATATTTTTCACATAATTCCATACTCATGTTTTTCACATATATAATAAAGAACATGTACAAAAAAGTTTAAATCTATATTTGAAATACGAAAAAAAAGGCCTTAGCATTTTTAAAGCATGAAAGTGAAGAAAATAGGAACATGGCCAAAAAAAAAAAAAAAAAAAAAAACATTTAAAGTTGGTTGTTTCTGGGTAATTGCGCTGGGTGCGTATTAATGAAATTTACAATATCTGGCGTTATAATCGCCGTATGGGTAAAAATGAGGTGTCACATTATTTATAATTAAATAGGCTTCCATTTCATATTTTTTTATATATAAAAAATCGATTCTTTGGGTTAATTTTCAGGTGAACTGTCCCTTTAAGTTATGTGTTCGTCAGGAATTGCGAATATAATAAAATAAATAACTATACAAAAATCAAGAATGACAACAGAAAACTCACTTCTAATAAAATAAAATCACATGTATTAAACATGTAACAGTCGTTGATAAGTTTCCAGATATTTCAACTTCCTTAATACTTGTCTGTTTAAGTGATATTATTTTTTTATGCAATATTAAATACCATATATTTTTTAAATTATTGTAAGTATGTGCTTACTGTAAGTGAAAAATGTTATTTTAGTTGTAACACCTACCAACGGAATGTGTATTTTAAGTTATGCATGCATTATGAAAATTAAATTTTTTATTGATAAATAGAATTTTTCTTTTAATTAATTAAAAAATATAACATTTTTATTTATGAGTTTATGTAATATCAATCCTGATATTTATAATTTTAAATTAAGGCATTTTAATGTAAGAAATTTTTAAAGGGAACTTTGTCATAAATGTATATTTCAAGTTAAAATCATAGATAAAAACCGCGAATCAAATGTTTTCGAATAAATTTAAATCAAAGGGCAAAAAGAAGCAAAAAAAGAAAAAAGAAAGAAAGTACCTGTTTAGTGACCTTCGATGTTTAATTATTGAATGTATAATTCAAACAGTCATAACAAAATATTACAAAACGGAAATTTATAGCACTGTTTCTGATGCATACATACAACTATTCGACTTGGTTCGTTTGCTAACTCAGATCTCTTGCGTGACTCGTCTTATTCTTGAAGCAGGCCCGTAGAGAAGAAAGTTGTTTCGCGACGGCCCCAGCCCAATCCCCTCGACTAATCATGGAAGACTGTAGTATTCCGAGTGACGCAGCATTAAGCCTAAAATCGTATAGTATCGTTAAAATCGTATCGTATCGTATCGTATCGTATCGTATCATAGAATTCGTAGATGGCGGAACTCATATATACGGCTAACTCGACATCAAAGAAAACGCGAAAAGCCGCCTTTTAATAACTCAGCAGATATAGGTCTTATTGTTCTGAATTTTCTAGAACAGTCTTATATCTGCAGTCTAATCGTATACTGAAATTTTTACATTTCTACGTGCAGTATATTTTGAGATCTAAATAGCCATTTTTAAAGTGAAAACGTTGGTATGATATCGAGGAAGTTCCTAATTTGAAAATCTCGAAAACGGTTCTAACGATTATCTTTAAATTGATACATAATATAAATGTGATTAAGGCGAGGTGAATAACACTCTTCTTTTTTCTGGGAAAACTCTCGTTCGTTAAATAATTCGATTTTTTTTCTCTCGAAAATGACACGCGCGATTTTTTAAAAATCAAATAAATATGTTTCAGATGAGCCAAATAACAATTTACTTGTTTCCAGAAAGACTCTTGTTCGTTTTATAATGCGCATGAAAAATCGGACTATATTTCTTCGCCATTCTATGGAAATTTCACCGAAAATGCATGACACTGTATTCATACACATGCTTTCTTTTTAACCACTTTTGGGGAGAAAAATTTTGTCTTCCCACCGACTGAGTGGTTAAGGGCCATCGTCTACTGATCGTAAGATAGGCAGTTCGATACTCTCTGATACTTTTTTCACATGTGAATGTGCTTTTTTTTTTCTTTTGAAGTCTGTTAGTTGACTATTATTCTCAGTTCCTTTGTAATTTTTTAATTGCTATTAAGTTAAATAAAATTACAATTATAATGACGCCAATTTGATGATGATTATTTCTTGGCAATTTTTCAACAATAAAAATATTACCATAAATTTTATAAATATATTTAATTTCAATCACTTTACAAAAAATATACATTAATAATAATTATTATTTGAATATAAATCACACGATCAGAAACATAAAAAAATAATTCATTTCAGCTCTTCTTTTTATAATATCATTTTTTATTATTATGACGGTCAATCAATATATAATCACTGACATCCATAATATTATTATTATTATAATTATTATTTTCCTTGCATAAAAACTATTGTGATGTAATAATTCTTTTATAATAAATAATTTAGTTGAAATGTTTTATTTATAAATAACAATGAAGTTTGATAACCCCGAGACAATTGTTTTTATTTAACTTTGCAATATTTACAGTTTACATAATAAGCATATCAGAATTCTGGTGTCGCCATCTTTTGACGCAATTGCGTACTACATTTTGTCTCTTATTCGGAAAAAAAATAACTCTCTTCGCCGCTTTGAAAGAATCTCTTGTGACTAGAGGTCTATTTCGCAAATATTAAGAAAATTACTGCATACAAAAATATTAAAATGGGTAGTATTATAGAGAAATGTTTGATAAAAACGTTGAAGTAGACAGTTTTTAAATCGAAGAATTATTTTAAGAGATATTTAATGTTAAATCTGGATAAAATTGTCTCATTAAAAAAGTCTCATAGGAAAAAAAATATACATGGGAATTTAATCATTTTCATTCAATTTAATCATTCAATAGAAACTCGAAGTTTGCAGAGTGCATTTATTATTTTGAACTTGCCTAATTTTTTGACGGTTTATTTCAATTTTAAATTAAAATTTTCAGAATTTCCAGAGATATTTTTTACATATTTTAGAAAAGGTTATTTTAAATTGTTGCCAATTGTTAAAACAGCGCAAAGAATAATGTATCCTTTAAATTAAAAATTTATTCACACGTGACTATTATGAACAGAAAAAAATCCTTTTAAATTAGAATTAAATGATAACGTGTTAAAAGCAGGAAAATATTAAACATTACGTCATAAAAATTGTTTTTACACATGCTTACTTAAAATGAAAGAAAATTATAAAATAATCAATTATTTTCAAATTAGAATTAAATGGTTACGCATTAAAAGCAGGAAAACATTGAAAATTACGTCATAAAAATTATATTTACACGTGAGTATTAAAAGAAAAAGAAAATTTTTAAATAATAAATTCATTGATATGTGTTAAAAGTCGTAAATGGAGGAAATTACGTCATATTGGCCAAAGTCGCCAAATAATAATATTGCAAAACAGTTTAAATTAAAAAATATATTTATATGAGAGATTTATTTCAAATTTCGAGATGATATTTTTAACTATAGTTGCCAATTTTAAGGTAGCGCAAATAATAATATTATCTTTCTAATAATAAAAATATTTTCAGTTGAATGTTACAAAGAGAAAGGAAAGTTTGGTGAAAATTATGTCAGATTTAAAACGTTACATTTAAAATCTCTTATTTAAAATCATTTTCTTATAGCGTTGTTAAAAAATACCATAAAGCAAAGACTTAGTTCCTTTACAAAGACTTACTCTGTTGACTTAGGTCCTTTTATATTTGGTAATTTTCAAATGTTTAACTAATCTTATTTAATCAAGCACGGAAACAGCAACTAACATCAGCTGATTATCGGCCTTGAAATCCCTCAGTAAAAGGGAAACCCGTTTACAGTAAGATCGCCATTGATTTTTTAATTATACAGAGCAGCCTCGATTATCCGAGCTAATTGGGACTGTTAGTAAACCGGAATCGGAAATCTCGGTTAATAGAAACTGTGTGTAAAAACTCGCCATGCTTGCGAATTTAACATCTCTTTTTTTAAAAATATATAGAACGTTTTTTAAATAATAAAAATAAATATATGTAAAGTTCTGTTTCACAGCTTAACAAAATTAAAAAGAAAATCAATTACCAGTAGTAAATTTTAAAATGCAAATTGAAAAATTTACGAAAGTTCACACAGCCACTGGAAACAAAGCATTGTTCGCTATTGACTTCTCAGGGTCCAATGTTTCTTTGGAGTTGAGTGCTTTTGGGGGCAGAAGGGCCTGTATAGCACGGGCAGTGAGCTAAAGAGTGTGGTTATTTTTAAGGCTCATTCAAAAGGGAAAAAAAAAATCAGACTTTGTTATCGGCTCGGTTAACAGAAACCTCGATTAATCGAAGCTCGGTTAATCCAGGTTCTACTATAATCCAATCTTCCGTAATCTTTTTAAAGCAGATCAAATTAATGGACTTTAGCACAAAGTCACATAGCTGATAACTGCCATGCTTGTTGGCCACCTTTTTTTCAAAAAGTTTGCTTCGCCTTATTCAATTAATGAGATATCTCCGATAAAAATAAGTCACATTTTCCCGTTCTAAAATACTGGTATCCAAAAATCGTAGCATGTAACTGACACTACAAGTACTCATGGAACTAGACTATTTTAAGTCTGATTTTTATTATAGACTACATAAAATTATTAAAAATATATATTATGATAGGAACTAGCGGGCTTCGTCCGCTATTTACGTTACGGATATAAAAATCATGTTTTTTTTTTTAGGGAAAAAGAAATAAAAACCTATTTGACGATAGGTTTATAAAGACACATTTTGTATTTGTTATATTTCCGGGGATGAGGAGGGGGGGGGGGACTATTTTGATTAAATATCGCAATTAGTCCACATGGCAGATATAATTATGATAGACACTAGCGGGCTTCGCCCCTCTATGGCGCCTTATGGGTCCAGCTTCCATAACTCAGAAACTACCTTTCGGACATCAATGCAACAGATTTCAAACGTTATAATTAACTTAATAATCACCCTATATAGCATTAAAGTAAATTTATGAGTACTGCATACTATTTTTTTATCGTAATTTCTGAAGAGAAAAAATTATTTCGGTTCCATTCTTAGGTACTGGTTTGAAAAATTTTGAAAAAGGGGGGAAGGAGGGGACATGAGACTGCTGTTTGTCAAACAACACAACGGGGTCTGGCATATTCAACTTGGTTTTTGATGACTTCAATTGGAAGGTGGTTTGTTTAAAAGAGTGCGTTCCCTGCCCCATGAAAATTGGAACTATTGGTGCACCATCTATGTAAGGATTTAATAATTATAAATTAACATTTTGGATTTATTAATTTAAGGATAAAGTGTTTTTAAAGGAATATCAAATGAAACCCTCTGTGCGATCTGCGATTATACTTACCCACTTGTTTTTATATACAAACTGCTATAAGGAAAATTGTAATAAAATAGTAAAAATTAAATCTGCATTAAATCCCATAAGTATCTTTTTTTTTAATCATTTTATTACTAACCTCAAAAAAGTAATGATATCAATGCAAAAACCCTTGACGGGTTAAAAGTTTCTGACGCAGCACTTTATCTTATGCTCTAAGAATTTTAAATATGGAACTTAAAAATACTGATATCAAATTTTGAGTGACGTTATGCTATTTCTTAAAAAATATATTTGTATTTATTTCATCATTTTATTTTTGTTTTATTTATAATCGCATGTGCAAAAGTTATGCTCAACATGAAAAGCTGCATAAAATTTTATTCGCTGTTGCTTTATCATTTACATCTCTCATAAATTCAAAATATGAGTTTTAAAAGATATGATATAAAATTTAAGTGACGCCTTGATGTGACTTTAAAAGGTTTGTTTTAAAATTCAATTTAAATTATTTTTGACTTGGTTAAAATATTTTTTTACATCTACACAATACTTTTAATTTTCCAATTCACTGTTAAATATATCACTTTCATTGAATCTATACTATGCATTGAAATGTATTTATTTCAATAAATGGATTTATCTTTTGTGTCACGCTATTCAAAATTGTGAGTAAGATTTATGTAAATGGTTTCTTTGCGTCATTGTGTCCAAACTACATGAAATGTATGAAAAAGGATAGTTTGACGCAAATAAACCATTTACATAAATCTTACTCACAATTTTGAATAGCGTGACACAAAAGATAAATCAATTTATTGAAATAAATACATTTCAATGCATAGTATAGATTCAATGGAAGTGATATATATAACAGTGAATTGGAAAATTAAAAGTATTGTGTAGATGTAAAAAAATATTTTAACCAAGTCAAAAATAATTTAAATTGAATTTTAAAACAAACCTTTTAAAGTCACATCAAGGCGTCACTTAAATTTTATATCATATCTTTTAAAACTCATATTTTGAATTTATGAGAGATGTAAATGATAAAGCAACAGCGAATAAAATTTTATGCAGCTTTTCATGTTGAACATAACTTTTGCACATGCGATTATAAATAAAACAAAAATAAAATGATGAAATAAATACAAATATATTTTTTAAGAAATAGCATAACGTCACTCAAAATTTGATATCAGTATTTTTAAGTTCCATATTTAAAATTCTTAGAGCATAAGATAAAGTGCTGCGTCAGAAACTTTTAACCCGTCAAGGGTTTTTGCATTGATATATCTACGGATAGGTTGTAAAACGGAGTTTCGTTCGGATAGAGGTTTGTTTACAATAGAGTTCGCCCCTGGTTGCGAAATGTGGAACTAATAGATTTTTCAAAAGGATAAAGTGTTTTGAAAGGAATATTAAACGAAACCCTCTGTGCGATCTGTGATCACACTTACCCATTTGTTTTAACACTTTCCAACGTAGTTGAAAAATGTTTATGAATTCGGTTTGTCTATCTGTCTGTCTATCTGTAACTCACGTAAATGTACTCGGATTGCCATGAAATTGATATATGTTACTGGGGTTTACTAATGAGAATGAAGTGTTTAGCTTGTATGGTTCATTTACACGGACACTCAAAATAATTCTGTCATATTATGGTCTATGGGGAAAAATTGTTTGCGATGTATTTTAATGGTGTTACACTATTTAAACATATTGACATTGATATATATGACAGGTGCAGTACAAGGCACTTGTTGTGGAATAGGGTGTGCATATAGCATTTATTGTTCATTTACCGGGACACACAAAAGAATTTGGCTACATATTGTCTAAGGACAATAATTACTGGAAGTGTGTTTTAAAACGTGTAGTACGCGTTTTAAAAGTTAACTAATTTTTTTCATACCATTTAGTACTACCATTTAGGCATAAATTTTATATATCCTACACAGGTCTGCACAAAAGATCTCGCGTACATTTCCGTTTATTGAAGGAAATTGCAGAAAGAGAATTTTCAACTGTGCTATGCATTTCTTAAGTGAACTACCATTTTGCATACTACGTAAGTATAGGGGAGACTGGGGAGGTTTGATCATAGGGCGGCTTGACCCACCCTTCAGTTTTCATATTTAAGGCTGTTCTCAAATCCAAAAGGCCAACTTCCTGACATAAGTTTTAATTTATTTTTGTTCGGAAATGCATGAAACTAGCTGTAGTTGTTTGTTCAGAAACTGTGTCATCAAGCTGTTTTTTCCTTTTTTTTTTTTTTTTTTTTTTTTTTTGCAAACGCGATAGATCTTTGAGAAAATAATGTCAAAATGGACCTTTTGAACCGAATTTCTGCACGAAAGTAGAAAAATCGCTCAAGAATTGGCGAAAAACGGGTTTGTCACGTGATCGATATCGCTTATGACTCAATGGGTAATGGATTGATCAAAAAATGGAAAAAACAGTTCAATTCCAAATCGCTTCCATGGCCAGGCTTTTCAATTTTATATCTTTTCGTTCAAAAATGAATTTGTAAATGTGTCAGAACGTTTTGCGCTTGTTCAGCAGAGCAGTTAAGAACAGACTTAAGTGTGTATTCCAATCCAAACTGCTTAGTTTCTGATTTATTTTTAAATTCACCTTTGCTCTCAAACGCATCAAACTGGCAAATTCTCTTATTTAGAAATTACATAATGTGCCGTGCTTGTCGATTTTTTGATAAATGCAGAAAGTATTGCAAAAAATGCTGTGAAAGTGGGCGTTTTAAACCGAATTTTCGGAAGCGGGCGATCTGGGAATGAAAAAAAAAAAGATCATACTGAGAAAATAATCGTTTAAAAATCAAATTCTAATTAATTGAGTAAAAAATGTAATCACACGGCCTCTTATACATCTTTTCAAAATCCACCTCAGCAAGTTTCATGTTTTTACTTTTAAAAATGAGCCTCAAAATGTCTCAGAAAACTTCGAGCTGTTGAGGGTGGAAAATTATTTTTTCGAATACACCGTTAACCTCTTCGGTCCCTGAGTCCCCAAACGGGGACCTCTGTTCCTTTCCTTATAAAAACTAAAATGTCCGATTTTTTTCATTATCACATCACTTCTTAATAGTTGAATGTTTTTTGCGTTCATAGCAAACGAATAAATGGCAGCACCTGAGCTTATTCCCACATATAAAATAAATGTTATTTTCATCCGAGTTTGTAAAATGCCTAAAAATGCTCAAAAGATAGTCTGACCGAGAAAGTGAGACATATTCATAAGTATTTAACTTAAATCATTTTCAATAAAAAAATTGAGGATTTGTAGATTATTTACTTGTGTAAAGCTCTTAAATTTGTGATTGCATTAATTTAGGTTAATGGTTATTAAATTGATGTTTTAAGGGGGTTTGTAGTTTTAGATCCATATTTTTTAACCTAAATGACTAAGCGCCTAAAGGTTCAATTTCAGAAATAATATTTTTTCTGTCATTTACGATGTCATTTTGTTTGGATAAAACCAATGAATAAGTATTTGTATTATTATTATTTTAGCTTCGGAACTGAAGAGGTTAAAAGAATTTCAGAGTTTTATCAAAATGTGTCAACCAAAGCTACTGAAATACTCAAACAATACTCTTTGTTTGAAGCAGATAATTGAAAGATATGTGGAAAATCAACTGTGAAAAGTTTTCAGCTTAAAAGGTGTATTTTTAAAAGTATTTTGTAAGATTTCATCAGATAAAATATATCATAGAAAAGTAAATAAAGTAGGTTTTAAGTAATGCAGAACTATTGAGCTTTCGTTTCCAGGCATAAAGAATTTACAGTAAATTATGTTAAACATAACCACGTACTGTACTTTAAAAAGTGGTTATGTGGAGAGGCTTGACCCAATCAATGTGAGGGAGGGTTGACCAGATGCTCAAAACTCCCTGCTGGACAGAAAATTACACCTGTTTATTTTTTATTAAATATATTCAAAATTGTTAATTGGTCCAAATCATCCAAGCAACCTCATAGCAAATTGGTATATAGTTTTATATACCTTAGATAAATTTAAATAATATAAGTGATCGTATTTACCTACATTCTAGTAGAAGAGCAACGCGAAGCATTAATAAAATTAAATTATAATTCGCGTCAAAAAGTAATTATTAAATTTGAATAATTACGAATAAAATTAAGAGTTTGCGTTGTGAATTATTTAGACGAACTCTTCCACTTATGAATTAAACTAAAATTTAAGCTGTAAAAAAAAGAATTGACACACTTTAAATATTATTAATTAAATAATTACAGAAACTTTTTAAAACTTGATTAAATATTTTATTTACATTGAACATATCTATTTACAGAAAAACATAATATTAATTCAAAAAATAGAAAGCAACACTTTTGTTTGCTTCTCATTATTTTAAGTATGTTTAATCTTTTTTAAAAAAAAAGACAATATTTTCACGTACTCTAATTATTATAATTGTTTCTTTTTGCTAAAGAATTACTCTCTTTCATTTTTAAAATTACCTTAATCTTATCTAATTATTGGTTTGGTCGGATCTCAGATAACTCTCTACCATAAATATCAGAAAAGTATTTTTTAAGATTTTTCATATGATCTTAAGTGGTAAAAGAAAATGTTTAAAATAGTACCTTCTTTTAATATACGGGATGGTGGCCTTTATTCGTCAAATTCCGAGTTGTTGCGTTGCTTAGGATCATGGCAATGTGTCATCAGGAACGCATCCTCAATTTGGCTTGATTAGGATCACTCCGATATGTAGATCAGGAAGACATCCTCAATTTGGCTTGATTAGGCTCACTCCGATAGGTACCTCAGGAAGACATCCTCAATTAGGCTTGATTAGGCTCGATTAGGCTCGCTCCGATAGGTCCATCTCGCCTGGGCTTTACTAGGGCTTACGGGACTCATTGCACGGGCTTTCAGGAGAGCTCTTGCATCCTCTACATCTTTTTTCAGACTATCCTTTTTCAAAACTTATTCTTCTTGCACACCAGCTCCTGCAGTGGGAGGAACTATTTTTGTCTAGTCCACTGTTATTGGATGTGAGAAGATTTTTTATTATACTTCGATAGGCCTATTAGCTAGCAGTCTGCAAATGGCCCCTAACATATACTTTAATATTATTATCTGCCTTAAAGTTTGGGTGGTCTGAAAAGTCATAAATTTATCCCAACACTTTTATTGAGGCCATAAATTGATTCCAACGTTTTTATGATTTTACGACTTCTAATTATACACCACTTTCCATTGGCTTGTCATAAAACGACACCATGGCGTCTGGCTAGTTGTTGTCTGAGATCCGAACTCAATTCAATATTATACATTCATTTTACAATACAACAATTTTTTAAAAATATATATTTACTATTTAAAATCAACTTAATAATTTTTGTATGAACTTACACTCTTATTTTACTTAAATATATAAACATTATAATTTTACACTCATAATTATATTTTATAAAAAATATTTATACAAACAGAAATAACAAATTACGCAATTTTACTTTGATTTAACCAACATGGTGCGGGAACATATCATAGTTATATGTTGCCCAGCATCTCTCCCGGTATCGGAAAAAAAAAAAATAAAAACTGATTGCTGGTTTTATTTTTTTTGTAAAGCTTGAAGGAATGTACGTGTCCATATGACTGTGTATCTACACAGTTTTTGAGCGAAGACTGTAAAGTTCAATTATGAATGGTTCTGGTATATTTTATAAGAAGTTCTCCTATTGTTTCATAACAGAAAGTTCAACACATGATAGCATAGTTGTCTGTTGACATTCACATTTATAGAAGACCTCTGTACTGACAATCAGACGTCTTTCTCGAAGCCTTTTTTCTTTACCACACACATGTTTACTAATTTTGTAACTTTACAGTTTAAGTGCCCAAAATACATTCAAAGCTATAATTTTGTCTGAAATTAATATGCCGAAATAAACCTCATTATAAGAAAAATAATGGCATACGCATTTGACATATTATTTCATCACATACAACCTTATGACACAGTGTTTTATCTAAAACACATTTTATACTGAATAAAAGTAAATACAATGCTTGTAATATGACATGTTATATTTTCACATAATTAATCTGATGTATTCAAATTATAATCAGAAAAAATATTGTATACAAACTTGTTACATTATTTTATTTATTTGTTACTTCAAACATGTATGATCTGTCAAAATGTACAAGCTAATTCATCTCCTTTAATATATCATTACGCAATGCTTTCCAACTTTACCCGATACGAGAAAGAGAGAAAAAAAAAAAAAAAAAAAAAAAAAAGAAGAAGGAGGATTGAATAAAACCAGTTCTGAACGTCCCCGATTCTTTCGAACCGAGGGGTTGGTCAGCTACTAATCGCTTTCTGTGAGGTGAATTGTGCTGTGACAAAATTTTACGACTTCCCAAAGGTATGTATTTAAAACCATTTCATGCTTGTAATTACCGTATTAATTAGTATAATTTCTTGATATACTTTCTTCTTAACTCACTGTGCATGCCTGTATGTAATTTTAAACATAATCTATGCATAAACAGTGTATGTATTTGTATCGTATCTAATGTAAACCTTCTGCTTTTTTTTTATTATTTTGCAGGGGAAAAATGGCGATTCTATCATCGGAATTCTCCTGCCTCATACTGGAACTGAAGCGAGGGTGGCTTTTTATGCATTCAGGTTTAAACTAAACCAAATTGCCTTTCAGGATTAAAAAAAAATGCATATAATTTTCTTTAACTGATTACATTGTATATTTTTAGTCCTTTTTAACAAATACAAATTTTGATTCATGATATTGTGTACTATTAAAATGTAAACAACACGGAAAAATGACTTCTACGGCCTCTCAAAAATGCAAAATATGCATTACGCTGACCTTAAAAATTCACCTTCATTTAATACTATTAAATAGTGTTGTCAGAAAATGCCATTGACGAAGAAGAGAACAATTTTTTTGTCTTAAATTATTATTTATTTAGCCAACAATTCTATCTTAAAAGATTGTTAAATTTTCATATTTATTTATTTTTTTACTGAATGAAATAAAAATTTATTTATTCAAAATTTTATTTATCATTAACATTCCGTATGTGAATTCTACTGTCTAAAATTTAATGATATGTTTAAAAATAAAGGATAATAAATTATTATTATTAATCCAACATTAATAATTATTATTTAATTATAAAAAAAAATGTACTTAATACACTTGTATAATTTAAAAAAAACAAACAAAAGTAAATGATAATTACTACGTAAAATCGCATGCAGCCCTCTATGAGTACCCGGCCGGACCAAAGAACTTCTGCCAGCAGAAAAAATCTTTGTATACTCACAAACAACCACATCCAATTTTTTTTATAGATCAAGTTTTTAAAATAATTACTGTACATACTATAAAAAAAATTAAGTAAATAAATTTATTAAGCCATACTACATATTTTAATAAAATTAAGGCCAATATATATAAATATATTTATTTATTTATTTTGCTTTCTTATGTTAAATTGGCCAAATTATATAAAAAAAAAATTTATGAACTCACACACTCAAATTTATCAATACTATGTATATTTATATGTGTTAAATTTAGAATTGCATTTAATTCTAAGGGAAAGTAAAGAGAAAAAAAAATGCTTAAATTCTAAACTAACATAAATTTATAAAATATTTCATTTAAAAAAAGGAAAAATCTAATTTCTAGCTGATTTCAGCAAGATGTCATTTAATATTTATATTAAATAATTTTGCTAATACATTTTATTAATTGTTAAATTTGCATATTTTTATATATACAATAAAAATATAATAGTCTTACATAAAATTTTACACTACAACAATGTTATTAATTAATTTAACTTGAATTTAAGCCTACTTTAATTCTAATTGAATACCGTTAATAAAAGTAAATTAGCTTATCAAGTTAAATATAATATAAACTATGTTTGTCTAATGTTAATTTTGCTGAAAATTCCATAAATTTTAACTGTAAATGCTAATTGTTATACCTTTTGTTATTTATTTTGAAAACAACACGAACTTATATTTTTATTTATTATTTTTTTTAATTAAATCTAGGAACTAAACACTGAGCTAGACACTCCATAAATGTGTAAAACCTAAAAATCAAAAATTTTCCTAAAGAAAACTCAAAATGCTGCTTTTTACAATATAATATTACTAATTTTATTGTTTCTGAGCATAACATCTAGTAATTATACCATACTTAATTTTTTCTTCGATTCCTTTTTCAGCCAAGAATCCTGAAATTTATGCCTAGGTGATAACTATATATTGATGTATCTGTGAATAATTTTTCTACAAATATTTTGTTGGTGTTGGTGCATACCCAGCCGTAGGCCAAAATTGCACCCTATACAGAAAGCCTTTGGTGAGAAAATTTTAATTTTACTTCAATTATTTATTTGCGTATATTTTTTTTTACTATTATTTTTGTGTGCAATCATGTTGAAATAACTTGCCTTGTCCATTGTTATACATATATATGTTTTTTAAAAACCAATGTGCTACACCAAAATCCTTTTTTTAAAATTTTTTTTTATAACACTTTTGTTCATAAAACTTATCCCTGCTGTCTAAATTCTAGACTTTAGCATATAAGTTGTACTTGAACTACCGGAATAAATCTTAGCACTTTTTGTATATTTTATTATATTTAGGCTTATAGCTGACCGCTATCCTAATATAGAGTGCACTAATAATTTATTCCTTGTCAACCATCTATTTATATAAGAAAAAAATATATATATGAGTATGCTATAAAGCTGTTCTAACTACCCTGAACCTATAGCTTACACCTACTCATTTTAAAGAGTAATTCTGAAATTTTGTCATCTAAATTGTAAGGCTATTAGCAAAGGCTACCCTTATAGAAGACAGAAAAAATTCTCTTTTTTTTTTTTTTTTTTTGAAAATTACTCCAACATTATTTACTATGAAATTAATTAAGTTTTAATGTTATTTGGCTTTGTTAAGATTTTATATTTTCTAATTCATATTCGAAAAAAAAATATATATATAACTTTTGCCTGGAGAGAAATATTTCACTGCTCCATTGAAGTTTTGTGAAGCACATTACATAATTTTATAAGTATGTTTTCGGGTGCGCCCTGCACATTTGCTCAATATTGTAACCCTGAGACAAATTGGCGTTCCCATGTTCCTATCCTTTCTTATTATTATTTTGAATTTTAAAAAGGCAAGTTATTAATTTTGTTTCAATTTTTTTTTTTTTTTTTTTTTTTTTACCTAAAAGAAAAAAAATTTATTTTTAAATTTTGAAAATTTTTAAATTTTGAAATTCGATTAATTATGCATTTTGATTTATTTTTAATACCAATTCATATCCCTTACTTGTCCCTTTGATCATCAGTTTTACCCTTATTTTTATACTTTTTTGGATACTTTTGAGCATTGTCTTTTAAATTCTCATTTTTATCCTCATTTGGATAATAACTGGCATGACTCTGAGGTTGACTATTCCTATATGGCACATGCTGAGGGAAGTAATTTGGTGGGGGTGGGGGATATGGAGAATATCCATAGTAACCACCTGTGGGTGCATAAGATTGAAAATGCCACTGCTGGTTTGGGTTAACAAATCTAGGATTAAAATTCGCTCTCGGTTGATACTGTCCATTATAAGAGTACCTTTTATTAAAATGCCGACCTGCGAAATCTCTGCTATCCTTATATGTATTTTTATTATCATTTTTGTACCAGCACGTTTCTAAAGTATGCGAATTTTTTTTACATAATTCGCACCATCTGCTTGATGCAGTATCTTTTGTTTTAACTTTCAAATTGTTTATTTCGGAAGTCAAAATTTTAATTTGCTCCCCGCTTTCCATATTTAATTTTAACAATTTGTCCAAATTTTCCTCAGTGGAGGTTTTTGTAATCGAATTAATTTCCTTTGATGCAACTTGATTGTATGCATCTTCCATTTGTTTCGCAAATTTACATGCGTCGTTGAAATTTTTCGGCGCCATTCTTCGAATGTCCAAATTTAAATCTGCCCTAACTGATTCTAAAAATCTTGTGAATTTTATCATTTCAAATAAACTACCATTACCGTTGTCAATATTTTGGCCACTTTTATCTAGGTAAAGTTTTGCAGCCGCATTGAATTCACTGATAAAATCAGTGATAGCCTGCGCAGGTTTTTGCCTAAGAGAAAAAAAATTGCTTTGAGCCGCAGAAAAACTTGTTTTAGTAGAAAAAGTATCGATTAATTTTTCTTTAAATTGACCATAATCCTTTTCTGTATTAAGATTTTCTTCGTTAGCTAATTTATCTCTAGCACTACCGACTAATTTCGTTTTCAAGAGCGCTAGTTTCGAAACATTCTCTAATTCCGTTTTTTTAATTAGATTATCGAATTCGTTCAAAAAAAATTTAATATTCGACTCTTTCTTTCCGTCAAAGACGGGGATACAATTCAATAGCGTATCAACACTAGGTTGAGTCATTGTATTCTTTTTAGTTTTTTGTAGCGAATAATTTAGAGAAATAATTTTATTTTTCTGTCCTCTGGTTTTAACTCCAGAAGTATTTAAATCTACACTTCTCCTTTTAAATTTTCGCTTATTGTTGGGCATAACCTTTTAACAGAATGTTTCTGTTTATCATACTTTTTTTTTTTCTATATTACCACATATGTATGAAAATATTCTAAATTGCATAAATACATAAAAACAACAGCACTAAAATTTAAAAAAAATTTCTTAGGAGATGAAGTTGTTTTGTAGATTATTCTTTTACACACATAAATACCCCTAAAATATTTATAATACACGTATATATAAAAAACAACATAATTTCATTTAACAGAAAAATATCTGTCTTTTTCTACAGAAAAAACAATCTTATTTTTTTTTTTTTTTTTTTTTGTATATATTGTACTACTACTTCGTAGTACGACTCATAAATTTTCTTTTGTATCAAGGTGATACAATTTCAAAAATCATAATCTATTGACATTTCAATCATTTTTTATACCAGACATATTATAAAATTTTACTCATTATTCTTATTATTATTATTATTTATACATTATATAAAAAAAATTATTTTTACAAATGTGTCATCTGTGATGTGAATGCCATTATTTCTCAATGGTAACTGAGATCCAACCACAAGAGAAAAGAGAGAAAAAAAAACAAAATTGTAATTCCTAAATTTACCTATTATAAATCCCAGAATTATTTTTCTCATTTCCTTTTTTTTTTTTTACTAACATATATTATTCATTTTATTTATATAAAATTATTATATGTGTGTCATTATTGTTACAATAATAAAATTAATTTTAATAAAATTTTAATCAATTAAACTTACATACCTGCAATATCTTTAAAATTGTGACATTAAAATAATACTTAAATTTATTTTCCTTTATTATTATTATTATTATTATTATTATTATTATTTCTAATGACCTCAGATGAACGTTCCTGAGTCATAGCATCATTTACCTATCTAATGACCTCAGATGATCGTTCCTGAGTCAGAGCACCATTTTACTATCTAATTACCTCAGATGATCGTTCCTGAGTCAGAGCACCATTTTACTTAATGAAGGGGGGATGCTGGACAGAAAATTACACCTGTTTATTTTTTATTAAATATATTCAAAATTGTTAATTGGTCCAAATCATCCAAGCAACCTCATAGCAAATTGGTATATAGTTTTATATACCTTAGATAAATTTAAATAATATAAGTGGTCGTATTTACCTACATTCTAGTAGAAGAGCAACGCGAAGCATTAATAAAATTAAATTATAATTCGCGTCAAAAAGTAATTATTAAATTTGAATAATTACGAATAAAATTAAGAGTTTGCGTTGTGAATTATTTAGACGAACTCTTCCACTTATGAATTAAACTAAAATTTAAGCTGTAAAAAAAAGAATTGACACACTTTAAATATTATTAATTAAATAATTACAGAAACTTTTTAAAACTTGATTAAATATTTTATTTACATTGAACATATCTATTTACAGAAAAACATAATATTAATTCAAAAAATAGAAAGCAACACTTTTGTTTGCTTCTCATTATTTTAAGTATGTTTAATCTTTTTTAAAAAAAAAGACAATATTTTCACGTACTCTAATTATTATAATTGTTTCTTTTTGCTAAAGAATTACTCTCTTTCATTTTTAAAATTACCTTAATCTTATCTAATTATTGGTTTGGTCGGATCTCAGATAACTCTCTACCATAAATATCAGAAAAGTATTTTTTAAGATTTTTCATATGATCTTAAGTGGTAAAAGAAAATGTTTAAAATAGTACCTTCTTTTAATATACGGGATGGTGGCCTTTATTCGTCAAATTCCGAGTTGTTGCGTTGCTTAGGATCATGGCAATGTGTCATCAGGAACGC
The DNA here is from genome assembly GCA_963932465.1 of Maratus speciosus. Lineage (NCBI taxonomy): Eukaryota > Metazoa > Arthropoda > Arachnida > Araneae > Salticidae > Maratus > Maratus speciosus. The sequence continues at coordinate 607,492,240 of OZ010788.1, read as the reverse complement.
ATCCTCAATTTGGCTTGATTAGGATCACTCCGATATGTAGATCAGGAAGACATCCTCAATTTGGCTTGATTAGGCTCACTCCGATAGGTACCTCAGGAAGACATCCTCAATTAGGCTTGATTAGGCTCGATTAGGCTCGCTCCGATAGGTCCATCTCGCCTGGGCTTTACTAGGGCTTACGGGACTCATTGCACGGGCTTTCAGGAGAGCTCTTGCATCCTCTACATCTTTTTTCAGACTATCCTTTTTCAAAACTTATTCTTCTTGCACACCAGCTCCTGCAGTGGGAGGAACTATTTTTGTCTAGTCCACTGTTATTGGATGTGAGAAGATTTTTTATTATACTTCGATAGGCCTATTAGCTAGCAGTCTGCAAATGGCCCCTAACATATACTTTAATATTATTATCTGCCTTAAAGTTTGGGTGGTCTGAAAAGTCATAAATTTATCCCAACACTTTTATTGAGGCCATAAATTGATTCCAACGTTTTTATGATTTTACGACTTCTAATTATACACCACTTTCCATTGGCTTGTCATAAAACGACACCATGGCGTCTGGCTAGTTGTTGTCTGAGATCCGAACTCAATTCAATATTATACATTCATTTTACAATACAACAATTTTTTAAAAATATATATTTACTATTTAAAATCAACTTAATAATTTTTGTATGAACTTACACTCTTATTTTACTTAAATATATAAACATTATAATTTTACACTCATAATTATATTTTATAAAAAATATTTATACAAACAGAAATAACAAATTACGCAATTTTACTTTGATTTAACCAACATGGTGCGGGAACATATCATAGTTATATGTTGCCCAGCATCTCTCCCGGTATCGGAAAAAAAAAAAATAAAAACTGATTGCTGGTTTTATTTTTTTTGTAAAGCTTGAAGGAATGTACGTGTCCATATGACTGTGTATCTACACAGTTTTTGAGCGAAGACTGTAAAGTTCAATTATGAATGGTTCTGGTATATTTTATAAGAAGTTCTCCTATTGTTTCATAACAGAAAGTTCAACACATGATAGCATAGTTGTCTGTTGACATTCACATTTATAGAAGACCTCTGTACTGACAATCAGACGTCTTTCTCGAAGCCTTTTTTCTTTACCACACACATGTTTACTAATTTTGTAACTTTACAGTTTAAGTGCCCAAAATACATTCAAAGCTATAATTTTGTCTGAAATTAATATGCCGAAATAAACCTCATTATAAGAAAAATAATGGCATACGCATTTGACATATTATTTCATCACATACAACCTTATGACACAGTGTTTTATCTAAAACACATTTTATACTGAATAAAAGTAAATACAATGCTTGTAATATGACATGTTATATTTTCACATAATTAATCTGATGTATTCAAATTATAATCAGAAAAAATATTGTATACAAACTTGTTACATTATTTTATTTATTTGTTACTTCAAACATGTATGATCTGTCAAAATGTACAAGCTAATTCATCTCCTTTAATATATCATTACGCAATGCTTTCCAACTTTACCCGATACGAGAAAGAGAGAGAAAAAAAAAAAAAAAAAAAAAAAAGAAGAAGGAGGATTGAATAAAACCAGTTCTGAACGTCCCCGATTCTTTCGAACCGAGGGGTTGGTCAGCTACTAATCGCTTTCTGTGAGGTGAATTGTGCTGTGACAAAATTTTACGACTTCCCAAAGGTATGTATTTAAAACCATTTCATGCTTGTAATTACCGTATTAATTAGTATATTTTCTTGATATACTTTCTTCTTAACTCACTGTGCATGCCTGTATGTAATTTTAAACATAATCTATGCATAATCAGTGTATGTATTTGTATCGTATCTAATGTAAACCTTCTGCTTTTTTTTTATTATTTTGCAGGGGAAAAATGGCGATTCTATCATCGGAATTCTCCTGCCTCATACTGGAACTGAAGCGAGGGTGGCTTTTTATGCATTCAGGTTTAAACTAAACCAAATTGCCTTTCAGGATTAAAAAAAAATGCATATAATTTTCTTTAACTGATTACATTGTATATTTTTAGTCCTTTTTAACAAATACAAATTTTGATTCATGATATTGTGTACTATTAAAATGTAAACAACACGGAAAAATGACTTCTACGGCCTCTCAAAAATGCAAAATATGCATTACGCTGACCTTAAAAATTCACCTTCATTTAATACTATTAAATAGTGTTGTCAGAAAATGCCATTGACGAAGAAGAGAACAATTTTTTTGTCTTAAATTATTATTTATTTAGCCAACAATTCTATCTTAAAAGATTGTTAAATTTTCATATTTATTTATTTTTTTACTGAATGAAATAAAAATTTATTTATTCAAAATTTTATTTATCATTAACATTCCGTATGTGAATTCTACTGTCTAAAATTTAATGATATGTTTAAAAATAAAGGATAATAAATTATTATTATTAATCCAACATTAATAATTATTATTTAATTATAAAAAAAATGTACTTAATACACTTGTATAATTTAAAAAAAACAAACAAAAGTAAATGATAATTACTACGTAAAATCGCATGCAGCCCTCTATGAGTACCCGGCCGGACCAAAGAACTTCTGCCAGCAGAAAAAATCTTTGTATACTCACAAACAACCACATCCAATTTTTTTTATAGATCAAGTTTTTAAAATAATTACTGTACATACTATAAAAAAAATTAAGTAAATAAATTTATTAAGCCATACTACATATTTTAATAAAATTAAGGCCAATATATATAAATATATTTATTTATTTATTTTGCTTTCTTATGTTAAATTGGCCAAATTATATAAAAAAAAAATTTATGAACTCACACACTCAAATTTATCAATACTATGTATATTTATATGTGTTAAATTTAGAATTGCATTTAATTCTAAGGGAAAGTAAAGAGAAAAAAAAATGCTTAAATTCTAAACTAACATAAATTTATAAAATATTTCATTTAAAAAAAGGAAAAATCTAATTTCTAGCTGATTTCAGCAAGATGTCATTTAATATTTATATTAAATAATTTTGCTAATACATTTTATTAATTGTTAAATTTGCATATTTTTATATATACAATAAAAATATAATAGTCTTACATAAAATTTTACACTACAACAATGTTATTAATTAATTTAACTTGAATTTAAGCCTACTTTAATTCTAATTGAATACCGTTAATAAAAGTAAATTAGCTTATCAAGTTAAATATAATATAAACTATGTTTGTCTAATGTTAATTTTGCTGAAAATTCCATAAATTTTAACTGTAAATGCTAATTGTTATACCTTTTGTTATTTATTTTGAAAACAACACGAACTTATATTTTTATTTATTATTTTTTTTTAATTAAATCTAGGAACTAAACACTGAGCTAGACACTCCATAAATGTGTAAAACCTAAAAATCAAAAATTTTCCTAAAGAAAACTCAAAATGCTGCTTTTTACAATATAATATTACTAATTTTATTGTTTCTGAGCATAACATCTAGTAATTATACCATACTTAATTTTTTCTTCGATTCCTTTTTCAGCCAAGAATCCTGAAATTTATGCCTAGGTGATAACTATATATTGATGTATCTGTGAATAATTTTTCTACAAATATTTTGTTGGTGTTGGTGCATACCCAGCCGTAGGCCAAAATTGCACCCTATACAGAAAGCCTTTGGTGAGAAAATTTTAATTTTACTTCAATTATTTATTTGTGTATATTTTTTTTTACTATTATTTTTGTGTGCAATCATGTTGAAATAACTTGCCTTGTCCATTGTTATACATATATATGTTTTTTAAAAACCAATGTGCTACACCAAAATCCTTTTTTAAAAATTTTTTTTTATAACACTTTTGTTCATAAAACTTATCCCTGCTGTCTAAATTCTAGACTTTAGCATATAAGTTGTACTTGAACTACCGGAATAAATCTTAGCACTTTTTGTATATTTTATTATATTTAGGCTTATAGCTGACCGCTATCCTAATATAGAGTGCACTAATAATTTATTCCTTGTCAACCATCTATTTATATAAGAAAAAAAAATATATATGAGTATGCTATAAAGCTGTTCTAACTACCCTGAACCTATAGCTTACACCTACTCATTTTAAAGAGTAATTCTGAAATTTTGTCATCTAAATTGTAAGGCTATTAGCAAAGGCTACCCTTATAGAAGACAGAAAAAATTCTCTTTTTTTTTTTTTTTTGAAAATTACTCCAACATTATTTACTATGAAATTAATTAAGTTTTAATGTTATTTGGCTTTGTTAAGATTTTATATTTTCTAATTCATATTCGAAAAAAAAATATATATATAACTTTTGCCTGGAGAGAAATATTTCACTGCTCCATTGAAGTTTTGTGAAGCACATTACATAATTTTATAAGTATGTTTTCGGGTGCGCCCTGCACATTTGCTCAATATTGTAACCCTGAGACAAATTGGCGTTCCCATGTTCCTATCCTTTCTTATTATTATTTTGAATTTTAAAAAGGCAAGTTATTAATTTTGTTTCAATTTTTTTTTTTTTTTTTTTTTTTTACCTAAAAGAAAAAAAATTTATTTTTAAATTTTGAAAATTTTTAAATTTTGAAATTCGATTAATTATGCATTTTGATTTATTTTTAATACCAATTCATATCCCTTACTTGTCCCTTTGATCATCAGTTTTACCCTTATTTTTATACTTTTTTGGATACTTTTGAGCATTGTCTTTTAAATTCTCATTTTTATCCTCATTTGGATAATAACTGGCATGACTCTGAGGTTGACTATTCCTATATGGCACATGCTGAGGGAAGTAATTTGGTGGGGGTGGGGGATATGGAGAATATCCATAGTAACCACCTGTGGGTGCATAAGATTGAAAATGCCACTGCTGGTTTGGGTTAACAAATCTAGGATTAAAATTCGCTCTCGGTTGATACTGTCCATTATAAGAGTACCTTTTATTAAAATGCCGACCTGCGAAATCTCTGCTATCCTTATATGTATTTTTATTATCATTTTTGTACCAGCACGTTTCTAAAGTATGCGAATTTTTTTTACATAATTCGCACCATCTGCTTGATGCAGTATCTTTTGTTTTAACTTTCAAATTGTTTATTTCGGAAGTCAAAATTTTAATTTGCTCCGCGCTTTCCATATTTAATTTTAACAATTTGTCCAAATTTTCCTCAGTGGAGGTTTTTGTAATCGAATTAATTTCCTTTGATGCAACTTGATTGTATGCATCTTCCATTTGTTTCGCAAATTTACATGCGTCGTTGAAATTTTTCGGCGCCATTCTTCGAATGTCCAAACTTAAATCTGCCCTAACTGATTCTAAAAATCTTGTGAATTTTATCATTTCAAATAAACTACCATTACCGTTGTCAATATTTTGGCCACTTTTATCTAGGTAAAGTTTTGCAGCCGCATTGAATTCACTGATAAAATCAGTGATAGCCTGCGCAGGTTTTTGCCTAAGAGAAAAAAAATTGCTTTGAGCCGCAGAAAAACTTGTTTTAGTAGAAAAAGTATCGATTAATTTTTCTTTAAATTGACCATAATCCTGTATTAAGATTTTCTTCGTTAGCTAATTTATCTCTAGCACTACCGACTAATTTCGTTTTCAAGAGCGCTAGTTTCGAAACATTCTCTAATTCCGTTTTTTTAATTAGATTATCGAATTCGTTCAAAAAAAATTTAATATTCGACTCTTTCTTTCCGTCAAAGACGGGGATACAATTCAACAGCGTATCAACACTAGGTTGAGTCATTGTATTCTTTTTAGTTTTTTGTAGCGAATAATTTAGAGAAATAATTTTATTTTTCTGTCCTCTGGTTTTAACTCCAGAAGTATTTAAATCTACACTTCTCCTTTTAAATTTTCGCTTATTGTTGGGCATAACCTTTTAACAGAATGTTTCTGTTTATCATACTTTTTTTTTTTCTATATTACCACATATGTATGAAAATATTCTAAATTGCATAAATACATAAAAACAACAGCACTAAAATTTAAAAAAAATTTCTTAGGAGATGAAGTTGTTTTGTAGATTATTCTTTTACACACATAAATACCCCTAAAATATTTATAATACACGTATATATAAAAAACAACATAATTTCATTTAACAGAAAAATATCTGTCTTTTTCTACAGAAAAAACAATCTTATTTTTTTTTTTTTTTTTTTTGTATATATTGTACTACTACTTCGTAGTACGACTCATAAATTTTCTTTTGTATCAAGGTGATACAATTTCAAAAATCATAATCTATTGACATTTCAATCATTTTTTATACCAGACATATTATAAAATTTTACTCATTATTCTTATTATTATTATTATTTATACATTATATAAAAAAAATTATTTTTACAAATGTGTCATCTGTGATGTGAATGCCATTATTTCTCAATGGTAACTGAGATCCAACCACAAGAGAAAAGAGAGAAAAAAAAACAAAATTGTAATTCCTAAATTTACCTATTATAAATCCCAGAATTATTTTTCTCATTTCCTTTTTTTTTTTTTACTAACATATATTATTCATTTTATTTATATAAAATTATTATATGTGTGTCATTATTGTTACAATAATAAAATTAATTTTAATAAAATTTTAATCAATTAAACTTACATACCTGCAATATCTTTAAAATTGTGACATTAAAATAATACTTAAATTTATTTTCCTTTATTATTATTATTATTATTATTATTATTATTATTTCTAATGACCTCAGATGAACGTTCCTGAGTCATAGCATCATTTACCTATCTAATGACCTCAGATGATCGTTCCTGAGTCAGAGCACCATTTTACTATCTAATTACCTCAGATGATCGTTCCTGAGTCAGAGCACCATTTTACTTAATGAAGGGGGGATGCTGGACAGAAAATTACACCTGTTTATTTTTTATTAAATATATTCAAAATTGTTAATTGGTCCAAATCATCCAAGCAACCTCATAGCAAATTGGTATATAGTTTTATATACCTTAGATAAATTTAAATAATATAAGTGATCGTATTTACCTAGATTCTAGTAGAAGAGCAACGCGAAGCATTAATAAAATTAAATTATAATTCGCGTCAAAAAGTAATTATTAAATTTGAATAATTACGAATAAAATTAAGAGTTTGCGTTGTGAATTATTTAGACGAACTCTTCCACTTATGAATTAAACTAAAATTTAAGCTGTAAAAAAAAGAATTGACACACTTTAAATATTATTAATTAAATAATTACAGAAACTTTTAAAAACTTGATTAAATATTTTATTTACATTGAACATATCTATTTACAGAAAAACATAATATTAATTCAAAAAATAGAAAGCAACACTTTTGTTTGCTTCTCATTATTTTAAGTATGTTTAATCTTTTTTTAAAAAAAAGACAATATTTTCACGTACTCTAATTATTATAATTGTTTCTTTTTGCTAAAGAATTACTCTCTTTCATTTTTAAAATTACCTTAATCTTATCTAATTATTGGTTTGGTCGGATCTCAGATAACTCTCTACCATAAATATCAGAAAAGTATTTTTTAAGATTTTTCATATGATCTTAAGTGGTAAAAGAAAATGTTTAAAATAGTACCTTCTTTTAATATACGGGATGGTGGCCTTTATTCGTCAAATTCCGAGTTGTTGCGTTGCTTAGGATCATGGCAATGTGTCATCAGGAACGCATCCTCAATTTGGCTTGATTAGGATCACTCCGATATGTAGATCAGGAAGACATCCTCAATTTGGCTTGATTAGGCTCACTCCGATAGGTACCTCAGGAAGACATCCTCAATTAGGCTTGATTAGGCTCGATTAGGCTCGCTCCGATAGGTCCATCTCGCCTGGGCTTTACTAGGGCTTACGGGACTCATTGCACGGGCTTTCAGGAGAGCTCTTGCATCCTCTACATCTTTTTTCAGACTATCCTTTTTCAAAACTTATTCTTCTTGCACACAAGCTCCTGCAGTGGGAGGAACTATTTTTGTCTAGTCCACTGTTATTGGATGTGAGAAGATTTTTTATTATACTTCGATAGGCCTATTAGCTAGCAGTCTGCAAATGGCCCCTAACATATACTTTAATATTATTATCTGCCTTAAAGTTTGGGTGGTCTGAAAAGTCATAAATTTATCCCAACACTTTTATTGAGGCCATAAATTGATTCCAACGTTTTTATGATTTTACGACTTCTAATTATACACCACTTTCCATTGGCTTGTCATAAAACGACACCATGGCGTCTGGCTAGTTGTTGTCTGAGATCCGAACTCAATTCAATATTATACATTCATTTTACAATACAACAATTTTTTAAAAATATATATTTACTATTTAAAATCAACTTAATAATTTTTGTATGAACTTACACTCTTATTTTACTTAAATATATAAACATTATAATTTTACACTCATAATTATATTTTATAAAAAATATTTATACAAACAGAAATAACAAATTACGCAATTTTACTTTGATTTAACCAACATGGTGCGGGAACATATCATAGTTATATGTTGCCCAGCACTCCCTTAAGTGCTTTTGGAAATATTTTTATTATACACGGTACATAATGAAGAATTAATGATTATATTTCTAAAATAATGTAAATTTATTCTGTAAAGTTACAATAAAATGGGGTGATAAAAAGGGAAATGTTTAAAATTGCTATAGAAGTAAAAAAAAAAATTAATGAAATACAAACTGGAAAGTTGATAAGAAATTTTATTTCATTTAAATTAGTACCCATAGTAGGTAAATGGAAAAGACTTGAAAGGATAAAAGCAGCAGCCTTAAGAAATGTTAAATGTTCATGCCTCTGCAAAAGATCATAACATTGATCAAAATACTTTACTAAGATATGTAGACAAATTTCACCAAGTAGAACACAATGAGATGAAGCCAAACTATGTGGCAGCTAGTGTTGTCAGGTCGAGTATCACAAGAAGTGGGTGTTTAAAACGGAATTTATCTCTTATGCCTTGAATTCCGTTTAAACAGGTTCGTTTACGCATCACATTTTCCCAAATAATTTTTAATAATAATTAAAAAATGTAGCATAAAATACTTTTTTTTAAAAACTAATTTTATTTCCTTTAACAAATATTTCAATATAAAATAAAGTGAATCAAGCCTCCTATAATGTGAGTCAAGTCTCCCATATGTGAGGAGCCTTGGCCAATTATTTTCTCATGATTAAAATTAATCATTTTTTTAATTTCTTATATGTTAGACTTATGCCGCAATTTTACCTTCATAACTGATTGTATAGCGAATAAAATGATACTAGCAGGGATGACCGAGCTAAGCTACTTTTACAGGAAATTGAAAACATTGTTCTATTCTTCAGTATATAAATATTAATTTCTATAAATTTCATGCATTTTTTCCTAAAAATGCATAGTTGCGAACTATCCCTTTTTTTATGTAAACATTATTTCCGAATCATAATCCTTACCATATTTAATCGCACTGCAATTAACACTACTAAAATCAGGCAAAGATTATTATGCGGAAGGAGCGATAACTAAAAAGTGGAATAATTGACAGCTAAGTATATGCTGATAGATATATTTAAAATTTTTATTTTGCTAAAGGAAAAAATAAAATGCTTTAAATTTTGCTAATAATGTACGAAATATAAATATGCAGAATGGAGTGACAGAAGGGGGTGGGGGGAAGGGGGGAACGGTACAGTTCTCAGTACCGGTACCACAGAATATTAGGGTTCCGGTACTTTTTTGTTTTGTTAGAAATTAAGTCCTGCTTCCACTGTCACAAATCTATCATAGAACTGCTTCAGGTATGGCCCCATAAGCTCCAAACCAGCCTTCCCCCCAACCCCCTCTTTCAAGGTAAGTGACACCTCTCAAACCTAAAACGAAAAAAATATGTTACTATAGCAGATACGGTTCTGAAAGTGAGCATATAGGCATATGACATCAGGCTTCATTATTCCACTTCAACCCCCATCGCAGTACAAACATTTTATACACACTCGGGACAATAATTATTGAACCACCATCATAGCTTAGTTTGGATTTGAAAACAATATCAAGCCAATTTTTCCATAGTTTCAGAACCACGTTTCAAAGTGGATTTAAAAAAAAAAAATGTACGTCAGAAGTAGCTTAGTTTTGATGCTTAACTTATTTTAAGCTTAACTTTAGTAGCTTAACTTATTTGAAATAAATCTCAACCAATTCTCTCATGACCATTGGAGAACGGTGATTAGTTTTATTTCTGACACGTGTGGATGACACTGTCCCTTTTTTTTCTTTTTCTGAAGGAATTGTTTACAAACATCTGGCTGAAATGTTATCCACCTAATTTGTGGTTTTAGTAAAGAATACTATTACTACTTGACTTTGGAATTTGACTTCTGACATTTGACTTTTTCTCCTGCTGAGTGCGGTCAAGACGTTTTGTAAAGTCCAGTCAACAATAATAAAAAGGTTTCCGCCCCTTTCTAAATCTGCAAAGCGACAGACAGGTCACACACTGGGCTGATAATAATTCTTTCTAAAGACACTCCTTGAAAGACAGAAGGGAAAGCCCACATCTCCCCCCCCCCCACACACACACACACACAGAAAGAAAGCGCATGATTTCTTTTTTATTCTGAAGAAAATGTGTACAAAGGAATGCAAAAAAGCATGAATGAAATTATTATTTAACTATTATTATTTTACTTCCTTCTTTAAGGCTGTTCCTAACTGCTCTGCTCAACAAGCGCAAAACGCTCTGACACATTTACAAATTCATTTTTTAACGGAAAGATATAAAATTGGAAAGCCTGGCCATGGAAGCGATTGGAAATTGAACTCTTTTTTCCATTTTTTGATCAATCCATTACCTATTGAGTTATAAGCGATTTCGATCACATGACAAAGACGTTTTTCGCCCGCTCTTGAGTGATTTTTCTACTTTCGCTCGGAAATTCGGTTCAAAACGTCCACTTTGACACTATTTTCTGAAAAATCTATTGCGTTTGCAAAAAAAAAAAAAAAAAAAAAAAAAAAAATTATAAAAACAGCTCGATGACATAGATTCTGAACAACAACACCAGCTAGTTTCATGCCTTTTCGAACAAAAATAAATTAAAACTTATGTCAGAAAGTTGCCCTTTTGGATTTGAGATGCCATAAGTTTTAATTTTTGTTCGGAAATACATGAAATTAGCAGGTGTTGTTGTTCGGAAACTATGTACTTGAGCTGGTTTTTTTTTTTTTTTTGAAAAATAGTGTCAAAATGGGCGTTTTGAACCGAATTTCTGCGCAAAAAAGAGAAAAAACATGCTCATACGCGTTAAGTTTTCAAAATTATTGGGATGGCTCCAATCAAATAAAACTTTTTTACTCACAAATACAAGTATGTGTGTGTGTGTAACATAATCGGAGATTCAAACTTATTTTACTTTTTATATTATTACTTTCTATTAAAATTAAACGGTATAGTATGTATATTAAAAAAAATTGCAATTGAATGCATTACATAATTACAGAAAACTTTAAAACATTGTAAAAATTCGAGTAACCGAATATGCACTACGTATATAAAAAAAAACTCTTTGAAAGAATGCTATGCTATGTTATTTTTCCTCAATTAAAAAAAAAAAAAAAAAAAATGGAGAAAAACAATCTTTTTGACAAAAATAAATAAATTATCTGATGAAAACAGTAACATTAAAATATTTATAAAATCATTATATAAAAAATCTAAGATTTTTTTTTTTATTATAAAAAAAAAAGGAAAAAAATCTTTGAAATTATTGTAGGGGCTCAAGCCCCACGAGCCCATACAACTCTACGCTTTGCTTGAAAAAAAAAAGCTGCGATATAGTTATCTATTTCTTTAACATTTTTTGGAAAATACATGTAAACTATTGTAAGAAACATACATGGAATCATACAGTGGTAAGAGACGACACCCTGGATAAACTTTAAGGCTCCTGTCCCTGCCGGCGAAGACACTCACGAGCTCTAATGGTAATCCTATTTTTGGGGGGGATTTATCTAGTAATATCTCGTTTGCATTTTGACATTTTTTTTTTTTTTTTTTTTTGCATTGGATAGCTGAGGTCCGTCTGTACATCGCACTTTTTCTACTTTTTCGATTTGGGTCACAGATATTTTTTATAAAGTTACTTTCACTTTCAAAACCGGTTCTGAAAATTAAAGTGTCATTCTAAACAAATATCTGCAACCAAAATCGAAAAAGTAAAAAAGGTGTGATGTAGAGACGGATTTAGGCTATACAATGCAAAAAAAAAATTACTTAAAAATGTCGAAATGCAAACGAGACATTAGGAAAATCTCTCCCCAGGATTAGCTTTAGCTCGCGAGTGCCTTCGCCGGAAGGGACTTGTGTCCTTAATGTCTTGTTATTATCATCACATGCTTCATTAACACCTGGAGGCGAGGTCTTTAATTTGCATTAAAGCAATGACATGAATATTTAAAAAATGCTTTAAGAGGCTACTTCAGTCAAATGAAAAGACGCGTTCGCTAATGCTAATCCTATGGAAGAAATTTATAAAAATATCTCGGCCGCATTTCAATATTTTTAAATGATTTCTTTTGCATTGAATAGTTGAGATCGATCTGTATGCAGGCCGTTTTTTACTTTTTCGATTTCGATTGCAGATATTTTTTATGAGGATGCTTTTACTTTCGAAACCGGTTCCGAAAATGAAAGTGTCCTCATAAGAAATACTTGTAAATAAAATCGAAAAAGTAAACAACGGCCTTTGTACAGATCGATCTCAACTATTCAATGCAAAAGAAATCGTTTAAAAATATTGAAATGCGACCCAGATATCTTTATAAATTTCTTCATTGGATTAGCATTGGCGAAGGAGTCTTTTCGTTTGACTGAAGTAGCCTCTTAACCCTTTCAGGAGCAAAGCGCTTCCATTGTTGAAAGGAATGAATGACACCGGAATTTACGAACGAATTTATTTGGAAATAAGGAAAAGCTATAATTCACATACATAATAAACGGAAAATTTTATACCCAAAATTCTTTGTGGCATTTGGGAATTAAAATTATTTGTACCACCGCCTTTAAAATGGTTAAAAGATCTGTAATATAGTTTTATATATTTGTAGATAAAAAACATCATTATAATCACTATAATTTCAATAAACAAAAGAATTATTTCTTTAAAATTTAGAAGAAAATTTATATAAATGAATTTAATAATCATGAACGAAATTATTTATTATTATCCTTGTACTTGCTTAACTAATACCCGTGAAAAAAAAAAAAAAATCTTTAATTTTCATTTTTTTTCATAAGATTAAAGCAATAATATAAAAAAATTTTGCTTTAAAAAATCTATAATATATTTTGTTATGTCTTAAAAGTTTTGGGTAAAGTACTGTATATAAATTAAAGTAAAAAAAAAAAAAAAAAAAAAAAAAACACACACACACACATAGAATTATTATTGTTGTATTATTAAGTTTAATTTTACATGCTCGACTAATATCTAAAATAAATAAATAAATAAACGATTTTATATACCGTATATACTCGTGCATAAGTCGACCCCCCCCCCCCCTAATTCTTAATCAAAGTTTTGAAAAAAATTGAATTTTCATGTATAAGTCGAAACACATTTCTGATAGTATGTTGAAAAATGATTTATAATTGAGGATAAAAAAATTAATACATTTTCATTAAATTAGTAAACTGGCGTTTCTATCAGACTTTTTTTTATTCAACGTTTTAAAACAGTATAATTATGTAAAATCGAAGAAACTTAAACTATGTTGAAACCTATTCACATCAGTTTAATGATACTTAAAAATAAAAACTTCTTTCAAACATCTATTCAAGCCTTATTTACAAGGGTAAACAACTTCTTAGGTTGCTGAAATATAGTACTACTTCTTTGTATTGTAGGACTTTTAGGAGGGATATCTAGAAGCATTTTCAAGTTGAATTCTTAAAAGATTAAAATGTTGAAAAGAATGCCCTGTATTGAATTATGTCGCAAGAGAAAATGGGTACATATTACAGGGACCTTATTGTTGAGCTTTTCTTGTCAATCACAAAAAAATGACCATTGTCCGCTTTTTTCTCTCTCTTCAACCTAGACTCATATGCGATTAACTTAAAACCCTTGTCCATTCGCCGATTATCTGCGATTTTTTTTCCTTACTAACTCGTGTATAAGGCGACACCCCCCCCCCCCCTTTTCAACTCTAAAATTTTGTTTAAAATTCTTCGACTTATACACGAGTATATACGGTATATATTAATTTTATTTGCACTTTGTTCGCATGAGATTTAAAGTAAGCACAAAATTTGTAATATAGTTTTTGTATTAAACAAAAGCATTGTTATTGTAATAATCACTAGAATTTATCTCTTTAACGTTGAAAGTGTTTATAAATACAGTCGTACCCGTTTAAACAAATATTGACGGTTTCAGAAAAATATTCGATTAAACGGGGTATTTGATTAAACGGGGATTCATAACTGAAATATTTAATGCGTAATAAAAAGGCAAAATAACGGTATATTTAATTAACAGCATGATAAATCATTAAGAGAATAACATAAACTAAAATAGTAAATACAAATGCTAATGTAAAGTAAATACGTATTAATTTAATGTCAGTACATACATTTATATGGTTTACATCACACTTGCTGCAGCTCGTTTGAATTGGGTCAAAACTTTACTACTTCTAATTTACGTTACTTATACTGCCTTAAAAAAATCGTTTAAAGCGGTTTGTTTAAGTGGAATTTTAAAGGAGTAAATATCGAATTATTTTTCGAATGGGTGCAAAATATCACAACTACCCTCTCGAGTCTCGAAGTGACGGTGCATTGCCATTAAAGCCTGGTTAACAGCAAGAAGTGATGGTGGGGAGCTCAAGGTGGGGAAATCATTTGACCTGTCCATTATACACCTGCCGGCCGAAATCATTGCAGGAAGAACTGAAAATTTGTTTTCAGCTTAAAGGAACCGAAAAAGACAAAAGATGGAAGGAAATTCCAGCTGAAACGTGCTTTCTCACCTATTTTCAAACATAGGTCACACAGTTCTTATTCGATTAAGCGGGCACGTTCGTAAAAGGTATTTGTTTAAGCGGGGAAAAATAACATTGAACCAATAGGAATAAATTCGGTTCCGGAGGATTCTACTCGAATAAGCAGGTTATTCGATTATCCGTGACCCGATTAAGTGGGGAGGACTGTAAGTGTAAAAAGAACTTTTGGGAAATATTAACCTATTTGGTTCATTTTTTTTTCTAAACCTAGGAAATATTCTGAAATTTCTCCTTTATTTTACTGAAACCAAAATACGTATCTATATTATAAAGAAAAAACAGGCCCATGGGTAAAGCTGGCACCATATTGAGGGTGGTGGGACACAAGGTCATCGCGAAGACTTTTTATTGGTGGGGGAGAGGACCTTAAATTGCCAAGTCAAATTTCAGTGTTTTCCAGCTAGTTTTATAAATTTGCCAAGTTGCCACAATTAGAAAATATAATATAGTTCTTATTTGTAAAAAAGTTTAATAATATTCCCAATTATACTTGTAATTTTTGCCAAGTCTATCAGAAATAGAAAGTGTATTATAGTTTTTTATTAAAGTTTTACATAAATTCACCAACTAAGTTTGTAAATTTGCCAACTGTAACAGCATTCGCGAAAGTTTTTTTTTTTTTTTTTTGGGGGGGGGGGGGGGGAGGCTCCCGCCTGTCCCCCCTTATCGAGGCCCCTGGGGGGACTGTAACGTCCAATATGTTTACTTACTTTCTCGCCCTTGAGTATTACAAAGGTCAGGGCTATGCAGCCCAATGTTACTATATCTACACACCTATCTATCGTGAGCATGGAACTATGGGATTATTCTACGATAGTACGTGACCAAGGTCATTTTATTTTCAAGGCCATTGTAAGATTCTAGAGAATAGAGAAAAAAAAAGGTGTTGTTGAGCAGGTATGAACAGGATTTATGAGTACATACAGGCCTAGGTAAATTCTAATTATGATCCTGGACCATGAATACTCCTTCTTCCCCTCTCTAAGCTTTGTAATCCATGGGGGCGACATTGGGTCTTCCCTTTTTGGAAGACCTTTAGTGCCTTCGTATCTCCAAAAGGTAAAAAATTAAAGTTTCAATCTTTTTTTTTTACTTTTGGGACACCCTATACATGTATGTATTAGGGTCACTTTCTTTTGTATATGTGTGTGAAAAAATAAAAGCAATCGGTCAAGTGCGATTATTACCATTGCCACCTAGAATACAAAGCCTTCTGGCTTACTGGTGACGTCAGCAGCAAGAGACGAACAATCTGTATATCACATTGATAAAGTTTAATATTTCTGTGTTTTTCTATATAAACCACTAAGCGTTAAAATAACCTAATAATAGAATTGTAAGCTTGATTGTACATCAATAAATTGCTACTGACATATAAATTAAACTTAATAACTAAAAAAATTTAACATAAAACACGTTTATCATCACTTTTATGTTTGCTGAATTTTCTTGCTATCGTGATAAATACTAGTAATTTCAGAGATATCTTTTAAATAAAAATATTCTAAATTGCTACTCTAGGTGGCAATGGTATTGCTCGCGCACAGAGGGTTTCATACAATAAATACATGAATAAGTACCGTATTTTATGGAAGAAACGCCGCACTCCTCAAATTGGCATGAATAAACTTAAAAATATCGTAATCGCCGCACCCCTTGTAAACGCCGCATCCATCGGAAGGCTACTTTTGTCGACAGCGTCACATTGACCTAATTTTAATCAAAGTTTTCTGAGCAGTGTAGGATGTCTCGTATTTAATATCTTAAGATGTCTGAAGTTTTATTTAAATCCGATTTTAAATATTTTTATGAATTTTTAAATTAAGGAAACTCAGTTGGTATTTAAAAAAAATCGTAAACACCGCACTTGGAAAAAAATTAACTTTTAAACTCATAAACGCCGCGGCGTTTCTTCCATAAAATACGGTAACTGGGAATTGCATTATACAAATATATCAGAGAGTTGTTACCTAGGCTTTGACAGCCGATGGCGCATAGCCATTTAAGACCCAACCCGCACGATCGTGCGGGTTATAGATTCATCTTATTTTTTTTATTCTGAAACATAGTCCAGGCAATAGGGAATTTTACCTAGCAAAATTAATGGTAGTTCTGGAAATCGGCTTACTTAATGTTTTTTGGGTCGCTGAATCCGAATTTGTAACTTCCCACCAAAATTTCTTCCGGCAACCCCCCCCCCCCCCAAAAAAAAAAAAAAAGTTTGGTAAAAAGCTCCCAAAAGAGGTTTTTATTTAAAAAATTTTTTTTTATTGTTTTAGGGAAAAAGTATCTAGAAATTCAGAAAGTAGGCAAAATTTGCAACAAATTAGATACATGACATTATGACTTAGGATGAAGGGGTAGGGGGGATCTCCCTCGGAACATGCGCGCGGTGCTGCGTGAACTAAGTTGCACAATTCCACTTAACCACTCACACGTTTACATTCGCCCTCCCATCTCCCCTCCGAACTTTCTCTATAAGGTTTACTTTAAGAATTTTGGGTCGCTGAAACCGAATTTTTAACTTATCCCCATAATTCCCCCCCCCCCAAAAAAAAATAGTTGTTTTTAACTTAAATTTCTTATTGTTTTAGGGGAAAAGCATTACGAAATTCAGAAACTAGACAAAATTTGCAACGAATAGAATATATGACATTATGACGTAGGATAAACGAGGAGAGAGGGGGCTGCCTCGGAACATTCCCCGCGCACTTTTCTCAAAAACCAAAGTTTTTCAAAAAATCAATTTTTTTGGGGGGTTGCCGGGTGAAATTTTGGTGGGAAGTTACAAATTCGGATTCAGCGACCCAAAAAACATAAAGTGAGTCGAAATCTAGAACTAGTATTAATTTTGCCAGGTAAAATCCCCTATTGCCTGGACTTAGAGGTCTGCACGGGCCCGGGCTTGGCCCGAGGCCCGTACCCGGCCCGGCCCGCGGGCCGGGCCGGGCCGGCGGAATGAAGGCGAATTTTCAAACGGGCCGGGCCGGGCCGGCAGAATTAGGACAATTTTTTCAACGGGCCGGGCCGGGCCGACAGACAAAATAAACGGGCCGGGCCGGGCCGGCAAAAAAATTAATCGGGCCTGTCGGCCCGATATAAGAATTTTAGCGAAGCAGATAAAATACGAGCTATTTTCAATGAATATGATTTTCTCGAGAAGTATAAATGTGCGTCACGAGCCAATGCGAGTTTAACAACATCAATACAGAAATGTAACGTGTCCATCGTAGAGATAGGCATCGTACAGTTACAAGATGTCTGATTCCGAGTTTAATTTTTTTTCAGCAGACTCGTGCCGGGAAGGAAGTGGTCTTAATCGATCTCAGGATGTGTAGAACATTTATTTTGTTTTGTAATATTAATAGTGATAATGAACTTCTCTTAACAGTATCTTTGGAAATATACCTTAAGGTGGTTCTCATATTCACTGCTCAACAATGCAAAGCTTTCAGGCACATGTTTCTGACAAAAACTTTAACTATAAAGGCATAAAATTGACAGGCCTGCCTATTGAAGGCATTTGGAAACGAATAGCTTTTCCCATATTTAATAAATTACTTACAGAGATAACAGCGATTCCTGTCACGTGACTGTACGTTTTTCTCCTTTCCCGTGCTATCGCTTCCGGAAATTCGATTCAAAACGCTAACTTTGACAGTACTTTCAGAAAGATATATTGCTTTTATCTATGAAAAAAAACGACATTTACATAGCTTTTGAATAAGAATACCTGCCAATCTTACACGTTTCCGAAAAGAAAAGACTTCATAAATGTGTCGAAATGTAGCTCCTTTGGATTTGAGAAAAGTCTTAAAAATGAGAGAAATATTTTCACAAATCTACTTTTTATTATCCAGCTTCAAATGTTATCTTGTTTTTAATCCTTTATTCTGAACTACATTTATCTTTTAATGAATCCTTATTTCCATTTTGAAATGTCTGTATACATGATGACTGTAAATAATCGTTAATGTTTACTATTGTGCGTTTTCTGTTTTGCGAACATCATAGTAAAGTAAAATATACTGTAAAATGTTCCAATAAATATGTATGTAGTATTCATTAAAAGAATCTTAATTGTATGTTGAGAAAAAACGGATTTTTTTTTCTTTTTTTTTTTTGTAGAAATTGTATCGGGCCGGGCCCGTTTTCACTGATTTTTGTACGGGCCGGGCCGGGCTCGGGCCGAACTTCCAATTTTTACAACGGGCCGGGCCGGGCTCGGGCCGAACTTCCAATTTTTACAACGGGCCGGGCCGGGCTCGGGCCGAACTTCCAATTTTTACACGGGCCGGGCCGGGCCAAGATAGCTTTCGTACGGGCCGGGCCGGTCCCGGGCCTGGAAATTCCGGCCCGTGCAGACCTCTACCTGGACTTCATAACTTAGTGCATGTAGCGCGCCTCAGTGCATGTTCAGAGGCAGCCCTCCCCCTCTCCGTTTATCCTACGTCATAATGTCATATATCCTATTCGTTGCAAATTTTGTCTAGTTTCTGAATTTCGTAATGCTTTTCCTCTAAAACAATAAGAAATTTAAGTTAAAAAGAACTATTTGGGGGGGGGGGGGGGCGGGGTTCGGGGGGGGGAAATTTTGGGGGGGAAGTTAAAAATTCGGATTCAGCGATCCAAAAAACTTAAAGTAAACCTTATAGAGAAAGTTCGGAGGCGAGATGGGAGGGCGAATGTAAACGTGTGAGTGGTTAAGTGGAACTGCGCAACTTAGTTCACGCAGCACCGCGCGCATGTTCCGAGGGAGATCTCCCCTACCCCTTCATCCTAAGTCATAATGTCATGTATCTAATTTGTTGCAAATTTTGCCTACTTTCTGAATTTCTAGATACTTTTCCCCTAAAACAATAAAAAAAAAAAATTGATTTTTTTAATAAAAACCTTTTTGGGAGCATTTTACCAAAATTTGGGGGGGGGGGGGGTTGCCGGGGGAAATTTTGGTGGGAAGTTAAAATTTCGTTTTCAGCGACCCAAAAAACATACAGTACGCCTTTTTCCAGAACTACCATGAATTTTGCTAGGTAGAGCCCCTATACGGTCTCTATTGCCTGGATTTAACAGTGGTATGTAATAAAAACCCGAATCGAACGATCATTCTGGTTTTCAAAAGAGTAAAGTATCATTTTTTATCAACAGATGACGGTTGTAGTACATGTTTTACTTTTAGCTGGCATGACTAGATTTGTTTACAAGTACAACGGATACAGCCGCTGCCATCGAAATGCCCACAAGGCCAGAAAACACGAGTTGTGACTTCATCACTAATCGACCGACTTCTATCTAGTATTGGAATTCGCACCGGAAAATTTTGAATAGCAATTTTCTGTTATTTTATTTATGGTATATATATCATCTTATAAAACAATAATAACTATTTAAACTTACTGGTGAGAATCTGAATCCCAAAATAAAAATTCAGCCAGATGCGAAATGCCACAGTGTTGCCGCATCTAGCTGATTTTTTATTGGAGGATTCCAAATTCTCACCAGTAAGTTTAAACAGTTATTTTTGTTTTATAAGATGATAGATATTCCACAAATAAAGTAAACGAAAATTGCTATTCAAAAATTTCCGGTGTGAATTCCACCACTAGTGAGAAGTCAGTCGATTATTGATGACGTCACAACTCGTGTCCTCAGGCCTTGAATATTTCGGTGGCAGCGATACAGCTCATCATTTTATCTATCGTAAAAAGTTAATTATCAGTATATGTCTAATTGTTTAGATAAATATTTTTCTTTAATGTGTAATATAATAAAAAAAACATTAATTATACACTATTTATGTTGCCCGTAGGGCTCAAGATTTCGTTCCCCATACGATCGTGCGACTTGAGCGTTACGTTAGTCAGTGCTACTGTAAAGGTAAGTGTTTTTCAATGTTCATTTTGTTTTCTGTTTCAATAATTTTGGTGACAGCCAGAATAAAAACGAAGTATGTTGTTATATAATTAATGCCATATTATTTTCTTGGGTGTTGTCATGGATGAATTCTTTTTTCTTTTCTTTTTTCAATTATTTTTTACTTTTTTTTTCAATTAATAAAATTTTCTAATTCATTTTATTATTTTTTATAGAATACTTTTGTTAACTTTTAACAAAGCAAAATAAAATACTTTTTCAGATGTCTAAACGGAAAAGAATTCTCCCACAAGAAGAAATATTGCAGTTGATGAATAAATCAGACTCTGAATTTAGTTTTCTCTCGGATGATGACGACGTTGCGGACAAAACATGTGAAACAGATTTATTAGAAGGACAGTCAAGTTCAGATGAGCTGGATGAAGAAAAAAATACAAATATTTCTAAAGAAAAGACAATTTTGGATTTTTCTTCCTCGTCAAAGTCCCCTGAACTCATTCCCCAAAGTTTTACCTTCAAGCCAGTTACGACCAGGGCCCGACTAGCAAGTTTCTGTGCCCAGTCACTTTCAATTTTTCGTGCCCCCTTAGATTGGTTGATTTACTGATACTATATTTTTTTACATATTACACACTTATTCGAAAAGTATCAGCTCAAAAAATTTAGTTTTCCGGAAAACTGAAAAACGGTTCCAGGAATGAAAATAATTTTTTTTCTATTATTTATTGAAATGTGCTTTTAATCATACATTGAGATATATTTTTGTCATTTCATCGTATTAATATATCAAATATCACTTTTTGCAAAATTATGAATTTTTAATGGAAATTTAGATGAAAATAGGAAAAATTTCGTGCCCCTCAGAAATTTCGTGCCCAGGGCATGGGCCCCGGGTGCTCGTGCGATAGTCAGGGCCTGGTTACGACAAATGCTAAGAGAATGAAAAAAGAAAAAAAAACAACAATACAAGTAGGCTGTTAAGAAGTTCCTTTCTGTACCTCATCCTCGGCCTTTAGATTTCACGCATATAATATCAAAACTATATATTAAAATAATCTCCCCTTTCATCCTTTCAATTCTTAATTTTTCCCTAGTTTATTTTTTTAGTCTTACCTCCAGCTCCATTTAAATCATTAGAAGAAATCTTATGAAACCTTTAACATAACTCCTTTTATTTTAATACAATCCCTATCTTTAAAATTCGCAATAGTTACAAAACCCCCTTCCAAAATAACCGTTTAAAACCAGATGCGTACTTAGTTCGATGCCTGCTAGCGGGTCTTTTTCATGACCATATATGGGTATTGATCACAGGCCATATTCGCCGAGAGAATTGCAAGCTTAACAAAAACCTTAAATCATATCCTTTTTTGGTATTGAGAGTTTCAATCCAAGTACAATATGTTTTGTCTATAAAACCGCAGTATGAAATTCGTATGGGATTTGGAATTGAATTCAAGAATAAAGGCGATAAACACGCCAATCTTTATATGAAGATCTCCCTATCAGAAAAAAGTGCTGTAACCCTTTTGGCGATTTATTTGGCGAGAATATGTAAGTCAGAAGAAATGTAATGTATCTGCCTCCCTCTCACTTGCCTTCTTGCAACCGCCTATGTAATCCTTGCTCAGCACCCTCACCTCTGAGTCTAATAAAATAGTAATTGTACGAACTTGGATTATTCATTTACAAAAGGTAAAAATGTGTACATTCTAAGTTTCATTGACACGCATTAACCTACAACTTCGTTATAAGAATTATGGTGCCGTGACCAGGATTTCATTCTCGATGACCGTGCTTCGATCCGGCGAAAAGGTCCGCATCTGGAATCAGCGAAATGCAGGTGGAAGCGAAGCTACCCTCACCTCCGTTGGTCACTGCACCATAATTCTTATAACGAAGTTGTAGGTTAATGCGTGTCAATGGAAGCCAGTAAGGATTCCATTGCAGTATTTCACCCAATACTTCCCAACTCATCTTATAAGTAACTAAAGAAGATAGCCCGTCAGAATGACGTGTTTGCATTTTCAAAAGAATGATTTAGCATTGCATTATAAAAAGAATTATGAAGTAATAAATTTTATCTTATCTGACTAATAGGATCAGGTTGGGTAGAATAATTATAAAAAAAGCCCATTTTTCATTGAAACTAAATTTGCAAGAAAGAACTTCACTCACAAAATTTGAAGAACTATTTCACAAAAAACATGCAAATTAGTACTAATAATGCTATTTTAAAACATATTGTCAATTAACTTTCGTCTTCGTTCATTGCATTTAAAAAAATCAATAACCTTCAATTTCTTATAAATCAGAAAAAAAAAGGTGTCCTTCACGTATTAATTGCCGATAGCTGGCGCCAAAATAATAATTATATAACTTAAATTTAAAAAAGTTCAACTCAGATTAAATCCTGATTTTTTTAAAACATGCATAAAGAAACTTGTAATACATTTTGATCATTAAAAATTATCTTTTATCATTTAAGTAAATTGTAACTATTAATTGCATTAACAGATTTTTTTCCCCAAATTCTTTTATTAAATTACAAATTTATTTTCCCTACAAAATACAAAATTTTATTTGCATTGATATATATATACTACACGGCATTATATATTCCTGATAGTCTAATTAATATCCTGATATTAATCCTGATAGTCTTAATAAGAGATACTATTCATTTTTTGTCCCAATGTCTTCAGAGTTCAATGAATTTCAAAAGATACTTCCTTTTTTATTTTAACTACCGATAGATGACGCCAACAAAGCATAAAAGTTCACAATGAATTCGATACAAACGAATGTTTACATATGGAGGGAGAGATTGAGCTGCCAAACTAATTTCAACTGAAGTTATCTCATAATATATACATAATTGAATGAAAGTCATCTCTCAAATGTTAATTTATTTTGAATAATCTTTCTAAAAATGTAACTTTTATGAAGTTTTATTTGAAAGAATAATTTTGAATAAAAATGATCGAATGGAATACGATAAAGCGAAGTGGTATCCGGATGAGTTCACTCCGGAAGCGTTATACTTTTAGCACTATTAAATATATAGTAATGATTTCACAGGAAAAGCCCAACCCGTACGATCGTGCGGGTACGCTCCAGGGGGGGGGAGGGGGGGGAATTTTTTTAAACTTATTTTTGTTAAGTGTCATTAGGATCAGTATTGAGTTGAAACCAAAATAATGTAATATTTAAAGGTGAAAATGTGTCGGGTCTTAAAGGGAAAGAGTAAGTAGATAAACTTTGCCGGTTCTGCATCAGCTTCACGACCTTCAAATGACCTCTGCGCGATCTCTGTGCTCCTGTGAGGGTTATGCGGCACGGCAGTGGAGGTCGTCCTCTAAGGGAAGGGTGAAGGTTATGCGATGTCCTCTTATAAGACGATGTTTACTTGTGAAAAATAAATTAATGAGAAAATTTAATTAAGAAATTTTTAATGAGTGGACTCAATTTTTTAGGGGGGTAATTTTAGGAGATAGATTTTTTTCGGCTGACATTGATTTTTTTCACCGTACAATTCGAAGGTATATTTTTGAGTTGGATTTTTGATCCGCGAAAAAAATCTATCTAAAATCTATCTAATAAAAATATATATAAATATATTTTTTATTTCATCATTTTATTTTTGTTTTATTTATAATTGCACGTGTAAGAATTATGATAAATCTAAAAGGATGTGTAAAAATTTATTCATTGATACTTTATCATTCATATCTTTTATAAATTCAAAATAGGAGTTTTAAAAGATATGATATAAAAATTTATGTGATGCCTGGATGTAGCTTTAACCAATTTGTTTTAAAATTTTTTGATTGTACTCTATTGTTGAACGGTAGTTTTTTACGTCTAACGAAAACTTTTAATTTTCCAATACACTGTTGAAAATATCACTCTCACTGAATCTATACAATGCACTGAAATGTATTTATATGAATAAATTGATTTCTCTTTTGTGCCACGCTATCCAAAATCAAAAGTAAAATTTATGTAAATAATTTATTTGCATCATATTATCCATTTGCATACATTTAGCTTAGTTTGGATACAATTTGCACTAAAATGTATATCAGTTTCAATTCATTTGAAATAGCGTAATGTCATTAAAACATTTTGCAAACGATTTTTCCCCATTGACATTATAATGTAATGGAATTTTTTTTTTAATGCCCCTGTAAATGAACTGTTAATGCTACACACTTTATATGCAATACCGAACATGCCATGTTAAACATCATTAACAAATATTAATTGCATGAAAATCCGAGTATATTTACGCGAGTTATTAGAGCGTTGTATAGACAGATGGACCGCAGACAAATCGAATTCATAAATACTTTTCAGCCATGTTGTAAGTGTTAAAAGGAAGCTATTCACACAAAGAAAAGTTTGCCAGCATAGGTAATTTTTATAGATTTTTAATCAACATCATTATACAGAGTACAAAGGTTGCGACGAAATGATGCTGGTTTGCTAATTTAACACGTTCGGTATTTGCTTATAAGCTTCTTAAGTTTAAATGGAAATACTTGAATAGCGAATAATTAACAGGTTCATTTAAAGGAAATAAGCAACAAAGCAAATTATAAATGCAGTTAAAATTATGTCGTGAAGATGCTTATATTTAAAAAGTCCAGGTTATTGTACCCGTTCAGTTCTTCCCAAATTAGAATCAACCGGAGTAATTTTCATTTTTTTCTGCTGTTTTTAGTTACTTAGCCTCGAAATAAAAGAAATGTGGGGCAATTTGAATGTTTTCTTTTCATTTTATTTAAGTTACTACAAAAAAAAAAAAAAAAAAAAAAAAAAAAAGACACGAAAAAACTGTCAATTTTGGCGTCAGTGGAAAACCGTTTAATTTACAGGTAATATCTGTAATTTTTTACAGAAAAGAGTTTTTTTCTGTAAAAATTTTTTCTGTATAAATTAAACAATCTATTTTTTTTAAAGATAAAAACGGTTTTTTCTTTAAAAGTTTTCTTTTGTAAAAATTACAGGGTTTTTTTTTCTTTTTTTCCCCCCTTAACAGTGCACTGTAAAGCTTGAAAAATAGAAATGTGAGCGGATTTCTGGAGCAGCTTTTATTTTAAATTGTAAAGTCCGGAAAAAAGTACTATTTAAACCCTTTGAGGTAATTCAGTCAGGGTTCAGTGATATATATCACTGGATATGTATATCTTGATATATATATATATATATCATGATATATATTCGATATTTATTTTCCAAATATATCATGTTTGATATTTTCATCTATTTCATATTTATTTTCCAAATATCATTGTGTATGACATTTTTGAAATTTTCAGTCAAAACATCTGTAAATGAATTTTTCGTATATTTTTATACAGGAAACTCTTTCATATAGTTTTATTTTTCTACTGTTTAGTGTTTAAAACATTGCATTATTGCAGTTTCACAGCCGGTCTTTTTTGGTGAGCCTGTTTGGGCGCATCATTAAAACCATTGTTGTTGTAACTAGGGCAGCACCGAATAGGGATTTTGGCCGAATACCGAATATTCAGCCTACATGTGAACCGAATACAGAATATTTGGCTGGCCGAATACTTTTATATTTCAAAGTTTAAAGACATTAAAATGTTACATTTTAAAACAATTTTGCATAATATTTATACAGGAAAGTACATATACATAAAGAAGAGCTTTTTACAAATAAACTTTACACTGAAAAAAATCTGTTTTGAGTTATTTAAGAAAAGAATAGTTACAAAACTTTTTTAATTAATAAAATTTTAAATTTCTTGGCTTCTTCTGTGAATTAAAACAAATGAACAAAATTTTCTTAAATTCTAAAATAAACATTTTAAAATCAAAGAGAAATTGTGAAAAAATTGGAAGAAAAACTTTACAGGGTCACATGCTATTTATTTGTCAGGAAGAAACTGAGGTAATAATAAATAAATAATACAATCTATTCAAATTTCAAATGGTGGCAACTCAGCAAAAATAACTTTTCTACTCCCTTTGATTTAGCAAAAGGACGTTTTTAAATGCATCCTACATCAGTGTCTGGAATGGGCGATCATTTTTAGAGTTTTTCAGGTTGTTCCTAAAATATTGTAACAAAGTTTCAACGGAGATAATATGGTCAAGACAAACATTTTTTGAAGAAGCAACATCTGAATCCATTTATTCCATCAAAATTACAATACATTCAGTCAAAAACACTGGGTGTGTAACTACAATCCGAAAATGAATTTTCGTTCACAACTTTATCAGTAATGAGATATTTTATTATTGCGACTATGGCTTCCTGGGCAAAAATGGTCTGTCTTGATGTCTATTATCAACCCTAAAAGATTTTCTATTTTGTTTAGAAACACACTTTTTGTGAAAAAGTAAGAAACAGATTATTTACTAGACAAGGTTCAGGAACTTGCATTTGTACATCATTAATTCCTATGAAAATCCTCATTAACCCTTAAATGTATGATTTTTTATTTTGTTTCGAAAAAATTATATGCGATTCTCTGAAAGGTTTATAACACAGGAAAAATAAAATATTTTAATAAGTATGAATCTAAATACTTTATTTTATACATTTCTTTATTTATCATTTTTTTAGAATTATATTTTTTACTCTTATATTAAAGATTAGACAACAGAAATCTTAAGATAGATTTTTAAGTTTATATTTTTGTAATTTTTACAGGATTAATATTTCTATATAAATATACTGGTTGCTGAGAATTAAATAAAAAGTGATGTAGATATGCATCATTGTGCATTTAAGGGTTAATGGTTAATTTTCTTAAGTGATACTTAACAAACAGCAAATAAATAAAGTAAAAACATTTTCTTTTATTTAAATATGATTCTGTTTCTAAATATTCTGAATATCTTTTTAAGTTGAGAGTTAAAAGTAGAAGTTCAGTAAGTTTTTAATAATGTGTTTTAAAGGGTTTTTAAGTATTCGATTTGGCCGAATATTCGGCATACCGATTAGTTTGATGTTCGGCCAAACCGAATATTCGGTGCAACCCTAATAGTAACTCGTAAACTATTGTTACCATAAATAATATTGGGTCAATGATTGACTATGGCGGGCTGACGGCAAAATGCCTCAAAATTAATGTATTAATTTGTAATTAAGTTCTAAAAATATTAAAATGTTGTACTGTCATTGGAAACACAACTCTGTATATAATTTTCATAATTCTAACCTAACAGGAAGTGATTTAAAAAGGAATTACATACATAAACCGAGTTGAGTTAAAGAGTGTAAAACGCCAAATATGTCCGAAACAACCAGCGCCGCAGACGATACTTCGAGACCGCTCCAGCAGTAAGTAAATTTCAACAACGTCTATGAGATATTTAAGAAGAACCTGCACATAAATAATTTATGAGACAACAAATCGTTATCAAATATCTCATAAATCATTCATTTTTCAAAGAAAGAGGAAAGTGACAAAAGATAAAAACGCTTTAAGCATTGTTCAAGATAATTTTTTATAGTAGCTCTTTAGCTTACACCTTATATCAGATACTCTAAAAGTAATGTATACAAATAAATTGATTAATCTTCAATTGACATGAAAAATGCTTTTTTTATATTATATATATATAAATGAAACAAGCAGCTATAGGTTGATGTCAGACATTTCCTCCGGGACAAATTTCTAGAGTTCCGGTGGAAGGGGTGTGTGTGTGTGTGGGGGGGGGTGCTAGTTTGCGCTTAAAGTATAAAATCAAAAATCTTTCAGGGAAAGGGGGGGGGGTGGCTTCCTCTCCTGGGACACACCTGAAGTCAACATTTAGCAGCACGTATGATTTCCAGATGAACAATAATTTTATTATTTAATTCTTTTTTTTTTTTATCCCAAATTACGAATTAAATGAAATTTTCATTTTCCAAAGCCTTTTCTCTGAATTTTTTTAAATACACTACAAGATCTGTGCAAGAATTAATTCGATTCTCAAACTCTCAACTCAATAAACGCGAAACATTCTGACACTGACAGTAGTATACAGAGGTCTACGTGCGACGGAAGTGACGTCATAGGGGGCGTGGCAGCTGTCAATCAAAAGGGGGGTGAAACC
>OZ010788.1:607318998-607462998 GCA_963932465.1 Maratus speciosus | reverse complement strand
ACTGTTCTACTCCCTTTGATTAAGCAAGGAAGTTTTTTAATGCATTCTACATCAGTGTCTGGAGTGGGAAATCCTTTTCAGAGATTGTAAACGTTGTTCTGAAAATCTTAGAAAGAAACAGATTATTTACGGGAAAATATTCAGAAACTTGCATCTGTACATAATTAATTCCTATGAAAATCCTTGTGATTGGTTAATTTTCTTAAATAATACTTAACAAACAGCAAATAAATAATGTAAAATCATTCTCTTTTATTTAAATATGATTCTGTTTCTAATTATTCTGAATATCTTTTTAAGTTGACTCTTAAACTTAGAAGTTGTATACGGTTTTTAATAAAATGTTTAAAAAGTTTTTTTAGCCGAATACTTCGATATTCGGCATACCGAATAGCTTGATAATCGGCCAAACCGAATATTCGGTAACATGGCCGAATACCGAATAGATACCGAATATTCGGTGCATCTCTATTTATAACATTAATATTTATTTTAATTCATTAATAAGGAAGATTAAGAACTAGAATAATTCATTATTTGGCTGAGATAAATACAAAAGAATACAGAATATTTGTGAGATTAAACTCTATGGGTACGGTTATTTTCGGAGAATAACTAAATATGAGAAAAAAATTCTCTTATTTTCATTCTATTAAACGTATTTATATAAAAATCGTAATGCACATTATTTTAAACTTCATAATATGCTATCAATATAAAAACAGAATACTGAATTTCAAATCATAAAGGGAAAATCTTGTTTGTTTCATTTACTGCTTTTAACAAATGTTGCAACTAACTTTAAGAGGGAAGGGGGCGGGGAATCTAAATAAAAATTGGATTTCATAAACGAAGTGAAAATTTAAGCGCCAAATAAACATTAAGTTGATTACGTGGGTTTCATAGTCTAACGATTGAAATTATCATTTTTATATGAAAAATAAAGCATTATATATCAAAATTAGTAGTCAAAATAACAGAAAGAACAAATGAAGACAAAAACATTAATGTTACAATCATCAAAATGCCGAATGTGAAACATCGTGTATAGCTAACCCTAATCTTAAGACAACTTACAGAAATTGTGAAAACAATAAAAATATGGGAAAAAATTTCGACAACAACAAAATGAATGAACTTACTTTCAAAATTGTCGACGAATTCTTCCAAATTCCACTGCCGAAGTCTTTCGTTAACGTGATCGTCCATTTGCAACCTTGAGTAGAGCAGCAACAACAACAACAAAAAAACCTCTACGCTTCCGCTTCTGCGATCTCACCTTACGACGGTTTTTAAATGTTCTTCCGCGGACACAATAAAAATGTAGTTCGCCACGTTTCATGTAATAAAATATTACTGACAGGAGCGCTTCATTCGAAATCATAAGAAATAGTGATTAATGTTAATAAATTGAACTACCTTGGTGAAATTTACCCCATTTAACGAATAAAAAGTAATTTTGTTTGAAACTGAGTATGGCTGGTATTTCAAAATTGAAAGCATTGGGTTTTCATATTTGAAACAAAAAGTTTCAAAATAAAATGAAAACATCGATTTACTCAGATTTGAAAGCGTCATTTTTCTCAGTGCGTGGAACAGGGGCCGAATTCTTTAACTTCACCGGTACATTTTTTTCTCTAAATGAAAATGATCTGCTTATATCTAAGCATTCTAAAGTAGCATTTCATTGCATTATTAATTAAAAAGGTTTTTTTTTTTTTTGTAAAAGCACGTGGTTGTGTTTGGGCCGAATGTAGCGGATTTTAGGGTTGCATTTTTGTCGTCACCCTCGCCACCACGCTTTATCTCTATTCTTTTACTCTATGTATTATACTACTGATCTTCATTAAGTACGCATAAGCAGTTTGTCAAGTGATAACTTTTGATTGATGGGTTTGATGATAATACAAATTTTGGAACACATGTCGCTTGCCGCAAACCGCTATCTTTTATCCTTATCCTATTTTGTGTTGTAAAAAGAACCGAATGGAATTCCAATAAATCAAATAACTTAATTAAACTAGTATACTACTTTTATTGATTATTAAAACAAAAATTATAATTTCATAAAACAAAATTTTTTGTTGCACAAAAGTATTACAGTGCGTCTCAAAAGTATATCTGCAGGCGATTTTTTGAAATAACAGTTCAAACAAGTGGGTAAGTGTGATCACAGATCGCACAGAGGGTTCCGTTTAATATTCCTTTCAAAACACTTTATCTTTTTGAAAAATCTGTTAGTTCCACATTTCGCAACCAGGGGGCGCACTCTATTCTAAACAAACATCTATCCGAACGAAAACCCGTTTTACATACTATCCGTAGATATATTAGTCGTGGGGATTGGGCCCATATCTCCCGAGATCAGTAGGCGCCCCTATTGGTAAAAATTGGAACTAAAATATGTAAGGCTATGGTGCATAATTTGAAAGAATGGTCAAAGGGATGTCGGCAAAAGTTGGAAAAGTACTCCCCGGGTGAAAAGGGCGGAGGTTAGAAAAATTGCTTAAAATATACAAGCTAGAGCACGAAGGAGTAAATAATATAAGAATTTTAGAAAATTTTATGATTTGTCGTGTGTTCTGTGGTATTCAGCTATACGTGTGCAAAAATTCATGTCTCCAACTTAATTAGGGGCTCTGTTAGAAAGAATTGCTTAAAATACATATGTGGTAGCTCAAAGGGTTAAACGTGAGACTTTTTCAAAATTTATGATTTGTCGCCTGGCCTCAGGTGTTCTGCTATAAGTATGCAAAATTTCAAATCTCCAATTTAATAAGGGGCTCAGTTAGAAAGAATTTCTTAAAAAAAGCATGTGGGAGCCCAAAGGGTTAAATGTACGACTTTTCCAATTTTTTATGATTTGTCGCATGATGGTGTTCAGCAATAGATATGCAAAATTTCACGCCTCCAACCTAATTAGGGGCAAACTTAGAAAGAATTGTTTAAAATAGGCATGTGGGAGCCCGAAGGGTTAAATGTACGACATTTTCAAAATTTTATAGTTTGTCGTTTGATGTGAGGTATTCAGCTATAAGTATGCAAAATTTCACTCCTCCAACCTAATTAGGGTTCACTTAGAAAGAATTGTTTAAATTACACATGTGGGAGCCCAAAGGGTTAAATGTACGACTTTTTCAAAATTTTATGATTTGTCGTTTGATGTGAGGTATTCAGCTATAAGTATGCAAAATTTCACTCCTGCAACATAATTAGGGTTCACTTAGAAAGAATTGTTTAAAATACACATGTGGGAGCCCAAAGGGTTAAATGTACGACGTTTTCAAAATTTTATGATTTGTCGTTTGATGTGAGGTATTCAGCTATAAGTATGCGAAATTTCACTCCTCCAACCTAATTAGGGTTCACTTAGAAAGAATTGTTTAAAATACACATGTGGGAGCGCAAAGGGTTAAATGTACGACTTTTTCAAAATTTTAGGATTTGTCGTTTGATGTGAGGTATTCAGCTATAAGTATGCAAAATTTCACTCCTCCAACCTAATTAGGGTTCACTTGGAAAGAATTGTTTAAAATACACATGCGGGAGCTCAAAGGGTTAAATATACGACTTTTTCAAAATTTTATCATTTGTCGTATAATGTGAGGTGTTCAGCTATAAGTACCCAAAATTCCATGTCTCCAACATGTATAGTTTCTGAGAACGGGCTCTGTGACGGACAGACGGACAGACAGACAGACAGACAGAGGAGCGAGACGAATAGGGTTTCGTGAGATGAACGAAACCCTAAAAATGAAGCAATAATCACGAAAAAAATAATTAGAGTATGGAATCACACTGGGCCCCCAAATTTATCTTTGCCCAGGGCCCCAATTAGTCATGATGGGGCCCTGCCTGGCTGACCGTTTGGATTGTTCTCAAATCAAAAAGGGCAACTTCCAGACATATGTTTTAATTTATTTTTGTTCGAAAATCCGTGAAACTAGCTAGTGTTGTTGTTCAGAAACTATGTCATCGAGCCGTTTTTTTTTTTTTTGCAAACTCAATAGATTTTTCAGAAAATAGTGTCAAAATGGGCGTTTTGAACCGAATTTTCGCGCGAAAGTAGAAAAAACACTCAAGAGCGGGCGAAAAAGCGGGTTTGTCACGTGATCGAAATTGCTTATAACTCAATGATTAATTGATCGATCAAAAAATGGAAAAAACAGTTCAATTGCAAATCGCTTCCATGGCCAGGCTTTCCAATTTCATATCTTTCCGTTAAAAAATGAATTTGTAAATGTGTCAGAACGTTTTGTTCGCGTTGATAAGCAGGGAATAGGAGAACCGCTGAAAATAGAGGTATTTTTCATACATTTTATTATCTATATTATATATTATTTTATGATATATACAAATTAAAAATAAATTTTATTTTTCCAGTACAGTACTGCAGTGTACCAGGGACGTAGCTACAGGGGGGGGGGGGGGTGCGACACCCCCCCACTCCGGTAAACTCATATACATTCGGTAATTTCACTTTCGTTCAAAAATTGCATCATTTGACTCTGATTTTTTTTCTTTTTTTTAAAGAATTTTTAAAAACATATTACAAAATTTATCACAAAACAGAAAACAATGTCAAAACATATTTCAAATTATTAAATATTTTCTAATTAGAAATTTCCTTTCTCTTTGCATTATGTGATTTTTTTTTTTTTTTTTTTTTTTCGCTGGGAGTCGATTGCAATTTCACTTTTTAGCTCTTCCATGGGTGTAAGAAGGGGAGGGGGGTCCATGATACAGTATCTCTTAGAACATTAAATATACCTTCTTCCTATTTCTATGGAGTATCCCTGTAAGCTAGAAGATTAGGGTAGAGAATATCACCGCTTCATTCAAGAAAGGAATCTGGAGAAAAAGGCCTTGAGGGTAAATGTGTACACTTCTTGATCAATGTAAATGAAATTAGAAGGCCAGACTTCTTGTTCGTTAAAATTCGTTTTGCGGGACTCTGAAAGATGAGGGGGGGGGGGGGGCGGATATTTCGCGGTGTTTTCGGGAGACAGGATGTCGCCAAATGTTTACTGTTGTTATCTGTTTTTCAAAGCAAAAAATAAGAGAGAACCAGGAATTTTTTCTTATCAAAGAAAATTAAAACGGTGTAATAAAATTACATCAGCTACTAAGGATGTTCCGAATAGTGATTTTGACCGAATACCGAATATTCGGCCTACAGGCGAACCGAATGCCGAATATTCGGCTAGCCGAGTAGTAACTATTCGGCCAAATACCAAATATTCGGCTGGTCGAATATTTTAAAATTTTATTAATTAAAAAATTTCATATTTCATGGCTTCTCCTGGTGAATTAAACCAAGTGAATATATATTTTTTTAATTCTAAAACAAACATCTCAGCAAAAATAACTTTTCTACCGAATATTTGGCCTACAGGCGAACCGTATACCGGATATTCGGCTAGCCGAATTAACTGCTAGGCCGAATACAGAATATTTGGCAAGCCGAGTAGTAACTATTCGGCCAAATACCAAATATTCGGCTAGTCGAATATTTTAAAATTTTATTAATTAAATAGTTTCATATTTCATGACTTCTTTTGGTGAATTAACCCCTTAATTCTCGCTCCCGTCATATTCACGGGCTGTGTCTTTTATTCATAGTATTCAAATATGTGTGATTCCCACCAGTTTTATAAAATAGTGTAATTGGATTTATTATGGTATCATTTTATCTGTCATTAAGTAAAGTGAATATTTCTATTTAAAAAAAAGTGGTGCCAATAAGCAATTTGAATTTTTAAAACGTAATTTAATGTGACCGCTAAGGGGTTAAACCAAGTGAACAATTTTTTTTTAAATTCTAAAACAAACAACTCAGCAAAAATAACTCTTCTACCGAATATTCGGCCTACAGGCGAACCGTATGCCGAATTAACTGTTAGGCTGAATACCGAATATTCGGCCAAATACCAAGTACTCGGCTGGTCGAATGCTTTTATATTTCAAAGATTAAAGGCATTAAAATGTTAAATTTTAAAATAATTTTACATAATATTTAATGCAGAAACTTGCATATTGATAAACAAGAACTTTTTACAAGTAAACTTTATACATGAAATAAATCTGCTTCGAGTTATTTAGAAAGAGAATTTTAAAATTTTATTAATTAAAAAAGTTTGATATTTCATAACTTCTTCTGGTGAATTAAACCAAGTGAATAATTTTTATTTTAAGTCTAAAACAAACAACTCAGCAAAAATAACTTTTCTACTGCCTTTGATTTAGCAAGGACGTTTTTAAATGCATCTTAGATCAGTTTTTCGAATGGGCGATTATTTTCAGAGATTGTAAACATACACATTGTTCCTAAAACAATTGTAACAAACTTTCAACGGAGATAATGTGGTCAAGACAAAAATTTTTGGAACAAGAAACAACACCTCACTCCATTTATTCCATCAAAATTGCAATATATTCAGTCAAAAATTCTGGGTGTGTAACTACAAGCCGAAACTGAATTTTCGTTCACAACTTTATCAGTAAATGAAGATATTTTAGCAAGATTTGTTTCATATTAATTTAGTTTGTATTAAATGTGATGATATCATTGAAAATGACTGGATTTTGGCCAGTGACACAGTATAAATACTATAAATTGCATTCTGAATAAAGGAATGTCTACCTCATAGTTGTTTAAATATGAAAAGTGACAATTTCCAGCACTTCTCACCATGATATTATATTTTACAGAAATCGAAGTAAGTTTGTTAAAAATATAGCTATGATATCTTCGTTAGGGTTAACAAATGAAAATCTAAGTTTGACCTCGAATGAGATGAGATACACTTTATTTATAACTGAATAAGTGGATTGCGATTATTGTTTTCTGAGCAAAAATTGTCTTTCTTGTACATATTATCAACACTGAAAGTTTTCCTGTTTTGATTAGAAGCGCCCTTTTTTGTGAAAAAGCAAGAAACACATTATTTACTAGAAAAGGTTCAGGAACTTGCATTTTTACATTGTTAATTCCTATAAAAATCCCCATTAATGGTTAATTTTCTTAAGTAATACTTTACAAAAAGCAAATAATGTAAAAAAATTCTCTTTTACTTAAACATTATTCTGTTTCTAATTATTATGAATATCTTTATAAGTTGACAGTTAAAAGTAGAAACTGTGTAAGATTTTTAAAAATGTTTTAATTCGGTTAGGCCGAATATTCGGTAACATGGCCGAAAAGACCGAATACAGAATAGATACCGAATATTCGGTACATCCCTATTAGCTACTATATATAATGGTATATTGGATCTTCGAAAAACTAAAAGTTTCTTGAAAAAATTATTTAAAATAAAATACGGGAAAAAAATCCTAAAGGGTGTTCTCAAATCTAAAGAGCTACTTTCTGAGACATTTCTGAATTCATTTTTGTTCGGAAATTGGCAGGTGTTGTTATTCAGAAACAAATTAGTCGAAAGACGTTTTCCATTTTTTGGTAAACACAAAAGATTTTTCGGAAAATATTATCAAAGTTGGCGTTTTGAACCGAATTCCACACACGGCAGCTCGAGAAAGGCAAAAAACTTGTCATGCAACCACAATCGCTTATAACGCGATAAGTAATTTTGTCAAAAAATGTAAAACTAGTTTCCATTGTATTCCGCTTCAACAGTGAGGCCTGCCAATATGCTTAAAAATGAGACAGAAAATGTGTCAGAAAATTTTGCGTTGTTCAGTTGGAAGCTCGAAAACCGCTTTTAAAGAAAAAAAAAACAGTGGCACTTCGGGAGTGCCAATAGAAGTGAAAACTTCAACAATTACGTGTGTGTTTTTTTAATCGTCAGGAAATGATTTATTGTGCAGGAACTACTTTTAAATGTAGTGTTTTTTTATTCATTATTATACAATAACATACACCACAGACATACACCATAACGCAAAAATAACACGAATTTTAAAAACAAGAGAGTTTTTCTGCTAAACTTACTCGATATTTGATCGAATAGTTCACTTTTGCCGCCAACTATTGACATAAATAACAACTGTTGAATAAAGATAATTTTACTTTGCTAGAGCAAGGTAGTTTTATTTTAGCAAGAGTCACGAGACTTGGCTAATTTTTACATGAGATGATTTTGATGAGATTTCCTTTTTCTAACTCTTGTACGTGTATTTCGGGAACCAATAGCGCACAGACAAGCATACGGTGCGCTTGCCTGTAAATTGTTGTTATTGATTAAGCAATCAATAACAATTAATTGCCCGCCCTCCTCATACCGAACTATGCACAATACATGTACATACTTATATACAGAGGTGTCGGTTACAATAACAGTATCACGAGTTCAATGGTTTTCCCCATCTCAAAAAATGCCAAACGCGCCCAAAGAAGCTTTCACTTCAATAATGAAAGTATCAAGTATTTGTCTTTAACAATAAACACAACAGCGTACTGCAACGAAAATGTAAATTTTGTGTGTGTTCCTGTGTGAACGCCGGGAGAAAAAGTGAGTTTTAGCTTCGTTCTTCTTTTGCGGATTGAGCTGAAGAGGGAAAAGTTCCTGTCATTCACCGCTTGGCGCGCTAGCGTCTATGTGCCAAAATGCTAGCATGTCGGTTACGTAACAGTGTCTCCAAATCAGTGGTTTTTCTCCATCTCAAAAAAAAACTCAACGCGCCAAAAGAAGTTTTCATTTCAATAATAATAAGATAGAGAACTATAAAATATTGGATTTTTTCCTTTGTAATTTAAGGGTGTATTTCGATCCAAACTGCTTATTTTCTGATTCATTTTAAAATTCATTTTTGCTCTCAAACGCATCAAACTGGGAAATTCTCTTATTTGGAAACTATATAATGTGCCGTGCTTCTTAATTTTTTGATAAATGCAGAAAATACTGTAAAAAACGCTGTCAAAGTTGGTGTTTTGAACTGAATTTTCCGAAGCGGGCGATCTGGGAATGAAAAAAGGGGTCATTCTGAGGAAGTAATTGTTTAAAAATCAAATTCTAATTAATTGAGCTGAAAATGAAATCACACGGCATGTTAAACATGTCTTCAGAAATCACCCCAGCAAGTTTCATGTTTTTACTTGTAAAAATGAGTCTGAAAATGTCTCAGAAAATTTCGAGCTGTTGGGGTGGAAAAATATTTTTTCGAATACACCCTTAATATAAACCGACGACTTTTAAGATCTGGATCTGTTCTTGTCACGGTGTAGTGGAGGGTACACGGAGATATACGCCGTATACCCTCTCTCTGGATTTTTTTAAAAAGCGCCGCATACCCTCTGCTTCTTAAATAAAGCATTAGCATATACTGTATCCATGAATGTTCATGACTTTAGCGTATACGCTTTGTTTTTTTACGACTGCAACACTGGTTCTTGTCATTCAGTTCGAAAAGATATTTTTTATTTATGTTTTTGAACTTTTTTAAAATCATCAGTTGTATTGATACATAAAGAAAAGTGCATTGACGATAACCATTAATCTTTCTTCTACTTGGCGTTTTGAGACATTCATTTACTTTCTTCTGTAAAAACTGAAAGCAATTTTTTTCTTTGTTTTCAGAAATGAAGGGATCTCAAAGTTAATTTAAATTAATTAAAAAAAATCCTTTGACTTGAATCAGGCTAATCCATGTAACAGAATCAACGCTACAACTCACAAAAAAATGCAAGCAAAGTAATTTTGCAGAAATAAAATAATTTTCCACACTGTCTACCCTCTCTCCCCTTTCCCTTCTCCATCGAAAATAAAATCTTTTTGTGTTCAACACTTTTTTTTTATCATTGTAAATTAAAATAACAATATTTAATTTTTTTTATACTTATGCTCAATTGCTCAACATGATATTTGACTATTTCAATTCTGATAAGTTTCTATGTTACGAGTTCCAGCTTAAAAATTCAACAGAAAAAATACCCTACAAATAAAGTGCACCTTTGATTAGTCACATTTTGTGGTTTTTAAAAACTATTTAAAGCTGTTCTGAAATCGTAACTTGCATCTTTTTTACACTTTCGTGAAGAAATTTTCATTTTTAAATGCTCGAAATTTGCAGATATTCTTTCTTATTCGTAAACGAATCGCGTTTCTCTTTTTTCCTATAAAGGTAACTGGTCTTTCAGAAAATGGTGCCAAAATTGACGTTTAGAACAGATTTTTTTAAAACGTGACAATCGGCAAAAGATCATTAAGAGGTAGCAATTAATTATAACTTAATGTGTAATACATTTATCAGAAATTTTAAAAGTGCTATTTGATTTCAAAGCACTTCATGCCTCATGCCTGCTGATTTCATGCTTCTGGATTAAAAAAATTGTACTTAAATGTGTCATAAAATTTAACATTCCTGAGAGGAGTAAAAATATTTTTAAAGAACAAGAGTTTTTTTTTTTTTTTTTTTTTTTTTCTTAAACGTGGCATTTAATTCGAAGTTAGAAAATTCTTTAGTTATTTCAAATCTTAATCCGTGTATGGTATATTTTATAATTTTCATCATATGTGACAGAAAAATGCACAATATAAGAATAGGAGGATTTGGATTTTATTTTTTATTTCATTTCATTTATTTCTCTTTTTTCTATAAATATTTATCCAAGTAAAAACGTTCTGTAAAAAAGTTCCAAGTAAAAAAATTCTTTTGTCCGGCTTTATGCAACATTGTCTACTAAATGTTTCCGTCGTCCTCTGTAGTTTGTTTTGGTCCTTTGATCTGCTTTGGGGGACAGACAGTTGAAATTTTCTCATTGAAGTAATCCTACAACTATTATCCTTATTCTAATTACCAGAGAAAATAAAAACTACTAATTAAACTATTCTCACATATTTTTTAGTTAATTTTTATTGATTTTCTTATTTTATCTTACTTTTTACTTGGATAAATATTTATGGAAAAGAGAAATAAATAAAATAAAAGAAAAAATAAAATCCAAATCCTCCTATTCTTATACTGTGCATTTTTCTGTCACATATGATCAAAATTATAAAATATACCATACACGGATTAAGATTTGAAATAACTAAAGAATTTTCTAACTTCGAATTAAATGCCACGTTTATGAAAAAAAAAAAGGAAAAAAAAACTCTTGTTCTTAAAAAATATTTTTACTCCTCTCAGGAATGTTAAATTTTCTGACACATTTAAGTAGACATTTTTTTTTAAATCCAGAAGCATGAAATCAGCAGGCATGAGGCATGAAGTGCTTTGAAATTAAATAGCCTTTTTAATTTTTCTG
This sequence comes from Maratus speciosus, assembly GCA_963932465.1. Classification (NCBI taxonomy): domain Eukaryota; kingdom Metazoa; phylum Arthropoda; class Arachnida; order Araneae; family Salticidae; genus Maratus; species Maratus speciosus. The sequence goes on along the minus strand of OZ010788.1, from coordinate 607,451,792 downwards.
ATAAATGTATTACATATAAAGTTATAATCAATTGCTACCTCATAATAATCGTTTGCCGATTGTCCCGTTTTAAAAAAATCTGTTACAAACGTCAGCTTTGCCACCATTTTGGCAAAACATAAATTATGCCTGACCAGGCTTAATTAATGTTTTCGGTACCAAGCCGGGACTGGTTTAATTCTTCCAAGTCTTCACAGGCCAAAATTTTCAGTCCCGGTTTTCACCCAAACGGTATGAAAATCGTTGTCTCAGCGTGGCTTGGTAGCAAAATACAGCTAAATTAAAATATAGTAACACGTGTGAAAAAAACCTGCCTATGACGGATTCCTGTTTTAAACTGAAAATGTGTTGATCCATGCAAAATTAATATAATAATATGTGAGAAAAGAGCATATAATACATTTACACCTATTAAGCAGGGAACTTGCCTATTTTGCATTTTTTTACTTTACTGTGCGATTCCGTCTTAGAAGATTTTACTGTATAGCATTTTTTAGATTTTTAAGTCTCCAATACATGCAATATGGATTAACAAAATTAATGATAATCGGAACATTTGAATATAACAAATAGAGATTTATTTAAAAAAAAATAAATATCGCAGCCTACGGCATTTTTATAAAAATGAAGATTACAAAAAAAAAAAAAAAAAAAAAAAAAAAGTAAAGAAAAGAAAAGAAAGAAAGAAAGAAAAAAAGCTAAGATTAAGTATTTTTGATCAGAATTCCTCGTATAGACAAATTTTTAACCAAATCGACGTAAAAATCAATGTTTTGTAAAAATTCACTCGGGCCGTACCAGGCTCGGGTCAAGATTTTCATTTTTTTCCGGGCCAGGGTGGTCTCAGGCTGAACTTCTAGCTGCTATAACGCCGGGCCGGGCCAGGCCAATAATTTTTTTCGACAGGTCTGGCCGAGTTCAGGCCTACCTTTCATAATGGGCCGGGTCGAATTTTTTTCTATGGGCCGGCCTGGCCCGGGCCTGAAAATTTCTACCCGTGCAGACTTCTAACTTAAAATTTAAAAAGTATTGCGAATTTCAAACTTTGTGTTATAAGTAAAAGAAAAAAAGAATTATTTTTTAAATATTTGCTGTCGAATTTATTTTTATTGTAATAATAAATAATCAATCTAAATCTTTTTACACCTCCCCCCAAATTACTGCTTTTACCTTTGCCCCTTACCCTCTCACTGGAGTATCGAGCACGAAAAGCTTAAACCTTAAGTGATGAGGTGATTTTTTTTTATATAACGTGGTGAGGTGGTGTATATGCAACCCCAAAATTTGATTTCTTGTCTTGTGCACTTCACAAAATTTAGCGAATTAAAATAAGAAAATCTCCTGTGAATTTTGCATTACTTACTTGAATAAAAACAACTGAAAAAGTACTGTAAGTGTACATACATATATATATAAATACACGTATCTAAATACCACAAAAAAGTTTTCCTCAAACTTTTTTCCTCTGCTTTATTCGTAATTCTGCAATACGATAAATAAATCATCATTTATCTACTTCACTCCCTCCATTCATAATTTCTACTACCCTCGCTCCCCCGTGTTTGTAAAATTTTAAACGGTTGAAATTATTTAGTTTTTTGTTAAAATTTTTTGGTCTGTTTATTTATATATTGCTGAAATAATAAATAGATATCTAACACCCCCCCCCCCCCCTCTCGCCCAAAAGAAAATAATGCGGAAAAAAAAAATACAAAATTTACTATTAACATTCGGTAAATTCGATCTCCACACCCCCCCAAACGAAATGCTCTAGCTACGCCACTGCAGTGTACTATGCTTGGTTCCATTACCAAGTTATGCTGGTCGTGCTCCTGCATACAGAAGTCACAACCTAATGGAGAGAAGGTGACCTCGGAGAAAGATATCTCTAAAAGAAAAAAAAAACAGCCCTTGTATTTTGTTTGACCGCATTTGCTGACTTTTCCCCGAAGTTTCTTTTGAAAGTCAATCCTTATAAAAGGATTCTCCTCCCTCCCGCCCTTGTATTTCTCAATCAGCTTTCTGAAACAAGGAAGAAACATTACCCCGTAATCAAAATTGGCATTTCCGTCCTCAGAATTACAAATTGCTCCCACTACTGCCATCTAGTGACGAATGGAAACACTTTTTTTAAAAGTAAATTTTAATTATTTCCAAGGTAATGGCTGAATTTTTTTCAATTGCTGTTTTCAAAATACTCATCACGTTTTATTTATTTATCTTTATTTCATTTAAATGTATACGATAACTTACACGGTGTATATATTATCGACATCTGTCATAAGAAAGCAAAGATAACATCAGAACGCTGTTCTTATGTGTATGTTTTAGTATTATTTGAAACCGATAGCAAATAAAAATATTAGTAAAAGTGGTATTGGCAACAGGTGATCGAGTGTCTTAAATATTCGCCAATCTTGTGTAAGTGGGGGTATAGCTCAGTGGTAGAGCATTCGACTGCAGATCGAGAGGTCCCCGGTTCAAACCCGGGTGCCCCCTGTTATAACATTTTGTTGAACAAACATGTACAGTAGAGCGCCGATTATCAGAACTCCAATTAACCGAACTTCCAACTATTCGAACAACCTGTTTCTCTCAAAAAAATTTTTTTAACCGACCTCCCATTTATCCGAACAGCCTATTTCTCTCACAAATTTTTTGTAATGATGATGAGATTTAGGATGAAAAAGAAATCGAAGAAATGAAAACGAATGCTCTGAAAATAACCCAGAGGTCCATCCCACAACGAAGCCTTTGAATGTTTGGAAACAGCTATGAAATGGCTCGAATGGCAGAAGAACTCTGATCCTATTCAACTAACGTATTTAAGAAGAACTCGAGATAGGGCAGCATTGGAAAGAACGTCTTCTTTGAAGAAAGAAACAATCGAAAGCTTTTTTGCTTAAGGCTGTTCTTAACTACTCTGCTCAACAAGTGCAAAACTTTCTGACACATTTACAAATTCATTTTTTAACGGAAAGATATAAAATTGAAAAGCCTGGGCATGGAAATGATTTGGAATTAAACTGTTTCTTCCATTTTTTGATCAATCAATTACCCATTGGGTTATAAGCGATTTCGATTACGTGACAAACATGTTTTTCGCCCGCTCTTGAGTGATTTTTCTACTTCAGCGCGGAAATTCGATTCAAAACGTCCACTTTGACACTATTTTCTGAAAGATCTATTGCGTTTGCAAAAAAAAAAATGGAAAAAACAGGTCGATGACATAGTTTCTGAACAACAACGCCAGCTAGTTTCATGCATTTTCGAACAAAAATAAATTAAAACTTCTGTCATAAATTTGCCCTTTTGGATTTTAGAACACCCTTAAGGCTGTTCTCAACTGCTCTGCTCAACAGGCGCAAAACGTTTTGACACATTTACAAATTCATTTTTTAACGGGTGGGGTTGGGTTGATTTTTGACAGCCAATTATCTACATGAGGGATATAGGCCCTAGGGAGAGTGCCCTTCGTGGGAGGTCTTTCTAAGGGAACTTATCCCGTATTTACGCAAGGTTTCCCAAGGTTCGAAGAAAACATTTTTTAACGGAAAGATATAAAATTGGAAAGCCTGGCCATGGAAGCGATTTGGAATCGAACTGTGTTTTCCAGTTTTTGATCAATAAATTACCTATTGAGTTATAGACGATTTTAAGCATGTGACAAAGACGTTTTTTAACTCTTCCTTGAGTGGTTATTTTTCTTTCGCGTGGAAATTCAGTTCAAAACGCCTACTTTAACACTATTTTCTGAAAGATTTGTTGCGTTTGCATTTCCGAACAAAAATAAATTAAAATTTATGCCATAAAGTTGCCGTTTTGGATTTGAGAACAGCCATAAGAAGAAAGTGACATATGCCTTAATGACTCACATCTTGAGTTAAGCAATTATTGCCTCACACGCCTCCGCCTCCCCATTCGGCACCTGGTCAAGAATAAAGGTAAAATATTAATTATCCTTTGACATGTTTGGCGTACTTTTTTTTTCTTTTTCTATAGACTAGAAAAAAATCACCAAAGGTCCAAAGGAGCTATTTTCTGCGACAGATTTCCGAATCCATTATTGTTCGAAAACGTGTGAAATTTGCAGGGGTTCTTATTCAAAAACTATGTAATCGAAGGACGTTTTCCATTTTTTGGTAAAGGCAGATCTTTCAGAAAATACTGTCAAAGTAACAGTTTTAAAACAAATTCCCGACGCGGCAGCTAAAAAAAAAGGCGAAAAACTTGTCTTCACGTGACAAGAATCATACTTATAACTTGATAACTAATTTATTTATCAAAAAGTGGAAAACATGCTTCTATTTGAAATCATAATAGTCACGTCTGCCAATTTTATGCCTTTATGTTTAAAAATGAGTCAGAAGGTTTCCCGAAGTTGAGCAGGGAACTTAAGGCTGTTCTCAACTGCTTTGCTCAACAAGCGCAAAAAGTTTTGACACACTTTCAAATTCATTTTTTAACGGAAAGATATGGAATTGAAAGGCCTGATCATGGAAACGATTTGGAATCGAACTGTTTTTTCCATTTTTTGATCAATAAATTATCTATTGAGTTATAAGCGATTTTGATCACGTGACACGGCATTTTTCCCCTTACTGACTGGATTTTCTTCTTTCGATCGGAAGTTCAGTTCAAAATGCCAACTTTGACAGTATTTTCTGAAAGATTTATTGCTTTTACAAGAAAACGGAAAAAACAATTCGATGACATAGTTTCTGAATAACAACACCTTCTAGTTTCATACGTTTCCGAACAAAAATGAATTAAAACTTATATCAGAAAGTTGACCGTTTGGATTTGAGAACAGCCTTAAGTATGATCTGAACGCCAAAAATACCATACGATTGCTAAGATTGAAATCTAATGTAAAACTCTTTTTTTTTTTTTCATTTCAGCACTTTGTGATTCTGTTTTTACAATTTACATTTAAGGCTGTTCTTAACTGCTCTGATCAACAAGCGCAAAACATTTTGACACATTCAACGTTTTACAAATTCATTTTTTAACGGAAAGATGTAAAATTGGAAAGCCTGGCCATGGAAGCGTATTGGAATTGAACTGTTTTTTCCATTTTTTGATCCATCAATTACCCATTGAGTTAGAAACGATTTCGATCACGTGACAAACACGTTTTTCGCCCGATCTTGAGTGATTTTTCTACTTTCGCACGGAAATTTGGTTCGAAACGTCCACTTCGACACTATTTTCTGAAAGATCTATTGCGTTTGCAAAAAAATGGAAAAAACAGCTCGATGGCATAGTTTCAGTGCAACAACACCAGCTAGTTTCATGCATTTTCGAACAAAAATAAATTAAAACTTATGTCAGAAAGTTTCCCCTTTTGAATTTGAGAACACCCTTATTAAGAATAATAATAATAGTTTTTGTAATAAATGCTTTACGTTACTGCGGTACCAGTTGATGCCAATCACAAATGCTAGCGTGAAATCAGTAGTAGGAGAAGGACGGTTCGGATCCAGCAGGAGCCAGAAGGTCATTCCCTTCCTGGCTCCTTCCGGAATTAGATTATCATCTAACACGAGGGCTCTTATCTACACTGTAAAAATTTTTCAGAAACGTTTCTGAAAGTAACGGAGACCTCTGCTGCACGATACTAACGGAAAGGTTTCTGATTAGAGCAGAAAAATGTTTCGGCTATAATACGAAACCTTCCCGATTCGTAATGAAAAGTTTCTGACTATATCGGAAACCTTTCATTCCCAATCGGAAAGGTTTCTGAATGTATATGAAATCTTTCTGAAGACAAGGAAATGTTTTTGAATGTATAGGAAACCTTTCATTACGAATCGGAAAGGTTTCTGAATACATATGAAACATTTCTGAAGTCTAGGGTTATTTTAAAATTCATAAAAAGCACAAATAACTGTACTAAAATTACTTGCAGGTTCATACATATAATATAAAATTACTTAAAATATATTAGAAATATCTAAAAAATTGCACCTGCAAGTAGTTTTGGTACATTGATTTGTGCTTTTTTATATGAATTTTAATTATATACTCAAGGTGAATTTAGCACTAGTACTTTAACTTTTATTTAAGCTTATTTTGTGAAAGGGGCTTAGTTTGGAAAAATGAATTTGTGAAGTAGCCAGTTTTATTAAATCAAATTTTATGAAGGAGTCAGTTTTAAATGGATGTTGGTTTATGAATCTTTCTTTTTTTTTCTGAGTTCCCTGGTTTTTTTTTTTTTTTTTTTTTTTTTTTTTATGTCTGTTTGATTTTATTCTGAAAAAAAAAAATCAATACTGTTATACCTTTTTTATAATGTAGATAAAATTTATTGTGTTTTAACATCTTCCATTGATATTTTTTTAACCATGTGGGTTAACAGGTAACATTAAAGTTAACTGTATTATTATTGAAAAGGAAACGATAAATTCTTTCGAAAAGTGTTCTTTTTTTAATCATAGCATTAGTTTTACTTATTATTTTAGTTCTTTATTAGCCTTTCTTTGCCATATTAATACATAACATCTTATTATTATTATTATTATTTGTGCATGTAAATAAGATATGATTGCAATTGATGTTAATGTTGACTCAATATCGTATTATTCTTTTTGTAGCATGATATTAATAAATTAAAATGCCTTATAACTTAAAACAAGACATTTTGTGTACTATATTTTCATAAAACAAGCTGACGATTAATAATCTAGAGATTTTCAAATTCATTTATTGTAAAGTGCTTAAGTCAAATAACAACAATAGTATTTATTTTTTTTTTCACAATTCTGTTGCGCAAAATCAGAAGAAAGCATTTTTCTTTTCAAGCAAGAACATTTACAAGTGAAATTCTAATCGCAAAAAATGCAATAGTTAATTTTTTCAAAGCATTGAAAAAAAAAAAAAAAAGTGTGTGTGTGTGTGCCGGGCGCGGGGTAGATATCTCGACCTGAGTACTGAGTAAGTTAATTAACTTAAACCATTTTTTATTTAATTTGTTATTAAAATTTGAGGAGAAAAGAGGTTTAATATAAAAAATTAGTCAGATTAACAGAATATGTTTAACATTATTCTATACATTTATAATGCACACATCGTAACTTAATTTAAAAATCAAAATGTACTGAAATGTATAATTAAAGGTAAAATATTATTACACTAAAAATATACATATAATTGAATTATTGATATTTCTATTCTGTATTATTATTGACATATAAACGCTATTTCGAATTTTTGAAAGTTTTTTAGGACGCAGCAAAACAAATGAATCAATTTTATTAACTACTATAATGATTTATAAAAATAAAACGTATAATTGAAAGAATAGTTTACTGTTTATTTTTATTTTTTACCCACAATACTGTATATTTTACATAAAAGCGATCAATAATAAAAAAGTAAAATGTCAATGAATTAACCTTCAGCTTGTTTGATAAAAATATAATACATAAATTTTCTTTTAATTTATAACGCATTTAATAATTTATTAAGAGCACACTGTGTACCGGAGTCAGTATTAACATCAAGTTTAACTATATTATTTTATTTACATGCACACACAACAGAAACAAGGTGTGATATATTAAAAAATAGATTATAAATTTATTTCCATGTATTGTAACAAAGCTAATAAAGAAGTAATTAATAATAAAAAATAGTAAGTAAAAGTAATACTGTAGATGATTTAAAAAAAAACAAAAAAAAAACACTTACCCGAAGTTGTAATCGTTCCGTCTTCAAAAATAATGTTTTTCCGAAGCTTTAAAACAGTCCATTCATAATATACAAGGTTTATATTTCTTGTATAATTTTAAAACACAATAAAAACTACCCACAAAATGTAAAAAATATTATTATATTGTTTTTGTTTTCTAAATAAAACCCAATTGAAATCCACGTGCTACGCAAGTTCTCACGCCGCGCCGCCATTACTCATACAGACGAGTTGACGTTGATGTTAGCATAGACTTTCGGCTATTCCGGTTTCAGCACATGGACGAAATACTTGGCCTGCGCATGCGTTAGCGAGAACAGAGGCGAACCGCGTAAAGAAAACCTAACCGTTCAGAAATGTTTCTGGATGTTTCAGAAAACGAAAATAGCTCTTACATATCCGAAAGTATCGGAAAGGTTCCTGTTAGAATACTAAACGTTCCAACTATTTTTTACAGTGTATGAGGGCGTTATCTAACATGGAAACTTTTTATGAAATATAAGGATTTTCGAAGGGTAGATTTTTTTGATAAATTCACGGGATATATAATATTAGAAATGGAATTTTCTCAGGGATGCTATTTTTATTTTATGCGTTTTTGGAAAGAAATGAAATTGGAATGTTAGATTCATATATTGAAGAGCAATGAAAAAGAATTTTACCAATTGAATTAGAGAAGAGTATAAACGTAAACTACTATCGTGGGAAAGCTTTTTTTCCTATTGAATGACTTTTTGATTTTCCCACCAAATTAGGTAAAAAATTATTAATAATAATACACTTTCAAAATAAAGTTAAAATTAATTTTTCATCACGATGACAATTAACCAAGAATCTCAAATTCAGGACATCCCGTTTCCAGGTTGAAAGAAAAAAAAAAGAGAGAAAGATTAGATTAATTTTCTCTAGCTATAATAAAAACTTAATCACTTGAGACAATTTCGAAAGTAAAGGATATTAAAAAAAAAAAAATTATGGTAGAAAAAAAAATGCACATGTGAGACAATTTACCTTTACTACTTCATTAGGATACATAAAAAAATATATTACTTGTTTCAACAACAAAATTTCTTATGAAAACTCTTCATTTGAAAGAAAAGAATGCTTTACACTGCTTTTGCGATTAAATTTTAACACCTACATCTCTTTTTTTTTTCTATGTCTAATCTCAGTGGTTTTTTATTCTTCTTCATTTTGAATAATAGTAATTGAGACTTAAATACTAAATGCAGACATCAATGTGTGGTAGTCTGCTAAGAACGAAAATAATTTTCAGAACTTGTAGGTTGGATACTTACACCACGTTTCCAAACCCACTCGTTTCCTTATACTTTAAACCTTAAGGGTTTGAACTTTTTAACAAAAAGGAGATTGATTTTCAAAAGAGAGAAAGATTTTTACTGAGAAAAAATTTTAACTTTCAGAGAGATAGAAAAAAAATGAAATATTTTTTTTTCTTCTCTAGGAATCATTATTAATACTCGTATATTTCGAAGGCATACTGTTTCAGGTAAGGAATTCACTCTTTTGAATTTCATAGTTGGAAGAGTGTGCCCTCATCTTTTATCCGGGTTTGGGACCGGCATTTACTGTTTAAAACTCCTAATTTTAAACAGTGAAAGGCAGATTTACACACACACACACATTCACACAAACACATTTACACAAACACATTTACACACAAACTTTATTTATTTATTATTATTGTTATTATTATTTTTAGCTGCTAACAATGGCGCATATTTCGCAGTCTTGGGTTCATAATACTGTATTTCTTTCAGCTGCCATAAAGATCCCCTTTGAAGAAACTTTTCAAATAATTTAACGATCTTTTGGTGACTCTCCTCTAAGTTTTCTTCGATACTGTCGATGGTAAATTGTCGATATGTATCACCACGGAAATAAGTTTCGATTACTTCCATCTCACCTTCTAAGGAGCTCTTTTCTAAAAGCACTTTTATTAGCAGATACCACTTAATTGCTTGCTTCTCTTCTACAGTTTTTTCCAGAATTTCCCGTAATTCTTCGCGAGTAGCTTCATAAAAAGTAGTGATATCGAACATGGTCTCTTCTTCAGGCTCTATCATGATGGTCTTGAAAACGCCAAGTGCTTCAATTTCCTTCCTTGCTTTTCTGCTTAAGGTTGGTATCGTTCTTGCTTTTTTCACCGAGACATTATTCCCTTACATTATAATCATGAGTCACACGCATATGATGCTTGAGGTTTGATTTTTTCACAAATTTCAAATCACATTGTTCACAGTTGAAAGGCAGTTTTCCATATCCCATGACTTGAACACATGTGGCACATGAGATTTCGTTTAGAAGCAAATTTCAATACGCATTCTTTACAATTGTAAAGTGGATTTTCATGTGATTTCATATGTTGCTTTAGATTAGGGATGCACAACCTGTGGCCCGCGGGCCAAAAGTGACCCGCCATGGGTAACTTGTGGCCCGCGATCACAATTTATATAATTTCTTCGTTTTTTGACACAATTTCGTCAATTTATAACTGGAAAAATTGTAATTTTTTGTCGATATGTCGCAGAAAATATCACGAATTTCATCAATTTGCCCCGGGAAAAAATTGTAAACTTCATCAGAGCCAATTAAGAATCGCAAATTTCGTTGATCGAGTTCGGAAAAATCGCGAAAAATATCGATAAGTCGCAGAAAAATCTCAAATTTCGTTGATCAACTGGGGAAAAATCTCGAGCTTTGTCAGTTTATCGCGAGAAAAAATCGCAAATTTCGACAGAGTCAGTTAAAAATCGTGACTTTCGTTGATCGGACGCGTTAAAAATCGCGAATTTTGTCGATTATGTAATCCTTGATCGGTTGCTGAAAAATCGCGAGTTTTGTCAGTTGATCGTGAGAAAAAAAATCGAATTTTGTCAATAAGCCGCGGGAAAAATTACAAATTTCGTCAGAGTCAATTAAGAATCGTAAATTTCGTTTATCCGGCGCGGAAAAATTTCGAATTTTGTTGACCGCGAATTTTGTCGACTCGGCGCGGAAAAGTCTCAAATTTCTTTAATCGGATACAGAAAAAATCGCGAATTTTGTCGATGAGGTACGGAAAAATTGCAAATTTTGTTGACCCCCTGCGAAAAATTGTGAGTTTCATCAATTTATCGCAAGAAAAAATGTCGGATTTCATGAAATTGTCGCGTAAAAATTACAAATTTCATCAGAGTCAGTTAAGAATCGCGAATGTCGTTGATCGGACTCGGAAAAATCGCGAATTTTGTCGAGGACCTGCGGAAAAATTGGAAACTTTCTTGATCGGCTACGGAAAAATCGCGAGTTTTGTTAGCTTATTGCGGGAAAAAATCGCAAATTTCGTCTATTCGCCGCGGGAAAAGTACATATTTCATCAGAGTCAGTTAACAATCACGAATTTTGTTAATCGGGCGCAGTAAAATCTCGAATTTTGTCGATAAGGTACAAAAATTGTAAATTTCGTTGATCGACTGGGGAAAAATCACGATTTTGTCAATCTGTCGCTGAAAAAATCACGAATTTTGACAATTGATAGAAAAAATTACAAATTTTGTCAATTGGTCGCAAAAATAGTGCGAAATTTGTCAATCGCTCGTGAAAAACAATCGTGAATTTTCCAAAAATTTCGCGAATTTCGTGAATAGCTCTTGGAAAAAATTACAAAATTCGTGTGTCGGTCCCAAAAAATATCATGAAATAGAAATCCATTGGTCGCAGGAAAAAATCGCAAATTTCATCGATTGTGCGCGTAAAAGAAATTGCGATTTTCGCCAATTTATTGAGCGAAAAAAATCACAAATTACATCTATGTATATCAGGAAAAAAAATCACATTTCGTCGTTGGTCATTGGAAAAAAACATGCAAATATTGTCAATCTGCCACGTAAAATATCGCAAAATTCGTCAATCACTCATGAAAAAAAATCACGAATTTTGTCAATCGTTCATGGAAAAAACTTAAAAATTTCGAAGGTCGATCGCAGAACAAAAATGTCGCGAAATAATTCGATCAGCGGCGAAAACAATCGCAATTTTCGTTGATCCGTTGTGGAAAAATAATCACGAAATGCGTCAATTTATCACAGGTATCGCAAATTGGTTGTTTGAAAAGATTACAAATTTTGCCAATCGGCAATGGAAAATTACCGCGAAATCTGTCAATTGGTCGTTGATAAAATATCGCAAATTAATAATAATAACATTAATTTTATTGGTACAGCATTTTATTGAAGAAAAAGGCAAAATATATGAATTAAAACAACTTAAAACTCGCATTAGCATGTCTATGGCTATGTATATTCAGTTTCAGTATTTATTACTTTCTGAACTCATTATCAGGAAAGTATTGTAATCATGATGTATGTGAGTGAGCGTGATAATGTCCAAACAGTGTATTCGATTGAACTGTCACTTGTCAGTGCACTTGATTGACAAAAGAAAAAAAAAACGAGTTTTGTTAATAGTCCGCAGAAAAAATTGCACAATTAGTCCATCATGCCTTGTTATTTCAAAAATAAGTTTCCTTTTATTTTAAATTATTTTATTTTAAGTTATTCTTCAATAATTCTTTTTTCAATAACGTTCAATTATTTAGAAATTTTGTGTAATTTTTTTTCTTCAAGTTACCATTTGTCAAGAAGGAACCGTTAGTCTTCATAAAGTGTTGAATGTTTTTTTATACAGATGTGAAGAAGCCGTGCATTCCTTCATATATTTATTTCCGTTTGTTTATTATTATTATAGACAAAAAATAATTATTTATCAAGAATAAAGATTATTACCCCCCCCCCCCCTACCTCGCGGATATAGAATTTTCTCTGCGCTACTGATGTGGCCCTCGACAACCCAAACATTTTTGTAAGTGGCCCTTCTCTTAAAAAGGTTGTGCACCCCTACTTTAGATTATCTGCTCTAGAAAACTGTAACTTGCAGAAATTACAAATAAAACTTTCTCGCTCCGTATCATGTATCTTCTTATGCCTTTTGAAATTGCTTTGTTTAGAGAATGATTTCTGACATGTCTCACAAACGTATGTGTTCTAAAAATATAAAAAAGACAACGTTTGTTTTATCTATCATAATAATTTAAAAAAGAAACAGCATACCTTTTCATAATTAAATCCTTCTCAAATTAAAATACAATTCTTTTCACCCAACTAAAAAAATTGGAAGCAGGACGTTTCGGTCCCGCCATTTCGGTACCGCCGTTTCGGTCCCAAGACATTTCGGTCCCGAGACATTTCGGTCCCAAGACATTTCGGTCCCGAGACATTTCGGTCCCGAGATATTTCGGTCCCAAGACATTTCGGTCCCGAGACATTTCGGTCCCGAGACATTTCGGTCCCGAGACATTTCGGTCCCAAGACATTTCGGTCCCGAGACATTTCGGTCCCTGTCCATTTCGGTCCCTTGCCATTTCGGTCACTTCTCCAGCAAGCTAAAATTTTGTGCACTTGAAATAGGTGACATAATTTTATAGGGGATATTCTAGAGCGCAAAACACTCATATTTTGTACGGTAAACGTAATCTTTATAAAAGGAGGGACATTATCGGATTTTTTAACTGAACCCTCGAAATTTTAGTATAACCCGAATATAAGGGCCCAAAAACCGCAAGCACTTATAACTTGGATACAAATTGTAGCACACCATGCAAATTTCATATGGTTGAAGCAATCGTTTTTAGAAGTGGGTGGAAGGGGGAGTTCTGTGGATTCTTTATAGAAGCTTTATAGAATACATTTTATATTCAATTATCATTATATTTTATAGTAGATATGAACTGAAATTTATCCTTTACCTGTTTATTTTTATATTTAAAGTTACCGAAATGTAAAACTATTAATATAATTAATGATAAAAGTAAAATAAAAATATATTATTACTTTTTTCCTGGGAAAGTGGGAGGAAAAGGGTAATATAAAAAATAAATAAACGACAAATTTAAAAAAGGTTAGTTTTGTCAGTTAAAATTTGCAAATAAAATTAATTAAAATAATAGTTATATTATTATATAAAATTCAAAATAATAATCTTATTACAAAGAAATAGGTCCAGATTCAATAAAATTAGCTCACAAAAATCGTCTTCAAAGGGTGAGAAGACTTAAAAAATTGCAAGCAATAATTATATATACTATAAAAAAAAATGAAGTGGTGGGTGGAGTTTTCTGAAAACAAAATATTTTTCATAGCACGCCTAGTTACCAAATCACTATTGTTTTCCCAATGTTTGTAATGGTAAAGTAATTTATGAAAGCAAATTTATAAGATACAACTTTGTATTATAAAAATAATAAGAAAAATTAAATTTGTGCTTCAATAAATATATCTACTTTCTGATTTATTAAAAGGAGAGGGTGTAGAGGGGTGATTTGAGGAAATATTTGCATATAATAGCTTATAAGTGTCTAATTGAATTATTGAATACATTTATGATTAATCTAATTGGAAGAAGAAGAAAATAAGCACAGCTTAATTATTTAATTAATAATAATTTAAACGTTCCAAAAAATGTATGAAAACAACAACAAAAAAACATTTATGGCAGTTTATAGTATATATAAAATACCTAATAATAATAATAAATAATAAAACTTAAAAAATCTGTTCTGTTAAATAATAACAGTTAAAAAAAAAAAAACGACAGTGTCCCCTGTAAAATTATATCACATTGTTCAATCAAACAAATTTTCAGCTCGCTGTGATTTCATAATCACGAGTTACAAAAGTTTAAATTTATCGGGCTGTTATATTCAGCTTTTTATAAAATTTGAGAGGGGGGGGGGGATATTTTTTAAAAGGGCCCAAATAATGTTGAAATTGCAGCGTTTGACGGGCCCACGACAATTAAAATCCGAGTTATAAGGTGGTGAGCACCAAAATTGCAAGGGACCGAAATGGTTAAGGACCGAAATGGTTAAGCACCGAAATGGCCAAGGACCGAAATGTCTCGGGACCGAAATGGCCAGGGACCGAAATGTCTCGGGACCGAAATGGCCAGGGACCGAAATGTCTCGGGACCGAAATGGCCAGGGACCGAAATGTCTCGGGACCGAAATGGCCAAGGACCGAAATGTCTCGGGACCGAAATGGCCAGGGACCGAAATGGCCAGGGACCGAAATGTCTCGGGACCGAAATGGCCAGGGACCGAAGTGTCTCGGGACCGAAATGGCCAGGGACCGAAATGTCTCGGGACCGAAATGGCCAGGGACCGAAATGTCTCAGGACTGAAATGGCGGGACCGAAGTGTCGGGACCGAAGTGTCGGGACCGAAATGTCGTGTACCCAAAAAAATTAAGCCCTTTTTTATGAACATTTTTCCATCTTTGCACCTTTTATATTACATAGACATTTTTTTTTAAAATTAATATAAAAGAAAATGTTTTGAAATTCAAAATAACAAAAATCAATTCTTTTAAACGATGTACTTGCATACGCTTTAAGATCCTGTATCTAAACAAATAATTCTTTCACTTACATACATAAGATGAAAAACAATTCTTTATTCATTTTAAATATTTTAAAGACTTTTACTTCAATGGTATGATTTTGTCTAAAGAAAAGTAATCTTCTCTATAAGATAACACTTCTGAATATACATATATATATATATATATCTTATGATTTCTACTATTGTAGTAATTTGATACCTATTTATAAGAAATTCCATTTTATGTTGCATTTTTGTCATCTTTCATGGCATAATTTCAATTATTGGAAATCGATGACGATTTGTTATATATTATGGTTATATATATATATATATATATATATATAACACATACATAAATTAACACATACTAGAGAAAATTCAATCGCAATAAGGATTATGAAATAACTTATCAACCCTATCGGCATATTGTTAAGTAACCCCATTTTATGGCTAAAACTAAAGAAACTTTATTAAAATAATTCAATTATCACTTGAGTATAGTTAATCACATTCACTATACATATAATTTAAAAGTTTAAAAAATCCATATTTAATTTTATTAACTAAGCTTAGTCACCTTATTTCAATGTGAAAATATTTTAAAATCCTTAAAAGAAAAAAAGTATTTTTAAATCTAATTTAACTAAACACTCAAAAATTTGTACTTGAATTATTCTACTTTCAAAGCTTAATTAAATATTCACTATTCTATTTGAAAAAACGTGAAAAGTTACCTTTTTCCATTATTAAACCATACAACAAAGTTATGAAAAGTTTACTGATTAAAAATTTACTTTTCATAAAACCTTTTACAGAAAATTATTCTAGCATGGATAGGTTATCTTATCAGAGATTTTCACACAAACGCTGACTCATTGATAAGATAGTATTATTAGAGCATAATAAAACTGGACCACCATTCATTACATTAGTAAATGGCTTATATTAAAATGCGGTAATATTTTTTCAACTATTATAAAATATCCTATGTTTTCTTTCTACCAGCTCACCACATTCTAAGATTTGATTCCTAAACAAGTAAAAATTAAATTTAAAAAATCAAAAAACCCGACTGCGTAAAAAGAGAACTAATTAATTATTTCTCATCAATGTGAAACTATTTTTTATATTACTCACCTATTTTTTTATTTATTTATTTGTATTGATGACTTTTAAGTTGTGTTTAATTGTTTGTTACTATATATAAACACTGTTTTGATGAGGCCTAAAAATGTCTATGAATATTAGAACTGCAGTAAAGCTAAAGATCCTACCTACACAACTTTCAGGTTGTATGATATTTAAACGGAGTTTCTAACTGTAAAATAGTCAATGAAACATCGTCTTCATTTTGAAAGACCTATCCAATGATATTCCACTCATTATGCTGCGAAAAAATTTTTTTTCGTCTCTACCGCCATTTTGTATTTTACAACCACCATTTTGAATTTATAAAAACAACAACTAGTCTATAACCATTGGGCGATTAAGACGAATCGATAGAGACCACATTTATTAAAATCCATCCAGCTGTTGGGGTGTTTCAAGGGTATAAAGAAATCCACATACCCAGATACGTGTGAAACACATAATACTTCTTGCCAGTCGGGTAAAAAGACTGTGAAACTAATTCAAATAGACAAAAGGAGGTATTCTTCTTAATACTTTTCTATGCATCTTCGAAAAATTAACCTATATAACGAATTTCTCCCAATAAAAGTTTAACTTGAAAGCAATTTACTTGCGAAAAATATATAAACTTTCAAATATATATATATATATATATATATATATATATATAACCAATAATTAAACATAACCTACCACCATCAAAAACCGAAATATTATGAATTAAAGCTGTAAGAATATAAAAAAAAAAGATTAAATTAATTATAAGAATTATTATGGAAGAAAAATAAGAAAGTGGACACCGACAAATAATGGAAATGCTTATATATTGAATTACGTTTTCAAGGGCACAGAATTCAATGATATAAGCAAAATGGTTGTTTTCTGTGGGAAAAATAAGCTAAAGCTAAAGGTTATTTTCCCCTGTGCCCAAACAACCATTAAAATCAAGTGAATTGATTAAAAATGAAAACAGAATAGAAACAAATAATATGAAATGGAAAAATCAATAAAACCTATTTAAATATTTATAGGATATAAAATGAAATAATAAACACCATACCGATTAATATTTTAGAATAAAACCACGCGCACATGGCACCCATAATATCGTAAAGATTAAGGTGAATAAAACAGTTAAGAAATCACAGTAATTGATACCATAGGATGCAGTTAATACATATTGAAATAAATGTTAAATAACTTTTAATATAATATAAAATAATATAAATAGAAAGTAATTACATAATTAAAATGCACTATTAAATTAATTAAAAACCGTAAAACAATATCGTCAAAATTTAGCTAAAAATTCCCCCTTGTGTAGTAAATTATAACTGAAATGTAGCTGATTTAGAACTTAGCGGAAAAAAAAAACACAAATTGTATTGCTGCCATCTAGTATTACTTTTATGATTTAATTGTCAAAAGACAAACAGTTGTAAGCAATTGAATGTAACAATTGTTTTATTAACAGCAAAACCAAACATATCCTTATATATAGATAATTATAAACTGAATATAAACCACACAATTTATTTAAAAAAAAACTATTGTTAATAAAATTTAAAAAGCATACAAAATATTCTATTAGCTAACTAATTTAAACTACACTAAGAATTTAAATAATACTAGAACATCGATAATATATAGCATATAGCTATATGCTATAAAACAATATATATATATATATATATATATATTAGTATGGGGTGAGACTCTATACATAAATCACAACTCACTTTTAGGACGAGCACTGACATTTATTGAGACGAGCACACAAACAAAAATACAGATAAAAAACACTCTTCTCGTTCTTTAATTAGCTTAAAAGCTATAATTCAGGCTTCATTTATAAACGTCGTTGAATATTTCTTGTATTTCTATGCGTCGTTTAAACCTTCCGTTTTGTAGCGTCGAAAGTATTCTGATTCTTTTACAAAATCAACATCGTCGAACTTTTTCCTCGTTCCATTACTTCTACTGCGTTTCTACTTCACATAGCTTCGTTGGTTTACGTTACCTTTTTTAATCTCGAAGCAGAGATATGGAGTCGGGGACATTCGGTCTAATGCAGGTGTACGAAATTCCCCACATACGGCCTTCCTGACATCTGGAGCTGCCGCAGCGACATGTGGTAAAATAGAATCTGAAAAAAACAAAAAACAAAAACCAGTAACTGTTCTTAGGGGGAAAAGAGAAAAAAAAATTAATCTGCACGTCAGAAAGATCAGTCTCTTGAAGTGGCGTAACATCATATGGGTTGACTTATAAAATTGTTACAAACACATAAAAAGAAAAGATTTTAAAAAATGTTTTTTTTTGTTTTTTTTTTCAAATTTCAGTTTTCGTCAGGTCAAGTTCAGTTTTCGTCAAGGTTTCATGTATTCAGCACAGGAGCTAGTATTTATCGGTCCTTCGGTTGATGAGATTTTCGCTACGTCGTAGATGTCGTTAGACTTCACTTTATACGGACCTAAGAATTTAGATTTCAACTTTAAACCTGGTCCTTGCTGGGTTCTCTTAATTGCTACAAGGTCACCAAGCTTGTATTTATCGGTCCTTCGGTTGATGAGATTTTCGCTACGTCGTAGATGTCGTTAGACTTCACTTTATACGGACCTAAGAATTTAGATTTCAACTTTAAACCTGGTCCTTGCTGGGTTCTCTTAATTGCTACAAGGTCACCAAGCTTGTACTTCCAGGGTTTCTTACGACGTAAATTATAGTGCTTGCGATTTTCTTGTTGAATTTCCAGAATATTCTTCTTGGCTTCTTTACGGAGCTCTTCTCTGTCTTTCATGAATTGTTCTTCGACTGCACTGTTTAAGAGGTCAATAATTTGTACATCTTCTTTCTGTTTCATTTTTGTACCAAATAATATTTCAAACGGTGTTTTCTTAATGCTTCGTTGGTAAGTTGAATTAATGACTTGTTGCACTTTAGGAACATGTTTAAACCATTTGGTCGGTTCGTCTTTGGACATTTTAGAGATTACAGAAATTATGGTGGAATTAAGTCGCTCTACTTGACCATTGGCACGGGGAAGACCAGTTGTAACTGTCTCGTGCTTTATATTTTCATCTTGACAATAATCAGCAAATTCTTTGCTTGTGAATGCAGGACCTTTATCGCTAATGATGGTGGAAGGATTGCCAAAAGTATGACTTTGTTGTCGTAGTTTTGATATAACTTCGGTAGCAGAAGTACTTTTACAGGGATACAACCAGACGAATTTAGTTAATGCATCTATTAAAGACAGAATATGTTTGTAATTTTTGTTGGTTGTTTCACGAGGGCCTAAATGATCAATGTGGTAGGTTTGGAGAGGAGTCTCTTCTTTAGGTAAGGGATGTAATTCACCTTCTTGTTTTCCACGTTTGCGATTATACAAAAGGCATGTTACACAATTTGCTATAATTTTATCAATTTTATTTGACATATTAGGCCTGAGAAATTCTTCGTTAAGGAGTTCTTCACAGCGTTTACGGCCAAAATGTCCTTTGTCATGAACGTGTTTAATGACATTTAGCTGCATTTCATCCGGCACAACTATCAGATCGATACCTTTGTGAGTTTTATAGAGAACGTTATTTTTAAGGAAATAGTTGTCATATGGCTTTCTTTTTTCAAAATATCTTTGATGGCTTGTATATGTTCGTCAGTGTTCTGTGATTGTATGATTTTGGAAGTAAAACTATCTTGAATGATCATACATATTGGATTTCTACTTAAAGCGTCGACATGGCGCATGCGTGTACCTTGTCTGTGTTCGATTGTATAGTTACAGTCAGCTAACATTAAAGCCCATCGAGCAATCTTGGTTCAAAGATCTTTTTTATTCATAGTAAGGGCGAATGCGTTGCAATCTGTAACTATCTTGAAAGGAATACCTAGAATGTAAACGCGAAATTTTTTAAGGGCTTCTATGACAGCTAAAACTTCTAATTCATAACTCCAATATTTACGTTCGGCATCTGTGGGTTTTTTTTGCTCATAAAGTAGACAGGGTGAAATTGATTGTCAATAGAAGACTTTTGAAGGAGGACTGCTCCGTAACCGTCAATAGATGCATCACAGTGAACTTCTTTTTCGTTACGAGGGTTATAAATGCTTGAAACAGGACCTGAAGAAAGGATGTGTTTCAGCTGATTAAATGCATTTCGTTGCTGATCACCAAAGTGAAATTTAGTGTCCTTTCTAAGGAGATCTGTTAAAGGCTTAGCTATTAAAGAGTAATCTTGAATGAATTTACGAAAATATGATGTTAGTCCGACAAATGAATGTACATCTTTTAAACTTTTAAGTTCTGGGAAATTAAGGACAGCTTTAGTTTTTAAGGGAGATGGGTGCAGTTGACCATTTTTAATGTGGTAACCCAAAAAATCAATTTCTCGCTGTAAAAAGTGGCATTTTTTGAGATTCAACTCTAAACCATATTCGGATGCAGTTGTAAGGACGCGTTGTAGTTTCTGGAGTCCTTCGACTTCGTTTTCAGCTGGTATTATGAAGACATTCATATAGACAATAAGTACTTTTTTATTAATTAGGTCTCGAAAAACGTTATAAATATATCTTTGAAACACTAAGGGTGCATCGCTAAGGCCATAATTCATATATAAGAATTCAAATTGACCAGAATGCGTTACGAAAGAAGTATATTTTCTACTATTTTCTTCTACTTCGACATGAAAAAATGCATTTTTAAGGTCAAGAGTAGTAAATACTTTTGCAGAAAGCGACTGATCAATAATGTCATGAATTACTGGGAGGGGAAAACGTTGTTTATGTGTTTTAGAATTTAATTTCCTATAGTCTACACACAATCTATGTGAGCCATCTTTCTTTTTTACTAGGACAATAGGTGATGAAAAATTACTAGTGCTTTTACGAATAATTCCTTTTTCGAGCCACTCAGAAATTTGTTTTTCGACGAAGTTTTTCTCTATTTGCGCCAAGCGTCTGGGAGGACTAGTGAGAGGTTCTTCGTTTTCCAGATGAATTGATAATTTAACATCAGTTGTTTTTATTTTTCTAGGAGAATAATTTTGAATAAGTTCTGAAATTTTTGAACGTATTGTTTCATCGGTAATATGAGATAAATCAAGATTAAGATCGTCTAACACATGAGCAACATTAATCAAAAAAATATTGGGCGTATCGTCATTTTTCTCGATTTTTTGCATCGAAATATTACTTCCAGAAATTTTTAAATAAACTTTGTTGTATGATATCTGTACCAATAATAAGATCAAAAGATATGGAATAATCTGGGACTACATAAACATTAGTTGTATAATTAAAATCATCTATCATAATGTCCGTAGAGAAAAAACCCAGGGGTTTAATTATAGTATTTCCTAATCCAGTTAATGTGATGGTTGAATGTTCAAAGTTCGAGACTGTAGGGAGTTTGCGGTAAATACTTTCCTTTAGCAAACTTCTTTCACTAACTGTGTCTACCAATGATGTAACATTTACAGACGAAATAATGACTTGTTTGGTCATGTTCGACATAACTGTGGAAACATTGGAGGGTTCTGACTTAACTCTAGGCCTCCTTGGTTGATCACATTGAGCCGATTTATGGCCAAAATTCGAGCAATTAAAACAACGAGGGCCTTTATCTTTATGTCTGCATTGGCTACTTTTATGATTTGACAAACCACAATTAAAGCAAAAAAGATCAGATTTTGGTCGAAAGGATTTGTCTTTCGCTGGCATTTCAGGTTTGACTTTACGAAATTTACTGTTCTCAAAGTCATGTCGAATTTTGTCATAAATTTTGAGCTTTTGCTTGAATTCTACAATGGATTGGCATCCATATAACATTGATTTTCTGAAAACAGGGTCGGGTATACCGTTTATGATATATTGTATTAATGCAGAATCCTCGATTTTACCACGCGAGCATATTTGTTTCATGATAAGAAAATATTCTTCTATCGATTCATTTTCTTGCAATTTTCGTTTATTTAATATATCATGTAACTCGGCAGAATTATAAGTGGTACTAAATTCTGAAATTAAGAGTTGTTTAAGTTTGTCATATGAATTGATATGAAATTCTGTCTGTACTAATAACTGGGCTTTTCCTCGTAATGATCTTTTACAAAATATGAATTTATGAAAGTCAGATAAGTTAAACATATTAGTGACATCGTCAAAATTGCTAAACCATACATTTATATCACTAAAAGAACTACCATCGAAAGAAGGTACGACACTTTCAGTATCAGTGAAATTAATAGACGATGGCACAAAACTTTGAACTGGAAATTGTTTCTGTTTGTCAAAATTTGATAATTCAGTATTGTTACTTGAAGCTATATTATTTGAAGGCAATTCGGTTTCCGAGTCAGTGTCACTTTCATTTTGTATAATATTATTTTGTAGTAAGGTCAAGTCTGAAAGGTATGTAACTAATCGGGTTGCGAGATCGTTTAAAGATCCTTCATTATCAATACAAAGTAGATTGCACACTGTAATCAGATCATTTGATTAAAAATCAGTTTGAACTTTAGTTATTTTATTTTTGAATTCGGTGCTGTCGGTTTGAAAACCGAAACCAGTAAAATCACGTATTCTCTTTCTATTAGATCGATCACCGTCAGCATCAAATAGGAATTTATGTAGCAATTTAATTTTATTTGTTCGTTCGTTTTATTAATGCAAGTTCCAGTTCGGTATCTCAAGTAACTTCATAATAAAATAATAATAATGAACTCACCGTTAGAATAATATCCGGCTTGAATCTGTATGATGAATAATTCTAATTAATAATATTGGTGGGTTAACATTTCTGAACACCACTTTATGGGATGAGACTCTATTCATGAATCACAACTCACTTTTAGGACGAGCACTGACATTTATTGAGACGAACACACAAACAAAAATACAGATAAAAAACACTCTTTTCGTTCTTTAATTAGCTTAAAAGCTATAATTCAGGCTTCATTTATAAACGTCGTTGAATATTTCTTGTATTTCTATACGTCGTTTAAACCTTCCGTTTTGTAGCGTCGAAAGTATTCTGATTCTTTTACAAAATCAACATCGTCGAACTTTTTCCTCGTTCCAATACTTCTACTGCGTTTCTACTTCACACAGCTTCGTTGGTTTACGTTACCTTTTTTAATCTCGAAGCAGAGATATGGAGTCGGGGACATTCGGTCTAATGCAGGTGTTCCTACGAAATTCCCCGCATTAGAAACACATGCAATTGACAATTTGTTGATAAAGCGCACTTGTTAAGACATGACTAAATCATTACCTCTATAAATTTGCAAAAGCAGTTTTAAGCGAAAACTTCGAATAATAGTTTTAAAATACAAACATAAATCACTTCATCATAGTTTCAAAATAAAGACTAAATTCATTTCATTTATGAAAAAGTAGCTTATATAAAAAGTATATAGTATAATGAAAAATAAAACAATCCTGCAGAAAAAATAATAGTAACACTTCGTTTAAAAAATAGGAAAAAGCATTTTTACTAATAAACATTAATAAAAATGTTTAAAAAAAATTCACTTTTTTTGAAATATAGAAAAATTATTTTATTTTAGAAAATATGAAAAAGAATTTTTACTAATATACATTTTTTTTTTATTATTTGGACTTTTCAAAAAATATAAAAGCATTTCCAAATTAAATTTTAATATATAAACTTAAATCAAGAAAATATGAAAAAGCATATTTACTTATACACATTAAAAAAAAGTTTTCAAAAATAGATTTAAATCTTTTCATTTTAGAAAAATATCAAAAACATTTCTACTACTAAACATTTCGAAAATAGATTCCATAAATAGTTTTAAAAAATTAGTTTTAAAATATAGACTTAATTCATTTTGGAAAATACGAAAAAAAAAACATACAATGTTAAACATACAATGTAAACATGCAATAGTCATCGAAAAATATATAGTATAGCGAAAGAGAAAAAAAGAATAATAAAGAAATAATAATAATAATAACATTTCATTTCAGTAAAATATTAAAAGCAGTTTTGCTAATAATAAAATAAAATAATAGATTCAATAAATAGTTAAAAAAATAAAGACTTAAATCATTTTAGAAAAATATAATAAAACTTTTTTTGCTAAAAGACATTAAAAAAAGGTTCCCTAAATAGTTTTAAAAATAATTTTTTAAAACTATTCATGGAATCTATTTTCGAAATGTTTAGTAGTAGAAATGTTTTTGATATTTTTCTAAAATGAAAAGATTTAAATCTATTTTTGAAAACTTTTTTTAATGTGTATAAGTAAATATGCTTTTTCATATTTTCTTGATTTAAGTTTATATATTAGAATTTAATTTGGAAATGCTTTTATATTTTTTGAAAAGTCCAAATTAAAAAAAAATGTATATTAGTAAAAATTCTTTTTTCATATTTTCTAAAATAAAAAAATAATTTTTCTATATTTTTTAAAAAAAGTGAAATTTTTTTAAAACAGTTTTTTTAATGTTTATTAGTAAAAATGCTTTTTCCTATTTTTTTAAATGAAGTGTTACTATTATTTTTTTTCTGCAGGATTGTTTTATTTTTCATTATACTATATACTTTTTTATGAATATTTTTTCTATATAAGCTGCTTTTTCATAAATGAAATGAATTTAGTCTTTATTTTGAAACTATGATGAAGTGATTTATGTTTTTATTTTAAAACTATTATTCGAAGTTTTCGCCTAAAACTACTTTTGCAAATTTATAGAGGTAATGATTTAGTCATGTCTTAAGAAGTGCGCTTTATCAACAAATTGTCAATTGCATGTGTTTTTAATGTATATATATATTTTTGAAAGTTTACATATTTTTCACAAGTAAATTGCTTTCAAGTTAAACTTTTATTGGGAGAAATTCGTTATATAGGTTAATTCTTCGAAGATGCATAGAAAAGTATTAAGCAGAATACCTCCTTTTGTCTATTTGAATTAGTTTCACAGTCTTTTTACCCGACTGGCAAGAAGTGTTATGTGTTTCATACGTATCTGGGTATGTGGATTTCTTTATACCCTCGAAACATCCCAACAGCTGGATGGATTTTAATAAATGTGGTCTCTATCGATTCGTCTTAATCGTCCGATGGTTATGGACTAGTTGTTGTTTTTATAAATTCAAAATGGTGGTTGTAAAATACAAAATGGCGGTAGAGACGAAAAAAAAATTTTCGCAACATATTGAGTGGAATATCATTGGATAGGTCTTTCAAAATGAAGACGATGTTTCATTGACTATTTTACAGTGAGAAACTCCGTTTAAATATCATACAACCTGGAAGTTGTGTAGGTAGGATCTTTAGCTTTACTGCAGTTCTAATCTTCATAGACATTTTTAGGCCTCATCAAAACAGTGTTTCTACATAGTAACAAACAATTAAACACAACTTAAAAGTCATCAATACAAATAATAATAATAAAAAAAAATAGGTGAGTAATATAAAAAATAGTTTCACATTGATGAGAAATAATTAATTAGTTCGCTTTTTACGCAATCGGGTTTTTTTAATTTTTTAAATTTAATTTTTACTTGTTTAGGAATCAAATCTTAGAATGTGGTGAGCTGGTAGAAAGAAAACATAGGATATTTTATAATAGTTGAAAAAATATTACCGCATTTTAATATAAGCAATTTACTAATGTAATGAATGGTGGTCCAGTTTTATTATGCTCTAATAATACTATCTTATCAATGAGTCAGCGTTTGTGTGAAAATCTCTGATAAGATAACCTATCCATGCTAGAATAATTTTCTGTAAAAGGTTTTATGAAAAGTAAATTTTTAATCGGTAAACTTTTCATAACTTTGTTGTATGGTTTAATAATGGAAAAAGGTAACTTTTCATGTTTTTTCAAATAGAATAGTGAATATTTAATTAAGCTTTGAAAGTAGAATAATTCAATGTATTTACTATTTAAAATCATACAAATTTTCGAGTGTTTAGTTAAATTAGATTTAAAAATACTTTTTTTCTTTTAAGGATTTTAAAATATTTTCACATTGAAATAAGGTGACTAAGCTTAGTTAATAAAATTAAATATGGATTTTTTAAACTTTTAAATTATATGTATAGTGAATGTGATTAACTATACTCAAGTGATAATTGAAATATTTTAATAAAGTTTCTTTAGTTTTAGTCATTAAATGGGGTTACTTAACAATATGCCGATAGTGTTGAAAAGTTATTTCATAATCCTTATTGCGATTGAATTTTCTCTAGTTAATTTATGTGTTAATTTATGTATGTGCTATATATATATATATATATATTCAGAAGTGTTTTCTTATAGAGGAGATTACTTTTCTTTAGACAAAATCATACCATTGAAGTAAAAGTCTTTAAAATATTTAAAATGAATAAAGAATTGTTTATCATCTTATGTATGTAAGTGAAAGAATTATTTGTTTAGATATAGGATCTTAAAGCGTATGCAGGTACATCGTTTAATAGAATTGATTTTTGTTATTTTGAATTTCAAAACATTTTCTTTTATATTAAATTTTTAAAAATGTCTATGTAATATAAAAGATGCAAAGATGGAAAAATGCTTATAAAAAAGGGCTTATTTTTTTTTAGTAGCGTGAAAAGAATTGTATTTTAATTTAAGAAGGATTTAATTATGAAAAGGTATGCTGTTTCTTTTTTAAATTATTATGATAGATAAAACTAACGTTGTCTTTTTTATCTTTTTAGAACACATATGTTTGTGAGACATGTCAGAAATCATTCTCTAAACAAAGCAATTTCAAAAGACATAAGAAGATACATGATACGGAGCGAGAAAGTTTCATTTGTAATTTCTGCAAGTTACAGTTTTCTATAGCAGATAATCTAAAGCAACATATGAAATCACATGAAAATCCACTTTACAATTGTAAAGAATGCGTATTGAAATTTGCTTCTAAACGAAATCTCACGTGCTACATGTGTTCAAGTCATGGATATGGAAAACACCCTTTCAACTGTGAAAAATGTGATTTGAAATTTGTGAAAAAATCAAACCTCAAGCATCATATGCGTGTGACTCATGATTAATGTAAGGGAATATGTCTCAGTGAAAAAAGCAAGAACGATACCAACCTTAAGTAGAAAAGCAAGGAAGGAAACTGAAGCGCTTGGCGTTTTCAAGACCATCATGATAGAGCCTGAAGAAGAGACCATGTTCGATATCACTACTTTTTATGAAGCTACTCGCGAAGAATTACGGGAAATTCTGGAAAAAACTGTAGAAGAGAAGCAAGCAATTAAGTGGTATCTGCTAATAAAAGTGCTTTTAGAAAAGAGCTCCTTAGAAGGTGAAATGGAAGTAATCGAAACTTATTTCCGTGGTGATACATATCGACAATTTACCATCGACAGTATCGAAGAAAACTTAGAGGAGAGTCACCAAAAGATCGTTAAATTATTTGAAAAGTTTCTTCAAAGGGGATCTTTATGGCAGCTGAAAGAAATACAGTTTTATGAACTCAAGACTGCGAAATATGCGCCATTGAGTGTTAGCAGCTAAATATAATACACTCTAAAAAATAAATGTGTAAATTTACACACAAAAACAGGTATATCGATGATACAAAAACGATTTGTCTATATGTGTAAATTTGTGTGTAGATTGACAAAATACACGCCTAATGTGTAAATTTTAAAATACACATTTTAATGTGTAATTTGATAAGTCGAAATGTGTAAAAATTAGGTGATAAGTCTTCAAATACACATTTTAATGTGTAAATTGTACAGTAATACACATATTTCTGTGTAATATTCTTACACACATATCTGTGTAATATTCTGTTTATACACATATTTTTGTGTAATATGCAAAATACACATATATTTGTGTAATGTATAAAATACACATATTTTTGTGTAATATACAAAATACACAGATATGTGTGTTATATTCTGTTCTTACACATATTTCTGCGTAATATTCAAAACACAGATTTTATTTTAATATTCAATATATGCAGATTTTTGTATACATAATGTTATCTTTATACTTTGGTATCTGTAAATTGCGAATTAAATGTTTTTATGATAGTAAAAAAAAAAAATACATGAAAAACAAACTCATAGGGTTGATGTGTTTGTTCTTTCTAGTAAGCAAAAAGTGTACTCATGATGTCATTAGGCAATTTACATGCCACATATAGATAAATCGTTTTCTTATCATCGATATACCTGTTTTTGCATAAAACGGGAGCGACTCAAAGATGAAATATTTTTTAATTGATTCAGAAAAAAATACTGAAATCTCATGGGGAAAAAAAAAAGAAGTTAATTTCAAGCTCTGATACCTAAGCATCGCCGCAGCAACAATATTTCGCGCCTGGTGCGAAAAACGTTGTTAATTTTTCTGTAGATTAGTTGACGCATCAGTAACTGATGGCGCGAACGAAGCCTGCCAGCGCATACTTTAATTGGCTGCGTCTGCGCCCGTACCACTCTTGTGTCTCTGTATTTTAGTATAATTAGCTTGCCTATATTTACACGTTCTCTGAAACAGCTTAAATTAAATATACTCCAGAAAAAAGACTTTTATTAAAAGTATCTTCTTGGAGGCTATACATCTATAACGACCAACTTTTTGGCGATTTTCGATTCCTTCCCCTCCCCCCTTATGATATCATACGTCATCGTTCTACCAATCCCCCCCCCCCCCTAAAGATATTGTCATCAGTGTCTAAAAATTCTTTTTATTTTTACAATTTTTTTTCTTTATTTTTCTTTTTATACGTTTGCAATGTATACGTCACAATTTATTATAATTTTCAATAGTTTTATACGTCACAAGTATGGTTATGCATTTATTACTCCCATATATATAGGGGCCGTCCACAAATGATGCCACGATTGGAGGGGGGGGGGTGTCATGAAATTATGACAGTTTGTGACAAGGGGGGCGAGGGGTAAAAAATACTGAAAAAAGTGTGACATCATTTATGGAGAGCCCCATACATAGTTTTTTACTTAAATGAAGTAAGGAAGTTAATAAAATATCACTATTATATCTGAAATAATTTTATATCAAATACCACTTAGAAGGAAATACTTACTACTTAAAATTATTGAATAATATATTTTTGTTACATAATGCATTCAACAGTAATAATATCTTCTTGTACTTGCCTTTGCACGGGGGTAAGCATAACTTCTTATAAACAAAACAGGTGGACGATATTCTGCCCCATTTTTTCTAGTAAACATAATAAGTATAATTTTGAACCGGATTTCTCAAACAACGAATTGCAGTAAACTCTGTCTAAGGCGGAAGCGATCGGTACCAAGAAAATTTTCCGCAGTAGACAATATTCCGCCTTAGGCAAATTTTACTCTATGTCTATGGATTCACAAGGACTTGAAAATCTTTCCGAGTTAGACAGATTTCCGTCTTACACAGAGTCCGCCTTACAGAGAGTTTACTGTATATACTAACAGAAGAATAGGAATGGCGAATGCTGCGATATTCCCTATTTTGGAATGAAATGTTTTTATAATCATTTAATGGTTTTAATAATAACTTTGTATTTTCATAAAAATAAGTAATAGACTAAAAGAAAAAAAATATAATAGATTATATTTTAAAGCACATAAATTAATGTCTGAATTCCATTTTTAATTATTAATCCCCAACTTGGTTTATTAGTGGGAAATTGCCAGGGTAGGACATCGGCCAGGGGTAGCTTAACAGTAGAGCAACAGCACGTTATGCTGTCGACCCAGGTTCGATTCCTGGCCCCGGCTAATTTTTCACTCCAGTTGGGTTTATTGTATTTAATTGTATTTAAAGTCTGTCTTAGTATATGTGTACCTTTAATAATAGATTATATTGATGTAAAGAAAAACATACCAAAAAAGTAAATTTTGGTTAGGTCAAAAAAGATAACGATGTCAAAAGACAGCTTCCCTCTCCCCCTAGAGATATCTTACGATATCCATTGCAAGACCACCCCTACCCCCTAAAGTGTGATAAAGTTATATATGTGCAGCCCCTTAAAAAGTTTCAAAGAGATATTCGTTATAGCATCAAATAGAAAAGAAAGTTATTCTGAGTTTTAGAAGCATTTCTATGAAATGGAGGGAAATTTTCAAATACTTCTGAAAAAAAATTTCCTACACAATATCTAGTGTCAGTTATAGATACAGTTTAAACTATGCAATTTTCAGTATGCCGGGAAAAAATGCATTAATATTTCTGAAAAATATTTTTTTTTAATATTAAAAATGACACGAGCTATTACAGTTTTGTAATAGCGTCTTTGTAACTATTTCAGGGACGGTGATATGTTTACGAAACATCTTAATTTTTATTTCTAAATGCCACGGTGACACCAGAATTTTGGTAATTTTTTTTCCGTTTATTATGCATGTGAAAAATAGCTTTTTTCTATTTCCAAATAAATTTGTGCATAAATTCCGGTGTCATTCATTCATTTCAACATTTTAGCAATAGTAGTACAGTCGTGGAAAAAAAAAAGTAAACACCCCCTACTAACTCTTAAACAAATTATCGTAGAAGAAAGTTATTGGTACCGAACGATTGGAAATAAAGTCTACTTTTAAATGATGTATATAAAATTTGCTTAGGGGGCCATCTACATATTAAAACGAACCATAACTTTGTTTTTGTCGATAGCAGTACACAATTCTGACAGCATAAAAGAACTCTACACCCTTCAATTAGCCTAAAAACAAATTTTTATGCAATTCGTACCACAAGTTTCCGAGAAATTAATTATTTTAAACGAACGTATTTTAAGGGCTGTATCCAAATTGAAGTTTGGTACTCGATTGTTAACCGAGAGAGCCGGCTTCTTGATTAAGGCACCACTCAAGCAGTCAATGAAGCCGGTTAGATTACAGGGCAGCAGAAGAAATTTCAAAATATCTAGTCACTTCTATCATAGACGGCCACTTGAACCATCATTTTGCCGTTTTTTAAGCATAACTTGAAAACTACTTGGAAGAAAAATGTGAAATTTTGGATTTCCATAAAGCAGGACTTAATAAATCTAAATCCATCAAAAAAATTGTAGGTTGCAATTCATATTTTTTCCGAATATTAATTTCATAATTTATAATTCATATCATAAAATTAAATTGCAAATTCAGCGTATTTATGTTTGGGTATATTAGAATTATTGCTACACAAAAAATTAGCACATTAGGAGCATAATTTCAGGAGATATAAATAAAAATATGAAAATGTAATTTAACATTAAAAGCACTAAATTTTGAATGTTTATAATTCAAACACTTATCATTCAAATGACTTGAAATTTGGTGTCTAGGCATAGTTTGAACCGAAGGTTTGAAATATCTCTTTAAAATTGGGTATTGCCATTGAAAAAAATGAAGTTTGGATTCGTTTTAATATGTAGATGGCCCCCTAAGCAAATTTTCTATGCATTATTTAAAAGTAGACTTTATTTACAATCGTTAGGTACCAGTAGCTTTCCTTTACGATAATTTGTTGAGGAGTTAGTAGGGGTGATTACTTCTTTTTTCCCACGACTGTACTTTGCCCCTGAAAGGTTTAACTTGAATTTGGAAGACAGTTCTACATTTATTCATATTATTAAGGGTGTATTCGAAAATATATTTTTCCACCTTCAACAGCTCGAAATTTTCTGAGACATTTTCAGACTCATTTTTAAAAGTAAAAACATGAAACTTGCTGGGGTGATTTCTGAAGACATGTTTAACATGCCGTGTGATTTCATTTTCAGCTCAATTAATTAGAATTTGATTTTTAAACAATTATTTTCTCAGTAGGACCATTTTTTTCATTCCCAGATCGCCCGCTTCGGAAAATTCGTTTCAAAACGCCAACTTTGACAGCGTTTTTTACAGTATTTTCTGCATTTATCAAAAAATTAAGAAGCACGGCACATTATATGGTTTCCAAATAAGAAAATTTCCCAGTTTGATGCGTTTGAGAGCAAAAATGAATTTTAAAATGAATCAGAAAATAAGCAGTTTGGATCGGAATACACCCTTAAGCTATTTATTGAGATTTTGCATGTTCTACGCATAAATTGTAACTGTGCGATTTTAGGACTCCAAATTAACTCTAACAGAAAGATGGCATGTGGCAACCATAATTATATTATATGAAGAATAGTAAGTTTTCAAAACAATCAGCCCTCTAATTACTGACATAATCTACATTTTTATGTTTAATTAATAAAATTATTCTTAGCAGTTAAAGCTATTATAAAAACTTTAAATTAGTTATTTTATTATGTAATAGATGCAATAACATTATGTGCCTTAATATTTTGTAATAATTATGTAAGCCTATATTAAATACTCCAGATATTTGCATCTATTAAAATAATAAATAACTACATTTAATAATAAATTGTTAAAACTGTTTAAATTTGTTAATTATTAAAATATTAATTATCTTGTTAAGAAAGTATTCTACATTTTATATTTTAATGAATGAAATTATATTTAATATAATTACTGAAAAAATAAAAACTGAAAATATGTAATTTCAGTACTTACACCCAATATAACAAATCAAACAAATATCATGGCAGCATGTTTTGCATTTCTACTGATAAAAATTATTGTTATTACAATCAATATAAACTTACCCACGTGTATGTATATGCTAATCAAAACAAATTATGAAAATGATTTACGCCTATTAATTCATATGCACGAAGTAAATATGAGTTGAGAATGACCAGTTACTTCTGAAATCCTTAAAATATTAAATAGCAGCATTGGATTTACATATCATTTTTAAATTAAATGCTTTTTATGCCAGATAAAAGCTTGCGTTTTACAAACTTATTGCACTTATTTTTTACAAATCTAACCAATTAAGCTTATAAAAACATATTTGAAGCATTTTCTGTCTATTCATTAAGCAAAATGCCTATAGAATATTTTCAAATTATGTTCACGTTCGAATAAATGCTTTTTTAGATCATTTTAAAAATTTGGGTATATAATTTTAATAAATTATATGTACACACATATATATATAATCGTTTAAAATCGCGATTTAATCTGTGATTTTAATCATCTGATTAAAATCATTGACATCCTTATTAAAAGTATTAAAAGTATTATTTTTTATTTACAAATTAAGATTTAATTTGCAGTTTATGTTTATGTTTATAGGCTGCTTTTCCTGTATGAAAAAAATACCTTTTTTTTATTTGAAGTTTCATTTTTCTTAGATATAAAAAAAATAAGAAAATGTTTAATATGTTATGAAAGAATTACCATAAAAATATTTATTGATTCAACGTTTACTATATTTAATAATATTTCAATATGAATTTATGTATTATATATATTTTTTTATTCAAAATATTTCATTTTTGAATGTTAAACTCTGAGTCAAATATAAAAAAATAACTTCCAATTATATTATAAATACTTTCATCTTTCAATGCATAAAAAAACACCCCTGTTTGTTGTTTACATGAATTTATTATTATTTACTTTGTATACATACATATATTTATTTATTTAATGCGCTGTTAAACTTTACTCATATTTTGTTGCAATCATTAGATAAACAATTATTTAATTTTCCATTCCTTTACCATCAAAACCATCATACCCCTTATCATCAAAATATACTTCACAGAATCAACAGAAATACAAATACATATACAATGATTATTTCCCATTAGAATTCACTAGATTATCTGAAAAAAAAAAAAAAGAGTATATTGTACAGATTATATTACTGTAAAATATGTATTATGCATATTTCAAAAAGATTAATAATGTACTCGTATATATAATTTAAATATTCCTGACTTTAAAATGAATCAAATCATTTTTTATTAACCATAAAAATATTGAAATCTCATTGTCTTGAAATTTTAAAGAGGCATACAACCATTAAATCATCAAAAATTTGATTTTTCAGAAAATTATATATGAAAGAACAATGTTTTTTATTGCATCTTAAAAACAATCTGCATAGAAATATTTCTATATTATTACGCAAGTTATGACTAAAAAAGTCTGTCAGTTGTTCTTACTGTGAGCAATGATTATAAGGAATGATTTAAAAATGTTTTCACTATATTAAAAGTTACGTACCTCATTAATGGTAATCCATTTTTTTTTTTGTCCGAATCTCAAAGAAAAGATGATGTCAACATTCGTACAAAAAGTGACCAGATGCATCACTCGTTATCGTAATTTCAATACTGTAATGTTGTCCGGATACGTTTGTCTTTACAAACTTATTACTTCCATTAATTTAGAATAAAAACTATATTTTTGATATTTCAGCAGGCTAAATAAAACAATTGTTCTAAGTAGAGATGTGTCATTTGTTGAGGAACGACTCCAAAGGAACGATTCCGGCAGTGAAACTGAAGGAACGATTCCATTCTGTAAAAAGGAATCGGTCCTTTTCGGATTCGGTCCTTTTTGGAACAACTCCTCGGATTCGGTCCTTTTTGGAACGGTTCCTCGGATTCGGTCCTTTTTGGAACGGTTCCTCGGATTCGGTCCTTTTTGGAACGGTTCCTCGGATTCGGTCCTTTTGGAACGGTTCCTCGGAATCGGTCCTTTTTGGAACGATTCCGAAAAGGAACGACTCCACGGAATCGGTCCTTTTCGGAACGATTCCTCGGAATCGGTCCAAAATGTACCGACTCCGAAAAGGACCGATTCCTCGGAGTCGTTCCGAAAAGGACCGATTCCTCGGAGTCGGTCCATTTCGGAATCGTTCCAAAAAGGACCGAATCCGAGGAACCGTTCCAAAAAGGACCGAATCCGAGGAACCGTTCCGAAAAGGACCGATTCCTCGGGAATCGGTTCTTTTCTTGTAGACTGGCCAGTTTTAATAAATTAAAATACGCTATTTTATTTCAAAATAACAGATTTTGATTCTTCTAAAGCTGACTTTATTGCCAAAATATCCTTCTAATGTGTGTGCCACCTCCCCCCCCCCCCCCTCCTCAAAAAAAAAAAAAAAAAAAAAGAAAAGTAAAGAAAGAAAGAAAAAAGAAATTGAAGTGCGGGGCGGAGTAGGGCGTTTAATAAACATTACTATTTCATCTTCTTGTGCTAAATTAATCTGAAAGAAATAATTAAAAAAAATATTTTATACGAATTGGATTTTTTACACCTGAGAGAAAAAGTGCCCGAGATGGGATTCGAACCCAGAAACTTTACGTGCTTTACCGATTGAGTACCTGGACCCCGAGGGTAATGGAACACCATGTGTACTTTAATACACTAATACATTTTCTAATTGGTAAATGTATCATACGAAATGAATTTTTTCTAAATGAATTCTTAAGGCTGTTCTCAAATCCAAAAGGATAAATTTGTGACAAAAGTTTTAATTTATTTTTATTCGGAAATGCATGAAACGAACAGGTGTTGTTGTTCAGAAACTATGTAATCGAGCTGTTTTTTCCGTTTTTTTGCAAATGCAATAGGCATTTCAGAAAATAGTGTCAAAGTGGGCGTTTTGAACCGAATTTCCGCGCGAAAGAGGCATAATTTCTCAAAAATAGGTGAAAAACATGTTTGTCACGTGATCAAAATCGATTATAACTCAATAGGTAATTTACTGATCAAAAGATGGAAAACACAGCTCGATTCCAAATCGCTTCCATGGTCAAACATTCCAATTTTATATCTTTCCGTTAAAAAATGAATTTGTAAATGTGTCAAAACGTTTTACGCTTGTTGAGCAGATCACTTAAGAACAGTCTTAAGAAAAACAAAGAAAATGCTTGTTTAATTACTAGTGAAAAATATTTTTTTAAATCTGACTAGAAACAGTTTTGAATAATGTAAGAAATATATCACTAGGCCATAAAAATTGCATTTTAATAGGATAATAATAACTGATTTTCAATTATTTTAATAATTGTAGAGTTACGCACTTTCATGCATATTTCACTATTTTATGTTTTTTCCTCAAACATAATTTCAATTTGAGAATCCTCTTTGTCAAAATAAATATATGACCAGCTACGAGCGCTCGAGTACCACTTTATTTCCACAGTTTGGCGTCTTGTTTTTCTCTCCTGAAGAAGATGATTAAAAAAATCTCGAAACTCCCTAAGATTGTTGTTTTAATCAACTTACATTGAGGTTTATTACATAGAGTAAAATCTGTTAGAACAAGGAATTTTTGTAAAACGTTTCTTTCTTTCTTAAGATAATGAATATTTCAAAAAGCATAATGTCTAATAATAATAATAAGATAACAGTAATAGTGGTGGGTGGGATTGAAATGATTTAACCGCGGTTCGCTCTCTTAATGGCCGTTTTGAGTATAAAAACGGGAAAGAAAAATCACGTGCTACATATAGATTATCGGACTTTCTCCAACACTGCGACATATATAAAGCTGCATATTTTATGCTTGTTTCGGTTTAATAGATTTATGTTAACCCTCCGCCTACCAGAGGGGTTCAATGGCCCCGACAGGTACATTTATAAGGATATTTCTAATTTATTTTAAAAACTGAAATTTCTGTAAATATGGGTTTTTTCTGGGATGTTCTATTCTTTTGAGTAGAACATTCCAGAAAAAGTCACATATTTACAAAATTTTCATTTTTTAAAATGTGAAAAATCAATTTGAATGTATCTATCGGGTCTGTTGCACCGGTCTGGTATGCGGAAGGTTAATATTGCATTTAAAAAGTTTTACAATATACGAATTTAATTATTGGTTTCCAAAGAATGCACGTTGTGATTTTGTACAGTTTTTCAATTGTTATTTTACTTCTATTTCTTGCTAAATAATTAGAATTTAAATAACTGTGACTTTGTTTTAATTCAACGTAAAATAAAAGCAAAAAAAATCGTTTATCGTAATAATTTCTTATAATAATTCAGATTTCTTGATCGTTATTGATACTCGTAAATCCCGAAATCAATGCCACGATTAATGCCTGTTACTGTGGGGATGGATAATACATATCTGAGTTTAATTTCGAGCAAATCAAGGCTCCCTTCATGCTAAACTAAATTTAATGTTTCAAGCCTAATACCAAATTTCCGTTTTTATTGAGGTAAAACTTACTGCAAATACGATACTAAATTTTATGTATTTTCCTTTCTTATTGTTATTCTTTTCACTTAGAAGATTTATTTATTTATTTTCTTTTTTTTCTTAAATTACATAAAGTTTTCCGAAAAGTTCGAATTTAACAAAATGTTTTATCTATTTTAAATAGTTTTGACAATAAAAAGTTTAACTCCGAATAAAAAATAGTTAAATTCTCAAAAAATTAAGGTTGGTATTATCTATAATACGTTTACAACAGATATCTTTCATTCAACGGCCGAAACATCGTCAAAAGGATAGTTCTTTATATAGTACTACACTCTGTAATAATAATGGACATACTTTTAATTTGTTTAATTTAATTAAACCAATAAACCATTTTTCAGTTAAAATGTTAGCAAATTTCAAATTTAAAGAAATAGAACTTTGAAGTTTAGTGAATCACTATATCTTTTGGCGGAGATAATATGTACTATATATGAATAAAATCATATATATTACTATATATATATATATATATATATATATTATAATATTAATGCATATAATATTATCTTATAAATATCACTAGCCATAGCCCTGCTAATGAATCTGCTTACAAATCATCTGAAGGAACTTCTACCCTTTCGTGTAACACAAGTGTTCCATGACTTCATGAGTTATGAAGCTCCAAAGATCCCAATCCAAACAAACATATTAGCATTGCAATTCACTCACACCGAACTGAGGTTCTGTATCATATAAGTGGAGAGAAGGTGGCGGCGGATGAGGGTGTGAAATTAGAGAAATTCCGGTAGGTTCTCGTGAAATTGGAGATTCAAAAAGAGTTGTAAGTTTATTGAAATTCTATGTAGTTAACAGCAGTTCACAAATAGCGATGTTAGGGTAAAAGACAAGACATACATCAGTCACTCAGGAAAGACAGTGTGCAAAAACGTGCTTTACTTTTTAACTCTTTCCAATAAAGTTAGTGTTTATGAATGCGGTTTGTCTGTCCGTCAGACCGTCTGTTCACGCTCTAAGGCAAGTCACACACTAAGGCGACACATAAGACATGTCGCTTGAATTCGCTAGAAAAACTGGTTTAAAACAAGTTTGCAACAACTTCGTTCTTTGTTTCGACCGGTTTTTGCACTTCATATTGCGCTTTGTGTCGCTGTGTGGTCTCAGTGTGTAATATACCTAACTCTCGTAAATATACTCGGACTCCCATGCAATTGATATATGTTAATGATGTTTACCATGGGATGTTTTGTATTCAATATGAAGAGTGTAGCATTAATAGTTTATTTACAGGGGCACTCAAAAGTATTTCGTTACACTATGGTCAACGGGAAAAAATCGTTTGCAGCGCATTTTAATGACATTAAGCTATTTCAAATGCATTAAAATTGATATATATCACTGAATTGCACTACAAGATGATTGCTATAGAATAGGGTGTTTCACTTCTGAACCAGATCCTGGAGGCGGTGATAATAATGTTGATGAATTATGCGAAATATCCTGTGTGCGTAAAGTTAGGAAGCTGAGGAGAAAGACGATAAAGGGCATAAAGTTATTGAAAGTACGGACACTGGAACAAAAATGTAATCTGCTTTAACTAGTTACATATCCAAACCAGTAGGGCCATCCAAATGAAAAATGAGATTCAGAATGAAAAATGAAATTAAGATTACCTAGAGGTAGATTTTGAAGAGGAATCTATGAGACTAAAAATTCCTAGACCCTGGTGACAAATATCAGAGCAATAATAAAATTTCCTATACAGGATGTCCACTCTCAACGATGTCCAATAGCTAATTCCTAAACCGTTAGTCATAGCCATATAGTTCCAATTACAAAAATGTTTTAAATGGGGGTAAAGAAGTATTTAAAAAGTGATTTGGGTCAATAGAATCATTTCTTGAAAAATTATGAAATTTAATTTTTTATACGATCTCCCGGTCCTTCAAGTTATAGTTAGTAAAACTTTCCTATTACACTTACAAGTAAGACAAATAAAAGTCCTATTATTCTACGACTAAAACTGACCGAAGTAATGGCTGTTTCAACTTGGAGCATATTTTTTGCTGCAAAATAGGGGTCATTTACAAATTTACTAGAAATATAAATAATCTTCAGATATATAAAAAATATAGTTGATAGTAAAATTAACATTGCATTATAAATTTGAAATCTATAATCATTCTGAAATATTAATGCAAAATATACAGCTTGTACTAAACATATAACAGGAAAAAAATAATAGAATTTTCGTTAAATAAAATGTTGAAAAGCAACAGCCTCGATTCTTTACACACTGAATCCAAAAATGGCCTTCATGTTTTATCACAAAGTACAGATTTTTTGCAAATCGTAAATTTGAAAGCTAAAAAGTGAAAAATTTTCGGAAATCTGATTCTGATAGTATAAAATAGATGTGATTGTTATTTCTTTAACTTTTGATAATTGATTTTTATGTATTTTTTACTATTGAATCCGAAAATGACCTTCATTAGTTTTTGGTGTAAATCGCCCTGCAGGTGGCGCTGCTATGTAGCATTTTGCAGGATTTCCGCAAAAGCTCTATCTCAAGAACTAATGCACGGATTTTTATAAAACTTCAGATTCCGTTAATCCTTGATATGAATTAGTGCTGGTAAAGTTTTGGTGTAAATCGCCCAACAGATGGCGCAGCTATGCTGCATTTTGCAGCATTTACACGATTTTCGTAATAGCTCAATCTCAAGAAATAATGCACGGATTTTCATCAAACTTCAGATTTAGTTAGTGCTTGACATGAATTGACGTTTTGCCCCTTGTGGTGTAAATCGCTCAACAGGTGGCGCTGCTATGCTGCGTTTTTTGAGATTTCCGCAATAGCTCTATCTGAAGAACTAATGCTTGGGTTTCCAACAAGCTTCAGATTTAGGTATACTGGATATGAATTAGTGCTGTTTATGTTTTGGTGTAAATCGCTCAATAGGTGGCGCTGGTATGCAGCATTTTTCACGATTTCCACAATAGCTCAATTTCCAGAACTAATGCACGGATTTTCATCAAACTTCAGATTCTGTTAGTCCTTGACATGAATTGATGTTTTGTACCTTTTCGTGTAAATCGCTCAACATGTGGCGCTGCTGTGCTGCATTTTGTGATTTCCACAATAGCTCAATTTCCAGAACTAATGCACGGATTTTCATCAAACTTCAGATTCTGTTAGTCCTTGACATGAATTGATGTTTTGTACCTTTTCGTGTAAATCGCTCAACATGTGGCGCTGCTGTGCTGCATTTTTGCGATTTCCACAATAGCTCTAGCTCCAGAACTAATGCACCGATTTTCATCAAACTTCAGATTCCGGTATACCTTAATATGAATTAGTGCTATTTGTGTTTTGGTGCAAATCGCTCAACAGGTAGCGCTGCTATGCTGCATTTTTCAGAATTTCCCCTACAGCTCTATCTCAATAAGTAATGCACGAATTTTCATCAAACTTCAAATTCAGGTATACGTTGATACGAATTGGTTCTAAATTGATGTAATTTCTTTTACTATTTAAATGATTTAATTGACGTGATTTATTTAGAAGAAAGTTTTGTGATGGCCACAACATACTAGTTTAACTTTGAAATTTGCCATTTACAAAAAAAGTCTAACATGATGGTTAAATATGAAGGTAATTTTTACATTCAGTGCTAAAAAGCACATACAAATCAGTCGTAAAAGTTAAAAAATACAACCATCGACTCTATTTTATAGTATTAGCTATTTTTTCAATTTTGAAATTTACTATTTTGAAATTTACTAGTTGCGAAAAATTCTGACATGATGGTTAAAAATGAAGATAATTTTCGGATTCAGTGCTAAAAAATACATAAAAATCATAATTTAAAAAATACATAATTTTAAAAATAAAAAAACACAACCATCGCAGTCTTGTGTTATCTAATCTAAAACTTTTTAGAAAACTTGTTGGCAGTAATCTATCCGAAATTTTTTGTGTTACCCTGTAAAATAAGTACATAATGGTAAGCACTGAAAATCATAATAATATTACATTGTCATCTGATTTACGTCAATATGTAAAATTTAACCTCGATCGCATATTTTAAAGTGAGTTGAATTTCGAGTACAAATTTTGAACTGGAAAGACATACATACGATCGTTTCAAGTTAACCCGTTACCCGCTGGTGTTGCGTTCACGCAACGTTCAAAATAATTGCTCATGCTTACATTAATTACTTTGTCACCACTATTTTACAATTAAAAAAATTGCCTTATTTATTGGCAGAAATTTTGATATTTTAATAAAGCGGAAATTACCTTTCTGAATTTGTGGTGACAAGCGACTTTCAACAAGAAATTTGAAAATTCCTACTTATAGTTTTGGCGGTTAATAGGTTAAATAAAAGCTTATAAAAATAGCATAGTTTTTGTTAAAAAAATCATGAAAAGAAACAGCTTCAAATCCTTACAAAAATCTGTCGTAATACGATTTCTTTCAAAGCGCAGCTACACATGAAATAAATCCTTCAAATACTTTAAGCACTTTGTTTACGACCCCTAGAAGCATGGCTAAACTCATGTGTATTCGGATGCAGAAAAGTGGCATAAGTCTTGCATTTCAAAGTTTCGTATAACTTCATGAATTTTAGTGTTAGATGAATGGGACTTTTTTTGTCTTTCTTTTAAGAGAACAGGAAATTTTTACTAAATATCTCTTATAGGGCGGAGGACCGTATAAAAAATTAAATTTCGTAACTTTTTTAGAAATATTTTTATTGATCCAAACGACTTTCAGAATAATTTTTTACTTTATTTAAAACATTTTTGTAATTGGAACTATAGGTCTATGACTAACGGTTTAGGACTTAGCCACTGAACATCTTTGAGAGTAAAGACACACTATATAAAATAATAATATAAGTGGACGGTCATTTGACGACATATTTTCAAGAGAAACCAATGATTACACTGAAAATCGAATAGACCTTGCACCGCCCTTAAATTTCCAAGAGGAATTATGCTTTATACCATAAATCATAAAGTTCGAAATAACTGCAAGTTAATTGCACACGCTGATCAATGAAATGAACTCTTAAAAACAAAATCATCTGTCCAAAACATTACAAAATTAAAGCGACTGGATGCCTAAGAAAATGGATGGGTACATAAGAAAATAAATTAGTAAAAAATATTATGGATTGCATGTGGTTCTCTTTATCTCGGAAGTGTTTTTTTCCCCTTGGAATCCTTTATTTTTCAAAATCGTTCTTTTTTTCTCGGAATCGTTCCTTTTTTCTCGGAATCGTTCCTTTTTCTCAGATTCGTTCCTTTTTTCGGAACGATTCCGAAAGGAACGACTCCAATGAACTCGTTCCTTTCGGTGAACGATTCCGGCTGGAACGATTCCTTTAAAGGAACGATGTTGCCCATCTCTAGTTCTAAGACACAAGTCTTATCTGACTCGATCGTCTGCGCAGCTGCAAATGGCGGGTTTTGAATTAAAGCAGGTGTTTTCTACAGTATTGTTTATAAGTTTTCTTGTGATAATAAACACCGTATAACAGTATAATATTCTAGTTAAATTTTCGTTACTGAACTTTTTCAATAAATCAATAAATGAAACATAATTTCGAACGTATAGATCATAGCACCACACACACAAGCAAACAAACACACACTCCCACATATACTCGTATATGTATATATAGTATATAACAGAAAGTTTAATATGTATATATATATATATTATTATTATTAATAATTTTAATTACCTACGTAATAAAGTCCTTTAAAATATAATATGCTTGCATGTATACATGAAAAATCTTTATGTTACAGTAAAAGATTACATGTTGGCCTATTTATTCCGCATATTTTCATTAAAATTGTTTGAATGCTACGTTTTTTCAAAATAGTAATATCCCGCTTTTTAGGTGCGTTCGTAATTATATAAATACGTAGCACCTATAGTCGTCGTTCAGTCCGTCCGTCTGTCCGTCCGTCTGTCTGTCCGCATGTAACAGAGCAAAAACTACCCAACCGAATGGTCTGAAATTTCAAATGTATGATTGTTGCAAAATTTTGTCGAGCCATTTCCAATTTTATGAAAATCGGATGTATAGTTTAATTACAGGGACAGTCAAAAGTTTTTCTTTACATTACGGCCAATGGGAAAAATTATTGCAAGTGGATTTTAATGATATTAGAGCCTTCCGAATGATCTGAAATTTTAAAGATATAATTGTTGCAAAATTTTGTCGAGCCATTTCAAATTTTAGGAAAATCGGACGTATAGTTTAATTACAGGGACAGTCAAAAGTTTTTCTTTACATTACGGCCAATGGGAAAAATTATTGCAAGTGCATTTTAATGATATTACAGCCTTCCGAATGGTCTGAAATTTTAAAGATATAATTGTTGCAAAATTTTGTTGAGCTATTTCAAATTTTAGGAAAATTGGATGTATAGTTTAATTACAGGGACAGTCAAAAGTGTTCGAAAAAATTATTGGAAGTGCATTTTAATGATGTATCAGACTATGCACTTTATGAAGTGCAAAAAATTATACATTCAGTGTAATATGGGGTGTAAAAAATAATTATAAAACTAGTTATAGTACGAACGCACCTCATTTGCCACGCTTGACGAGCAATTTCCAACTTGTTTTAATCAGGCATTAAATAAATCAAATTCAAAAACGAAGGTGCAATCAACGAGTTTCAATTGAAAAAAAAAAGTTGTTAACAATATTTTCCCCCGAACTATTTAAAATAATTTAACACTCCCCTCCCACCCCTTCCCATATTCTTCTCTAAGTGACTATAGAATTATTAAGTTTTAAAAGAAAAAGGAACTAAAAATATTTTTTGGCATGTTACTCCCCCCCCCCCCCCCCTCCCCTTTGTCACAACCAACATCCTCGAATTCCTTGCAGAAGATAATTTCTAATTCTCTTTCCTTGTAAATGCTTATGTTGGTCACAGATGTAACATGAACACATGGCTGGCACTGACGTCGCAGTGTCTTCTGAATCCCTTTCAGAAGACAATTTTTACTTTCTTCTATCTTTACAAGAAGAAAGCATTGGATTCGTGAAAATTTTCGAATTCCGGATTTCGACGGATTTAC
Organism: Maratus speciosus; assembly: GCA_963932465.1. NCBI lineage: Eukaryota > Metazoa > Arthropoda > Arachnida > Araneae > Salticidae > Maratus > Maratus speciosus. Next base: position 607,407,377 of record OZ010788.1, on the reverse strand, counting down.
TCGTTTTAGGGGTCAGAGATCCCGAAAAACATGTTTTTACAAAAAGTCTGTATGTGAGTCTGTCTGTCTGTATGTGACCCAAATTTTCTGGGCGCTATATCTCAATGAACAGAATTTAATAAAACTTTAGATTCAGTTAGTCCCTGATATAAATTGGTGCTGATTGCTTTTTGGTGTAAATCGCCCAGCTGGTGGCGCTGCTATGCTGCATTATTCATGATTATAGCAATAGCTCTATCGCAAGAACTAAACTAATACGCGAATTTTCATCCAATTTCAGATACAGTTAGTCCCTGATATAAATTAGTGCTGTTTAGTTTTTAGTGCAAATCGCCCAACAGGTGGCACTACTATGCTGCATTTTTTACGATTTCCGCAATAGCTGTATCTCAGGAACTAATGTATAAATCTTTATCAAACTTTAGATTTAGTTAGTCCCTGATATAAATTGAACCTGATAAGTCTTTGGTGTAAATTGCCCAACAGTTGCCACTGCTAAGAAATTCAATTAGAAGTTGACGTAAGTTGTTGCTGATTAGATTTTGGCGTAAATCGCCTAACCGGCGGCGCTGCTATGCGGCATTTTTCAGGAAGTATTAACATGTATGAGATCGAAGAAAGTTTCGGGTTTGCCACATCCGACTAGTTAATTATGTTTTCATTTAAATATTCACGTGTTTCCAATTTATTGGTAATGGGAGGGGGGGGGGATCAAAAGAGAAGGACCCCTTGCAAAAAATAAATAAATAAATAAAGTCTTTCAGTTCCTTATTTTAAAAATGCTGTTACAGTACTGTATTTATGCAACGGAATAATTAAAATAAAATGTGCATTTTGAATCTTATTATTATTATTATTTTTTTTTTTTTGTAATTTATACACTGTCTGTTAAGATTTGCACACTTATAACTACACGTAACAGTACAATTCTTGTAAATCCAGGTATTTTTTACATTTACACACTTGTCTGAGTTTATCAAACGATAACAACTTACATAATTAATGTCATAAACTAATTACACATAACAACAGGTAATTTTTTGTACAAAATGTGTAATTTTAATGACAAGTGTGTGAATTTAAAAATTTACACACTTCTACGTGTATATATAATTATGCTTAAATTAGAATAACACTCCAATTCGTGTAAATTCAGGCATTTTTCTACATTTACACAGTTGCCTGTGTATTTCAAGTGATAACAATTTACACACTTAGTTTCATAGGCTAAATACACATAAAAATGTGTAAAATTTTGCAAAAAATGTGTAAATTTTATGACAAGTGTGTAATTTTAGAAATTCACACATATATGTGTGTAAAATTGGCTAATTTACACATTTATTTTTTAGAGTGTAATAATAATAAATAAATAAATAAAGTTTGTGTGTAAATGTGTTTGTGTAAATGTGTTTGTGTGAATGTGTGTGTGTGTGTAAATCTGCCTTTCACTGTTTAAAATTAGGAGTTTTAAACAGTAAATGCCGGTCCCAAGCCCGGATAAAAGATGAGGGCACACTCTTCCAGGTATGAAATTCAAAAGAGTGAATTCCTTACATGAAAGAGTGTGCCTTCGAAATATACGAGTATTAATAATGATTCCCAGAGAAGAAAAAAAAAATCATTTTTTTTTAATCTCTCTGAAAGTTAAAATTTTTTCTCAGTAAAAATCTTTCTCTCTTTTGAAAATCAATCTCCTTTTTGTTAAAAAGTTCAAACCCTTAAGGGTGTATTCGAAAAAATATTTTTCCACCCTCAACAGCTCGAAATTTTCTGAGACATTTTCAGACTCATTTTTAAAAGTAAAAACATGAAACTTGCCGGGGTGATTTCTGAAGACATGTTTAACATGCCGTGTGATTTCATTTTCAGCTCAATTAATTAGAATTTGATTTTTAAGCAATTATTTTCTCAGTAGGACCATTTTTTTTCATTCCCAGATCGCCCGCTTCGGAAAATTCGGTTCAAAACGCCAACTTTGACAGCGTTTTTTACAGTATTTTTTGCATTTATCAAAAAATTGAGAAGCACCGCACATTATGTAGTTTCTAAATAAGAGAATTTCCAAGTTTGATGCGTTTGAGAGCAAAAATGAATTTTAAAATGAATCAGAAAATAAGCAGTTTGGATCGGAATACACCCTTAAGGTTTAAAGTAAGGAAACGAGTGGGTTTGGAAACGTGGTGTAAGTAGCCAACCTACGAGCTCTGAAAATTATTTTCGTTCTTAGCAGACTACCGCACATTGAGGTGTGCATTTAGTATTTAAGTCTCAATTACTATAATTCAAAATGTATACGAATAAAAAACACTAGTAGTAAGATTAGGCATATAAAAAAGAGATCTAGGTGTTAAAAATTAATCACAAAAGCAGTGTAAAGCATTCTTTTCTTTCAAGTGAAGAGTTCTCATAAGAAATTTTGTTTCTGAAACAAGTAATATATTTTTTTATGTATCCTAATGAAGTAGTAGAGGAAAATTGTCCCACATATGTATTTTTTTTTCTACCATAAACCTTTATTAAAAAAAAAAAAAAAAATTCCTTTACTTTCGAAATTGTCTCAAGTCTTTAAGTTTTTATTAGCTAGAGAAAATTAATCTAATCTTTCTCTCTTTTTCTTTTCTTTCAACCTGGAAACGGGATGTCCTGTATTTGAGATTCTTGGTTAATTGTCATCGTGATGAAAAATTAATTTTAACTTTATTTTGAAAATGTGTTATTATTAATATTTTTTTACCTAATTCGGTGGGAACATCAAAAAGTCATTCAATAGGGTAAAAAAAGCTTTCCCACGATAGTAGTTTACGTTTATACTCTTCTCTAATTCAATTGGTAAAATTCTTTTTCACTACTCTTCAATATACGAATGTAACATTCCTATTTTATTTCTTTCCAAAAACGCATAAAATAAAAATAGCATCCCTGAGAAAATTCCATTTCTAATATTATGTATCCCGTGAATTTATCAAAAAAATCTACCTTTCGAAAATCCTTATCTTTCATAAAATGTTCCATGTTAGATAATGCCCTCTTAGATAAGACCCCTCGTGTTAGATGATAATCTAATTTCGGAAGGAGCCAGGAAGGGAATGACCTTTTGGCTCCTTCGGCTCCTGCTGGAGCCGAACGTTCCTTCTCCTACTACTGAAATCTAAATAGAGAAACGCATTATTAAAAGACGGGAACAAAATGATTTTTCTATCTTTGAAAAAATATTAAACAACTTTTAAATAAAACTCTGTTTTCTTTTACAATATTTTCTCCATATTTTAAATGCAGTAAAACTTTTGAAAACGAAACACATCTGCTATGTGCTCCTCAGTCCCTAAAGAACTACCATTCACGTATACTTGCTAAGACGGAAAATTGTCTAAAACAGATAATTTTCAGGCTCCTATAGCGATTTCGTGTTTCACGGTTTTTGATTTTTTTTTTTTACATTTCAAACTTTTTAATGTACTTTATCTCCGTAAATATAACGGGAGGAGATTTTTTAAACTTATTATCACTGCAAATTCGTGAAACACTTTTGCAACATTAACAGAACATTATAATGAACACTTCTAATGAAAATCATTTTCGATTGTGTTGCGAATGTGTTGTGCTAAATAAAAAGATTGTGCAAAAAGTGTTGTCAAAATTTACAAGAGGAGAAAATGTGTTTTCAAAACATTCAATTTAAAAATTGTGTTAAATGTTTAATAAATAGTATGTTTTAAGTGTGTTTGTGTTATTTTAAAGGGATACCATGTATAGAAAGTGTTTTGAAAGTGTTTTACATGTGTTGTTTTATAGTGTTCTAAATTGTGTGGTGTTTACAATGTGTTTTTAATTTGGTGACAAGGTGTTGTGCAGTACAACACTATTGTGAGAAAATATTTTCATCAACACTATTTACAGCAAGATTTCAACACAATTAAAAACACTATTTTTAGAACACATTTCTTGATAGCAACACTTTTGCTACAATCACAACACAAAAAATATTTTGTATATGACGTTTTCTAATTCACAACACATTAATGTTTTGTTAATTTGGTAACAAAAATTGTTGTAAAATGTGTTTATTTTTGTGTTTGAGAATTTGCAGTGTTTAGGTCACACATTTGTTTTAAATTTACTATATTACAATGAAACAAAGACAAAATATATATTTTCTTATTTCCCTTCTATTTTAATTCGTTCCTAAAAGATTTTAATAAGAATGTTTATATAAAAACGTTAACTATCTTTGATTTAAATATTCTCAAGAAGGGATATTTTAAGAATCAGTTTAGAGGTGATTACAAATTATAGTTGCGAACATCTGAAAGAAAAACGTGTAAAGAATACAAGCAAAACTAGGAGAGAGAAAAAAAAATTAAAAAGGAGAGGGCTACAATATATATTATTAATATTAACACAACGTAAATTATATTCTTAATCTTAATCGGTATAATTATATTTTACATACTGCTCAAATGAGTTTAGGAAGATTTTACAAGGAGAAAAAAGAAAAGAAAAGAAAAAGAAAAATATTAATTTTCATTTGGAGTCCTGCTTTTCTCCTAATAACAATTTTGCTTTAAGGCTATTCTCAAATCCAAAAAGGCAACTTTCTAACATAAGTTATAATTTATTTTTGTTCGGAATCGGAAATGCATGAAACTAGCAGGTGCTGTTGTTCAGAAACTATGTAATCGAACTGTGTTTCCCGTTTTTTTTTTTTTTTCTTTTTGCAAACGCAATAGATCTTTTAAAAGATAGTGTCCAAATGGGCATTTTGAATCGAATTTCCGCGCGAAAGAAGGTTAGCCTTGTCAAGGAAGGGTGAAAAACGTCTTTGTCACGTGATCAAAATCCCCTATACCTCAATAGGTAATTGATTGATCCAAAAATGGAAAACACACTTCGATTCCAAATCGCTTCCGCCTTCCAATTTTATATCTTTCCGTTAAAAAATTAACTTGTAAATGTGCAAAACTTTTTACGATTGTTGAGCAGAGCAGTTGAGAACAACCTTAAATGGAAAAGTTTCATGACTTAATTTAAATCGACATAACGCAACTTAAATCGTGTACGATGAAAGGAGCACGAATCAGAGGTCTGCACGGACCGGAATTTCCAGACCCGGGAACGAAAACTATCTTTGTCCGACCCGGCCCAGTGATAAAAATAAAAGTTCGGCCTGCGCTCGGCTCAGCCAGTTTATATTTTAACAGTTCACAACCTGGCCCGACCATTACAAAAAATAGTGAAAACAGGCCCACCACGGCCGTGCAAAAATCAATTAAATCTGATCCGGCCCGATTCAATTTTTACTAAAGATTCCGCTTTTTCTTAATAACCAATTAAGATTATTTTAAAAAATAATGCCTACATATTTATAGGAAAGTTTTACAGTATTATTTCAGATTACTATGTGTACAAAACAGAAAATACACAGTAAGCAACATTAATGATTACTTAGACTTTTCAACATTCAAATAAAGATTAATTAAAAAAATTAATATAGTTTAGAGTAAAAGAAAAAAAAAGAGGGTTAAAAACTTAACTTTTGAAGCTATACAATAAAAAGTACAGATTTTTGAAAATATTTCTCTGTAATTTATATTTCCAATGATTTCGTTAACAGAAGTTCATTGTCGCTATTATTATTTGTAGAAAAGATGTTGCCTGCCCTGCACGTCCTGGGAACAATCGAAGTTCCGACCCGGCTCGACAAAGTAAAAAAAAAAATCTAAGCCTGATCGAGGCCCAACCCGAGCCTGCTAAAAAAATTAAGCCCGGGCAGACACGACCTAAGTGTCCAATGCCAATCAGCCGATCTCTAGCAGGGGGTCTGTCCAGACTTTTTTCCTAGGGTCCTGTTTTGGGGAAATTGTGAACAACATTTGCGAAAAGTCTAGTCATAATTTTGTGAATTTAAAATGATCATTTTTTTCAGTTTCTTGTTTATCCATTTTTAAGAAGATATATTTATCTAAAATACATTACATTTCCTTTATTTAAGGGTATTCTCAAATACAAAAGGGCAACTTTCTGACATAAGTTTTAATTTATTTTTGTTCGGAAATGCATGAAACTAGCAGGTGTTGTTGTTCAGAAACTATGTAATCGAGCTATTTTTTCCGTTTTTTTGCAAACGCAATAGGTCTTTCAGAAAATAGTGTCAAAATTGACGTTTTGAACCGAAGTTCCCGAAGAAAGCAGAAAAACCAGTCCGTGAAGGGCAAAAATCGCGTTTGTCACGTGAATTTGTGAAAGGCCCAGTTTAGAGACGGAAAATTTTTGTGAAAGGCCTATTTTTAAGACAAATAATTTTGTGAAAGGTCCTATTTTGAGATTATAAAATTTGTGAAGGGGTCATTTGTGTTTTTGAGATGAAAACTTTTGTAAAGGATCCTGTTTTGAATTGAAAAATTTGTGAAGGATCCTTTAAGGGTGTATTCCGATCCAAACTGCTCATTTTCTGATTCATTTTAAAATTCATTTTTTCTCTCAAACGCATCAAACTAGGAAATTCTCTTATTTAGAAACTATATAATGTGCTGTGCTTCTTAATTTTTTGATAAATACAGAAAATACTGTAAAAAACGCTGTCAAAGTGGGCATTTTGAACCGAATTTTCCGAAACGGGCGATCTGGGAATGAAAAAAATGGTCATACTGAGAAAATAATTGTTTAAAAATCAAATTCTATTTAATTCAGCTGAAAATGAAATCACACGGCATGTTAAACATGTCTTCAGAAATCACCCCAGCAAGTTTCATGTTTTTCCTTTTAAAAATGAGTCTGAAAATGTCTCAGAAAATTTCGAGCTGTTGAGGGTGGAAAAATATTTTTTCGAATACACCCTTAAAGGACGCAATTTCTTCCTAAACAACAGATCCCTGTCTAGTGCCTAGTCTCTTACTCTGGACATGTTATATTTATGTAGAGATCAAACTAGGCATATTTAGCCGTATTTTTTAAATGCGCCGTGCTATTTAGGTGCCGCATGCTATTTGTTAAATTCGTTAACGGTTTTCTGAGAGCGAGGAGTGATTCTGTTACAAATTCAAATTTAAGGGATTCGGTTCTAAAAATTTAAAGAAATTGATCACCAGTCTGAAAATTCGGATATAAAAATAAATCTAATTTTTTCTTAACATAAAATTATCATAATGGATATTAACCACGAGAGAATCGTATTTCTGCGAATATTTACATCACGAAATCTCATCTCAGATGCAGGGACGCCATTTCAAGAGTTTTTTTTTTTTTTTTTTTTTTTGTATTGGGGGGGGGGGGGGGCTAAGTTTTTATTGAAAGGCAGCGTTTGCAATAGTGGGCGGGATTGCACGAATCGCACACAGCATAAGGAAATTCCGCATACTAAAAAATGCTGTGTGCATTTCCCCCCTTTAATTCTTTCACGCAGACACGTGTTTTTTTTTTTTTTTTTTTTTTTTTTTTTGTGGAATTTTGCAAAATCAATTCGTGAATTTCTTCAAACGACGATGAAAAATATCGCGAATTTCGTCAAATGTCTCTGAAACAAATAGCGATTTTCTTCAATTGGTCGCTGAAAAAAAGTGCAATTTTCAATAATCGGTTGTGCAAAAAAATCACGAATTTCGTCAAATGATCGCGCAAAAAATAGCAAATTTTGTCAATCCGCGATCACGAATTTCTATAACGATCAAAGGAAGATGATCACAAAGTTTTGCATAGTTGAGCAAGGGATTTGAGAATCGCCTTAAGATAAATCTAACATTTGCGTGTAATAAAAATAAAGAGGTCATTTAATATTTTCGTTAATGAAATCATCCTATGTTAATTAAATCAATTACAAATCACCACAAAGAATGCATCAAAAAGTAGGAGGTATATTTTTTCAATATCTTTATTTCAATCTTCTGTGTCTTTTACTCCGTTAAATAATGATTAATAGTCCTCTTCTCTAATTAAGATGTGAGTAGATTAATTTTCTCCTCTTTAGAAGAAGTCGGCGTACTCAATGGAAGCTGTAATATTACAGGATAATTCGAAATAGCTTTTCTTTTTTTCTAGGGTGGACAAGGAATTCAGCTGGATTATTTGGTCGGTATCAAGAACCGCTTTCATGACCTGAAAACCGTGACATTAGCCGAGTGCACAGCGTGGGTATCGTTCGGTAAAACACCGTTATATTCTAAAACAAGTTCTTTTAATCTTTCGGCTTTCGGTTGTTCTCAAATCCAAAACGGCAACTTTATGACAAAAGTTTTAATTCATTTTTGTTCGGAAATGCATGAAAGTAGCGGGTGTTGTTGCTCGGAAACTATGTAATCGAACTGTTTTTGCGTGTATGTAAATGATTTCTTTGCGTCATAATATCCATTTGCATACATTTCGCTAGTTTGGATACAATGACGCAAAAAAATCATTTACATAAATTTTACTTTTGATTTTGGATAGCGTGGCACAAAAGATAAATCAATTTATTCATATAAATACGTTACAGTGCATTGTATAGGTTCAGTGCGAGTGATATTTTTAACAGTGTATTGGAAAATTAAAAGTTTTGGTTAGATGTGTAAATATATTTCGCCAAATCGAAAACAATTAAAATTGAATTTTAAAACAAATTGTTTAAGGCTACATCAAGGCGTCACTTAAATTTTGATATCATATCTTTTAAAACTCATAATTTGAATTTGTGAAAGATGTGAATGATAACGCATCAATGAATAAATTTTTATACATCCTTTTAAATTTAACATAATTCTTACGCATGCAATTATAAATAAAACAAAAAATATGATGAAATAAATAATATAGCCTCACTTAAAATTTGATATCATTATTTTTAAGTTCCATATTTAAAATTCTTATAGCAATAAAATAAAGTGCTGCGTCACAAACTTTTAACCCGTTAAGGGTTTTTTTAATTGATATCATTACTTTTTTTAAGTTAATAATAAAAAGATAAAAAACATAAAATAAAGACTAATGATAGGAACTCATAATCGTGATTTCCATTCACCTTTAATTCCCCCCCCCCCCCACCAAAAAAAAAACCATACCTCATACTTCAATTGTAAAGAGTGCTGTGCTATTTGATTTTTTTTCTTTAATCCGCCCCCCCCCCTCCTAAAAAGTACCTCATACTTCAATTGTAAAGAGTGCTGTGCTATTTGATTTTTTTAAGAACTTTTTATTAAGATATGGAAATAATGTACAAAATGTGAGCGGGGGGGGGGGGGTGATGGTTTGTTTCACAGATATAGAAAGCTTTGTTAAAACTTACTATGTAAAAAGTTTACTTTCTTAAGAAAAATATCAAGAAATATTACTCTTTAAACCTTTTTATTTAAATTACAATTAAATTGTAAGCAAAAAATACTTTCAAATAAAATTTATTTGGGAAATTACTGATGTTTTATTTTTTAACAAATAATTTTCCATCATGTAAGTTTTTAATCCATCAACATGTGACATAACACTAAACATTTTTTGCTACTTTAATGTAAAGTAATATTTTCAGTTTTCAGTGTCATAAAAAGATATGCAAAGCTAATGAGAAATGGGAGGCAGGACAAAGGGTGATGGAATGAAAATTTTGAAGGATGTGGGATTTAGATTTTCAATATGAGATAAAATGTCAATAATATCTCTCTATCTACCAAATGTGAAAAATCACATCCCCCCCCCCCCTTTGCACTTTAAGTCATTAATGAAAGATGATTATATTTAAAAATGATTAAAAAATGAATAACTACAAATAAAATAAAGAAAGCATCATTTTACTGCTGTATTGCAGACAACAATTATAAAAAAAGAAAGGATATAAATGTATTTAACACACATAGAGTTAAAAAAAATGTTAAAAAATTGTTGAATTGTTAGGTACTTCTTTCAAAACTCTAACTGCATTTTTAAAATCGTAAATTAGGTCCTGTTCTGAAATATTAAGATTTTTAATCACTGTATATTATCACCTAATTTGAGTTTTCATTGAATTGCATCTTTATAGGTTTATTATAAACCATAATTATGCATGGTTTAAAAAGTGCATTACCAACTGAACTTGAAAAGCAGTTTAACTTTTTTTTAATTTTTTTCTTAATATATGTTCAATTTTTAGTTGCATTGTGGCGGGTTGATATTAGATTTACTGGATACAACTGTATAAAATGCATAAAATACATTATTACTGCTCCCATTATTGAAAAGAATGTTTTATTACAATATCCCCCCCCCCCATTTATTGTTAATGCGGAATTTAGCCAATAGATGGCATTACCATGCAGAAAATCATTTAATTATTGATGTATTAACTAGGAACTTAAATTATTTCAGAAACAGATTTTAATTATATTTTGTACCTTGTAATTTTTTTAATGCTAGGCAATGGTTTAATAATTTATTTAGCCAACTGAATTTTTTAATTTCGGGTTTTATTTAGTTTAATTTTTTCTGTGAATACATGAGAAGTTTGCAAAGTTTTTGTTGTTGCTGTGAAACTAAAAAATAATTTTAATATATTTCAAAAAATTAAATTTACATGACAAATTTTGCATTTTAGGCTCTTTTGATTTAAAGAGATGGTTTAATAAACATTTGTTTGATCCCCTCTCCCTCCCCCAAAGATAAAAGTATAAAACTGCAATTTATCTGCATGTCAATTTATGCAACAGTACAAAAAAATATAAACAGCTTGGTAAATTTAAAGAAATCAATTTAAAGAATTTATAATCCCGATTTAAGGAATATTTGCGTCTGTGGGGTGACTGCCCCCTTCGCACAGCTGAGACAGTGTGACATAGTGATATATATTTCTGAGTATTAGGAATAACCAAATGTAAATAAGGAAATGTGTCTTCTATGGCTTGCAATATGACAAAAAATTACGTTTTACAATACAACAAAGTGATTAACAGTTCTTGATAGTAAATAGCTGTTATTTAAGTGTAAAGAGCAGAATTAAATATCGGTTAAAAATATTTTAAAGACTGAAATCAGTGCTGAGACTGAAGGTCTTGCACCCATGTATAACATTTAAAATTTTCCAGATTGTACCTTCAATGCAAAACTCTGCCATGTGGCAATATTTAGATTTTATTGGCCATTTTAAACAGAATCGTGGTTAATTTTAACTTTGTGCATACTTTATAGACTATCTGTGAACATTTTGTTAAATTGGATTGCTGCACTGTCCGAAACATTTGAAAGCAACTATGATCCATTAAAAGTCACAAAAAGATATTTCCCTTATTTTCTTCTTTGATTAAATTCATCAACATTTAATATATATATATATATTAAAATGTATTAAATATTATCAATAGATTTTGAACTTTACTATATCTCCTGGTTAATTGTCAATTCAAAACAACATCAGCATGAGAATTAATTTCTGTCATCAGCGATACTATAATATTTTCAAAATCTGAAAAAGATATGTGAAAAGACAACGCATATATTTTATTTTCTTTCTGAACAATAATTAATTTCAAATCCATAAGGAAACGACGAATTTAAACACTAAATGCATCATCATAGCGAAATTTCTGCTCGCTAAGAAGTACACGCAAATAAACATGGATTACCTATCTATTGAAAGTCACAGCACAACTCAAAATATGGCGCGATGTGATACGTCAAACCTACTCACTACGAGGCTAACGATAACCTCGCACTCACTAATCACAGACGAGAAAAATACCAGAGATTAATGGTTGACTGGGCATTAACGGAAAACGAAAATGTCAAAAATAAAACGAGTTTTCCCAGATAAAAGATAAGTCTTATTCACTTCATCTTAATCAGTTTCATATTATATATCAACTTAAAGAAAATCGCCCCAACCGTTTTCCAGATTTTGACATTAGGAACTTCTTTCATCGCGTTCCATCGCTTTTGCTTTAAAAATGGCTATTTAGATCTCAAAATATACTGCACGTAGAAATGTAAAAATTTCAGAATACGATTAGACTGCAGATATAAGACTGTTCTAAAAAAATCAGAACAGTAGGACCTATATCTGCTGAGTTATTAAAAGGCGGCTTTTCGCGTTTTCTTTGATGTCGAGTTAGCCGTATATATGAGTTCCGCCATCTACGAATTCTACGATACGATTTTAGGCTTAAGGGTGTATTCGAAAAAATATTTTTCCACCCTCAACAGCTCGAAATTTTCTGAGACATTTTCAGACTCATTTTTAAAAGTAAAAACATGAAACTTGCTGGGGTGATTTCTGAAGACATGTTTAACATGCCGTGGGATTTCATTTTCAGCTCAATTAATTAGAATTCGATGTTTAAACAATTATTTCCTCAGTATGACCATTTTTTTCATTCCCAGATCGCCCGCTTCGGAAAATTCTGTTCAAAACGCCCACTTTGACAGCGTTTTTTACAGTATTTTCTGCATTTATCAAAAAATTAAGAAGCACCGCACATAATATAGTTTCTAAATAAGAGAATTTCCAAGTTTGATGCGTTTGAGAGCAAAAATGAATTTTAAAATGAATCAGAAAATAAGCAGTTTGGATCGGAATACACCCTTAAGGCTGCGTCACTCGGAATACTACCGTCTTCCATGATGCTATATCTAACAGCATCAAGATTTTTTGTTTCCGTAAAACACACTCCAATCTTCTAATAATCCTTGAATTCTTTTGCTGTACTACTGGTGACAACAGCATGACTTTTCTCCATGAACACCTACTGCCACCCACACGCGGTTGTAGTGGCTAGATAGCCCTTGGTCTCCTGCTGTTAGTAAGGCAGTTTGGTCGCGGTGGGTGAAAGTGGGGGGATTACAGGGACACTCAAAAGAATTCCATTGCATTAAGGCCTATGGGGAAAAAATCGTTTGCGATAGTTTTTAATCTTTATCTCCATATATAAAAGGTCAAGTCCAAACTACTGAACCTAGAAGTATGAAAATCGGGGGAACATACTCCTTATGATATAAGTGATCACCAAGGAAGGATTTTGAAAATCCCCCCCCCCCCCCCTAAGAGAGTTAAAATAGAGCATGTGGCCACATCTCAGCAGCCGTTTTAGTTAGAAGCGTAAAATTCCAGAAAAATCTAATAAAATAAAAATAACACATGTTTCAGCGATTTTAGAAATTCTCCCCTTAACGGGTTAAAGGGGAGCGGTCGAAACTTTTTGAACATTTGGCCATATCTCAGCAGCCGTTTTAGCTAGAAGCGTCAAATTCCAGAAAATAAATCTACTAAAAAAATAATTAAGCACGTATTTTAGCATTTTTAGAAATTCCCCTCCCTCCCAAAAGGGGGTTAAAAGGGGGGGTCGAAAATTTTGGAACATTTGCCATATCTTACCAGCCGTTTGAGGTAGAAGCGTGAAATTCCAGAAAATAAATCTACAAAAAAAAAAAAAAAAAAAATTAAACATGTGTTTCAAAGTTTTTAGAAATTCACCCTTAAGGGTGTATTCCGATCCAAACTGCTTATTTTCTGATTCATTTTAAAATTCATTTTTGCTCTCAAACGCATCAAACTTGGAAATTCTCTTATTTAGAAACTATATAATGTGCGGTGCTCCTTAATTTTTTGATAAATGCAGAAAATACTGTAAAAAACGCTGTCAAAGTTGGCGTTTTGAACCGAATTTTCCGAAACGGGCGATCTGGGGATGAAAAAAATGGTCCTACTGAGAAAATAAGTGTTTAAAAATCGAAATCTATTTAATTCAGCTGAAAATGAAATCACACGGCATGTTAAACATGTCTTCAGAAATCACCCCAGCAAGTTTCATGTTTTTACTTTTAAAAATGAGTCTGAAAATGTCTCAGAATATTTTGAGCTGTTGAAGGTGGAAAAATATTTTTTCGAATACACCCTTAAGGGTGTTAAAAAGGGCTGTCGGCGATAGCTTCGTTATGGACTGTAAAAAATACTTAAAAATACTAAACTAAGTTATACTTCGTACTCGATAAATTATTCAGATTTTCAAAACTTAACAAAAATATTTATTTACAAAAATATTCAAAAGGGACTGGCAGCGGTTGATGCACTGCCCTTACGTCTAAGAACACATCATACTCATCTGGCAGGGAATTCTCGCCCGCGCCCATTTCAGTCCAGAGCACCTGCAGCGCCCTCTCACTATCAATTATGATGCATGGAGGAAACACTCCCCCGGGTATTGAAATGCAATTTTCAATATACATTAATATATAAATTTGCAAAAATTATCATACAAGAAAAAAATTATAAGATATAACAACTTACATACACAATAATAATACAAGAATAATTCACTATAATACTAGATTAAATACAGAATAATATATATTTTAGAGTTTGCTTAAGGAAAGAAAGGAAATTCGTTACTCAACTGGTAATATACAAACATCTCGGACGTTTCTTTTAAAAATTCGACCATCTGACAAGCGTAAATTCACCGTTCGAATTATATTATCCCTTCCCTTAAAAACTTCAACTATTCTACAAACCAACCATTTGGTGGAAGGTAAATTTTCCTGCTTTATTAGTACCAAAGTTCCTTTCTGTACACTATCCTTTTCAAACTTCCATTTCCCCCTCTGTTGGAGATTATTCAAATAGTCGCGTTTCCAAATTTTCCAAATTTGTTGGCTAAATTTGGGGATTCTCTGCCATTTGGCTAATCGATCTTCATTAATCTCATCTAGTTCAGGTTCGGAGATCGAAGTGATTGGCCTACCGATAAGAAAATGAGATGGTATCAAAGTTTCAAAATTTTCAAAATCTGGGGATAGTGGGGGCGGGAGTTCAAAACTCCCTCAATTGCCGCTAGTATGGTTAAAAATTCTTCTAAAGTTAATTTTTGATCACCTATTACCCTTTTCAAATGAAACTTGAATGATTTTACTGCTGCCTCCCAGATGCCACCAAAATTCGGAGATTTAGGGGGGGGGGGGGGCGGATAAATTCCCATTTAATACCTTCCTGGGTTAAAAGGTTACACAACTCCTCATCTGGGAAACTAACCAGTTTATGCAATTTTTCCAACTCGATGTCAGCTCCGATGAACGTTTTTGCATTATCCGATAGGATTTTTGCACATTTCCCTCTTCTGCCAAAGAAACGTTTTAGACTAGCTATAAAAGCCTGAGTTGTGAGATCTGAAAAAAGTCCAGGTGTATTGCTTTGGTGCATAAACATACATATACTACATAAACTTTATTCAATACGCCCTTCCTTTGATTTTTAAATTTAATAGAAAAGGGCCACAGTAATCCAGGCCTGTCACCGAAAATACAAAATTTGGTGTCACACGTTCCCTTGGCATATCAGCCATCAACTGGGAGCTGACAACAGGCTTATTTTTGAAACATGCTACACATTTGTGGACAATTTTCCGGCAATTATTCTTGCCATTAAGGGTGTATTCCGATCCAAACTGCTTATTTTCTGATTCATTTTTAAAATTCATTTTTGCACTCAAACGCATCAAACTGAGAAATTCTCTTATTTAGAAACTATATAATGTGCCATGCTTCTTAATTTTTTGATAAATGCAGAAAATACTGTAAAAAACGCTGTCGAAGTTGGCGTTTTGAACCGAATTTTCCGAATCGAGCGATCTGGGAATGAAAAAAATGGTCATACTGAGAAAATAATTGTTTAAAAATCAAATTCTAATTAATTGAGATGAAAATGAAATCACACGGCATGTTAAACATGTCTTCAGAAATCACCCCAGCAAGTTTCATGTTTTTACTTTTAAAAATGAGTCTGAAAATGTCTCAGAAAATTTCGAGCTGTTGAGGGTGGAAAAATATTTTTTTTGATACACCCTAAAGTGTCCAAAACTTCTGTCTAACATGGAAAAGCAAAAAAGCAAGGCTTGTGGGCCTAAATGAAAATACTTCAAATGGAAATAATTTAGGATAATATCCGTTAACTTATGATTGGCAGGCAACACAATTGGAAATTTAGAGTTAAGCGGCAAATCGGCATGCGATAAACGACCGCCAACTCTAATTAACCCTTCATTTCCTAGGAATACATTTAAAGAAGATAATCTACTTTTGTGTGGAACAGGCTTACCTTTTTCGAGACATTTTATTTCTTCCCGAAACTCACCCTTTTGTGCTGACCGAATTAAAAATAATTCGGCTTGCCTCACCTCGTCAAGGCTTAACGCTCCACTTCTTCTTTTCTGGGGATTGCGACAATTATTAAAAAATCTAAAAATAAAACTAATTATGCGTATTAATTTCATGAAATTATTAGTTAATGAAAAAATGTTTTCAATTATAGAAATGTCATTGGTAATAGATAAAGTGGCAAAGTCATGATTATTGTTTACTATGTCTCTTTTTAATTCAGTTATATAGATCTCCTGATCTGGAACTACTAGTGATTGTTCATTGTAGCACATATCTAATGAGTCCTTCAGAAACTCTGAACCAGTCCACCATTTGTGATTCTGAATAAGACTTTCAGATTTTTCACCTCTTGTCAGCAGGTCTGCAGGATTCTCGGACCCTGCACAGTGAAACCACCTGGATGGGTCTGTCAGCGATTGGATCTCTTTTACACGGTTGGACACGAATGATTTCCACCTATTTGCAGACCCCTTGATCCAATAAAGGGCAATCTGCGAGTCTGCCCATAGAAACATAGAAGATGGTCCCTTGTGATCTAGCACCTTCTTCACCTCACAAGTTAAACGCGCTGCTACTAACTCACCTAAAAGTTCTAGCCGGGGTAATGACACCTTTTTCAAGGATGCCACTCTGCTTTTTGATGTAAGCAAATTAATGAAAGATTGGTCTTAGAATATGTTTGTAGATACAGGGTGTCCAGCGAATAAGACCCTGATTTCAAAATTAAATATCTCAAAAACAAAGATCAATAGAATTATGCGGTAAACGGTTTGTTTATTTAGCTGAGCTGTAAAAATGTTATACAGAAGTTGCAAAATTTAGTTGCAAAAACCGTTAACAGATGGCGCTGTAATCGCAATACTTGTTAACTGTGCTTCGAAGTCCAGAGCACTAGCGTCTCATTCCTAGATGGCTCCCTACGGAAGAACGAATATTGGGAAAATCCACTTTTTCATTGGGGTGATGTGTAGAAGTGGAGACATCTGGTCACAGAATTATTGCATCAGCTTTAATTTTGGAAAATTTCAATTAATAGAATTTTCAATAAAAAGTCTAGAAATCATTATATAAGAACTTATTAAAATATTTTATTAAATTCAATTTTTAATGCCATATAAATATTTAAATCAAAATGCATATATTTAGAAAAATAATTTTGTACTTTTATTTATCTTTTATATTTTTAAATCACGGCATAATATTTTGGTATTATTGTTGATACCTGAATTATTATAAATAAAAAAGTAATTTTGCGCTTTTCATTTATTTTTAAATCACGGCATAATACTTGGTTTTAGCACAACACATATATTTCTTTTCTTTGTAAACAAAGTTTTAGAGACAGAAGTTATGCATTAAATTATTTCTTTATTAAAAGGTATTGATGATAAGTCATATCATCACCGTCAAAGCAAAAGTATTTTGGATGCTGCATTCCTTTCCAACACTTCGGATCCTATCGCTAGAAGCTGCACCATATTTCTGTGCTCAGTGATAAAAAAAATGAAAACGAGTTTTTAAAATTAAAATTATTTTTTGAACTTAATTAAGTTTTTAAAAATAGAAACTTTGTATTTTTTCATTCAAACTATTCTCTACAATTAAAAAAAATGATTTATGAATCATTATTATAAATGCCAGTGATTTTAAAAAAGGGGGTTTCTTTTAGCTTAATTAAATTTTAAAACCAGAAACTTTGGATTTTTTTATTCAAACTTTTTTCACAGTTTAAATAACTATTAAAAAGTAAAGATTTCCATTTTTTTCAAATCCTCCTCTACTTGGATTCGATCCCACGATCTACCAATTAGGAGAGAAAAGACATACCACAGAGATACTGGTACCCGGACCGAAGTAGCTTATAACAAAATTTGAAACAAATCTCAATTCTGTCAATACATGGCTCCGCTTCTGCACGTTACCCACATAAAATATTTTAATAAGTTCTTATATAATGATTGCTAAACTTTTTATTGAAGATTCGATTAATTGAAATTCTCTAAAATTGGAGGAGATTCAATAATTCTGTGACCAGATGTCTCCACTTCTGCACATCACCCCAACGAAAAAGTGGTCTTTCCCAATTTTCGTTCTTCCATAGGAAGCTATCTAGGAATGAGACGCTAGTGCTCTTTGCTTCAAAACACAATTTATATGCATTGCTATTACAGCGCCATCTGTTAGCGGTTTTTGCAACTAATTTTTGCAACTTCTGTACAACATTGGATTCGATAACGTAATTTATCTCCTTAATTTATGCATACTTTACACACTACATCTACTTTCCAATTTTCCTGATTTTAAGATCAATGGGTACTGTTAGATGTTAAAAAGCTTGGCGCAATTCGGGCTTAAGAAAGTGAGATTTGTGGCCAAATGATATGAACAGCTATAAAAACAAATAAAATGAACTATAAGCTTTTTAAAATATGTATTCATATATATATTCCTATATAAATTTTTATTTATGAATATTAATATTTTTGTTATTTATATACAATTCACTTCTGTTTTTATATAAAAAAGAGATAAATGTATTCTTTATAGTAAATAAATTATCTAATTACTGAACAGAAAATATGGATGAAAACTTTCCTTGTCTCGCCAAGCCCATTTTTTCCAACTCGCAGCTATATTGGAAAATTACAGAATTTAACCCATTGCTCTATGACTAAACAGTGTCAAACAATATATTATATACTAAAACTATCTCTGAAAAATTGTCAAACTAATAATGCAAATTCTATCAAAAACCGTTTATTTTAATTTTTAAAAAGGCTATTGTGATAATTGCGTACACCAGACTACAGAATTTTCCCAAAAACGGCATGGCTGAACAATATAGAAGGGCATGTTGTATACTGAAAACGCCCCTGCAAAATTGTCTAATTAACAGTCCAAGTTCCATCGAAATACATTGGGCAGAATCATTTAAAGAGGTTAATTTTCCATTATCAGGTTCATCTCATTAAAGATCTTTAAACCATAATTCAATACCAAGAAACGTAGAACGACGTGTTATGTACTAAAAAATTCCCTGAAAAATTACCTATCTAACAGTGTACGTTCAGCAGAACTCGAGTTATAAGCAGCGGGAATGAAATTTGCATTTGAATTATATATATATATATATATATATATATATACATATAAGTAGAATTGGTATTTCCAGAAAATGCTGTCGTTTATTGAGAAATAACCAATATTGTGAACGTCGCTCAAACCGATATGCTCATGCATTTTTGGCTTAAAATTAAATCGTTTGGCGATAACATGAAATCGCAAAAAACATACAATATGTAACTCACAAGTATCGTCATTTTTTTAATTACATCTGCTAGTTTCTTCTGTATGTCACATGATGGCCGAGTTAAATAGAAATAAAAAGTAAATTTAAAAGAAATCAAAAACAAAAACAAAATTGTCACTCAGAGATTATTTTATAAAATTTTCTGATGCATTTTATTTAACCGGACGCAAGAGATAAATTGCCAAATATAGTTTAAAACTGCAATCTTTCATATTGAATAAATTTTTAAGCATTACGAACATTCTCTTTCATGTTTAAAATCGATATTTTCGTTTTCCAATATTACCACTCAATTTTTTTTTTTTCATTTTCTCTCTTCTTTTCTTTTTTTTTCCTTTTAAATAAAATTAGTAACAGTTTTTTTCCGCGATGTACAGCCATTTCAATTCATTTATCAAAAAATTCATCGCCAATAAAATAATGGTAACCCTTTCGCCCAAAATAACAGAACTTTCCGTCATAATTCTATAACTAGCCTACGTAGAACGATGTGTTATAGCTTAAAAGCTTCCCTGAAACAATACCTATCTAACAGTATAAGTTCCGTCAAAATCCATGCAGTAGAATTCGAAATCTAGGCGTTCGGAACGAAATTTTCGTTTGGATTTTATATATATAATGGAATAGATAGAATAGATAGAATAGATAATAGATTATGTGTTATGAACTATCTCAAAGTTTAAAACAGATCGCATTGTTAGATTTCCTAATTTTAACAATATCGCGTTATGTTAGTTCCACATTCCACCACCAGGGAGCGCACTCTATTCTTAACGAAAGCGTATCTGAACGAAACTCCTTCATGCAACCTTTCCGTAGATACATGAATCGGGAGGGTGGCGGTCTTAACCAATAATGTAAGATAATTGCTGAAATTACTACGAAAAATGTTTTAAAGGGGACCTACGCGGGCCCCTAATAGAGTTAGAGGAAATCGGAAGACGGCAAAATAATCGCGGGGAAAAGTTTGCTTGGGTGCCTGGGAACTACTTTTGGCGCGAGATCTAAGCTCTACGACCAATAGGAGCCCAGATATTTAAGGAAATATGAAGTAACAAAGTCCAAAATAACAGAATTTTCCGTAATAATTCTATAACTAATCTAGGTAGAATGATGTGTTATAGCTTAAAACCTTCCCTGAAACGATACCTATCTAACGGTATAAGTTCCGTAAAAATCCATGCGGTAGAACTCGAAATCTAGGCGTTCGGAACGAAATTTCCGTTTGGATTTTATATATACTAGGGGATCGTACCCGGGCTTCCCGGGTTAAAGAATACAGGTGAAAACATTTTTTTAATTGAAAACTAATAATTTTTTATATGCAATAATTTTTTTAGATTGCCCACTTACATTAAAAAAGCATTTTTCATATGGAAAATACAAATTATACAATCAAATAAATTTTTGAAATTTATCAAAAGCGATATTTTCATATTAGCCGCATGCTAAGAGTTATTCGACCAAGATTTTGCTACCTACGGCATCCTTTTATATTCTGATACTTTAAGAGCTTATACATGTCTGTTAAATTTGTGTTTTATTTATATTATTTTATTTATTTATTCCTGGGGAAGTTTTTTTTTAATGGATATTAGTCGTAAGAACTCTTTATTTTGTTTTAAGGGCAAACAGATTAATCTTTCGTAATCCAGCTCTGCGCGATATAGATAAATTAAAAAATATTTCACGCTTTAAAATTGTTTTTAAAACCATAGACAATCAGTAAACTGAGATGAACTTTGCAAACTAATTCCATTTGAAAAAAAAAAAAAAAATCCTATTTGGTGATCTAAAAATTTAAATTGTACGATTACAAAAATGTTAGATTTGTGTTTTTCAATATTATTCTTTTATTTGTTTATAAAAGAAGTATTAATTTCGTTATGCAAAAATAGTCAGAAACAAATGCTGAAAAATGTTTGCTGTGCAAAATGTTTATTATTATTATGTATTGAAACCGGCACGTGATAAGATAAACTTTAAAAAAAAAAAACATGCTTAAAAATTATTTTAGAAAATATAATACATCAGTCAATTAAGATACAATTTTTCAGCAAATTGCATTTGAAAATAAATTTTTTCCCAATGCGACGAAAATTGAAAATGTACGAAAATCCGAAGATTAAAAAATTGCAGTAGCGAAAATTTCAAGACCGAAATTTTATCGTGAAGTGTTGCCATTCGCAAAATGACGTCAGTATTACGCACAGAAACGCTTGTTCATTATAATACTTAATCATAAAATATAATAAGTATCAGTCATTAGAATGTGGTTATCTATTGAGGCTCTTATGCTTATATTCCGGAATGAAAAACAGCAATTTTCACCTTCTCAAAATTTGCATACGCACTTCTCATATCCATATTCCTCATTTTTAAAAAATTTGTATTTTGTTTGATCATTTAAAAATCATTTTAACTCAAAAATTTAAGTCACGATTGTCAGCAATATATTTTATGTGAACAGACGCACTCTTTACTTGAGATTCTAATCTCAATTCCAGAGAGTAAACATTTCCGTAATTTATGTTTTTTAGACGCAGTTGTGTTAAAATGCTTAGTTTTATCTAAAAAAATAATCGTTTTTTTTTTTTTAAATATGACTTCATTTTCACTTAAATAAGCATTTCGCCTAGTGTCTGAAACTTAGTATCAGTACACATGCAGAAGGAAAAACAATATAGAAAATTTATGAGGAAAAATGCATGTTTTCAAAAGCAGTATGTCATTTTCCGTTATTGCGCCCCTAATATAGTATTCTGCTCCTAATGGGATTCTGCACCACTAAACCCTATACAATAATTTTTATCAACAATTTTGCATTTTATCAGAAAATAGCATGAATAAAGATAAAAATACCTCATTGTTTCTCTCTTGTCTGCAATAATGAAAGCTATCTAATTTTCACAATTTTGAAGAAATTTCATAAAATGCTTTTAAAATTAAAATATAAAAATGGGAGTATTTAAAAAAAAAACAGATAGTGCGATCACATCTACAAATGAAAAGCTTTTAGTTAAAAAAAAATATTAGTAAAATCGGTTCAGCAGAAAGGTCAGAGCAGATGACTAACAAACACACTTGTGTTTTAAATATATAGATTATATAAAATTAGGAAAAATTAAATTAAGCAAATTATGTTATTTTGGTAAAATTATAGTAGAATGTCCTAAAGAATAGCATTTTATTATTTGAAAGAATTTTGGACTAAAACTTCACGAAAATGATGTTATTTTAAACCACGAATTATTTGTTTGCTTGTCTAACTCGGAGAAGCACATACATCCAGCTGAGAATCATCAATTTCTGTAATATAAATCGCTGTTATTTGCATGTCACCTCTCTTTTATAAAGACACTCTAAATTTTTGTAAAAAATTGCGTTTTATCAGTGTGTGATTTCGATTACATTATTCTCAAAAGTGAAGCATTTTCCCCTGTGAAGAATTTCAAAGCAGCTGGGCTGTGAAAATGACGCACTTCTACAAAACATAATTCAGGTTTAAGAATTAAAATACACGCTTTTTTATAAAATGACGTCATTTGCATCTTCTAAAGCAATCCACTTTTACAATACAGTCTTAAACTTCGTCTATAGAAAAGTATGCATATGACGTCATTATCACGGAATAACAGACAATAATTCTTGACATAGCCCGTATTTTAATTTCAATTTTTTTTTCTACTTTTATGAGAAAATGGCAACAAAAAGATACAGTATCTCTTATTTTTGACTATTTTCTGTTTACTTTCAATAGATATGGTATACTTTTGATGCCACAATAAGAAAAATGGTGTTAAAAACTACAAAAAAATTAATATCTCAAAAATAAATAGAGATACAGCTTTCACACAAACTGCATTTAAAAGAGCATTTTTTTCTTTATACGACGGTGTAAAAACTTAAAATGTGCGATGTTTAGAAGTTTAAAAATTTGCAGTAGAGAAAATTGCAAAACCAAAATTTTATTTAAAATTTCAAAGTGTTGCCATTCGCAAAATGACGTATGCGTTACGCACATATATGTTTGTCCTTTATAATATAGATAATAGATAACTCCACCTGCAATCCATCCTAAATGAGGGTTTTGTAAAATTATAGACATGTCAGGAATTTTTATTTGACCAGCTAATAACAATTCATAATATACGTCTGCCCCCAATAACACCTGAATTCGCTCAGGTTCAAAACATCTTGGGTTCGCATACATTAGATTCTGTGGTAGGTGCAGATTTGAAATCTCTGCGGTACACGTAGGGGTTAAATCTGTTATTTTAGGGACTAAGAACGTGTTAGAGAATTTTTTAAATGTTCTATCTTTGTTTGAAATTCCGACATGTATTCTGTTTTTAATTTTACAGATTGCATCATTAAATCCGGAAATCACTGACTGTACTTTATGTTTCTCTAGTCCTAACATCTCTGCTGCAGAAAAGATAATTAAAGATATGTTACTGGCTGTATCTAGTATTGCAACAAAAGGAAAAAAAGAATCATTACTTCCCCTCAAATAAACCACAGCTGTCGAAATTAAGGCGTTATAGGCGGCGCCAGACATCACAGACAGATCCTGATCGTAATTATTTTGACAGCTCAAGGTCTTCGCATTTGAAATAATTTCCACTGAATTAGTGTTTACGTTATCTTCATTTTTGATCTGAGGTTGATTCATAACATAATTACTTTGTTTATTTTCATAAGATTTCGAAAAAGTAGCACCATGAAGTGTGCTATGGTGATTAGAGAAACAAATTTTGCATCTATTATTTAATTTATTACACCGATTAACGGTATGATTAGATAAATAATTATAGCATAACTGTGATTTTCGTATTTGATTCAATCCTTCTTGAACCGATAAATCTAAATATTTCTGACATCGAAAAATCAAATGTGGTTGTTTGCAAAATGCACAGTTTAGTTTGTCATTCTGTAAAACAAAACTTCTTTGCTTATGGGTAATTTCAAACCAAGCTTTCGTAACGATGTTGTTTTTTTGTAAAATTTTCTAAAGCTTGAGCTCTTTTCAATAAAAAATCAATAAAAAATATTCCATTCAGGCAATTCATTACAATTAAGAGACATTTCAAAAGCCTTTCTTGACTCATCATCAATTCTTTGTAAAGCAAAATACATTAGAATGGATTCCGATAAATTGTTATGTTCCAGTCCTGTTTCAAGGCTCTTGAGTGGCTCAATAAATTATCTACCAGATTGCGTATTTCTTTCACGTTTTCAATTTTTATTTTGTTATTACTCAATAACTCTGAAATATGACTATTCACCAATAACCTTTTGTTTTCAAATCGTTTTTTTAAAGCTTCGAATAAGGAAATATAAGAATAATCAATATTTTGTAATTGTTTCACAGGGCCAGTTAAGGCTGATTGTAAATAATACAGCTTTTGCGCATCATTTAGCTCAACGTTATTATCAATTAATGTGGTGAATTGTAACTTAAAATTCATCCACTCTGTGTAACGACCCGAAAATTGGGGTAGATTAATTGACGGCAATTTGATTTTTGCCTTATTAGAACTACTTCTATCATTACTAATATTTTGACTTTCGACATTAGAAATACTAGGTTTTATTAAATCAAGAAGACTTACTTCGATAGCTTCTAACTGTTCTTCGATTTCGGTCAAAGAATTTTCAAACTCCTTTAAATCCTCATCGGCTATAATAGAATATGCTTCGTTCCGTAATTCGTCAGTCTTCTTTTTTAAAATTTGAAGATAATTTAATTTCAAATCCAGTTCTTTAGGGCCGAGTTTCGATTTCAATGCATTTGATATTATTGTAACTTGGCCGCGTATATTTCCTCGTTTTCGATTCAGGACCACGGTTCCTGAAATCACTGGAATAGCAACAGACATTATATCTATAAATTCTTAACAAGGTACCGTATTTTATGGAAGAAACGCCGCACTCCTCAAATTGGCCTGAATAAGCTTAAAAATATCGTAATCGCCGCACCCTTTGTAAACGCCGCATCCGTCGGAACGTTACCTTTGTCGACAGCGTCACATTGACCTAACTTTAATCAAAGTTTTCTGAGCAGTGTAAGATGCCTCGTTTTTAATATCTTAAGATGCCTGAAGTTTTATTTAAAATATTTAAATCCGATTTTAAATATTTTTATGAATTTTTAAATTAAGGAAACTCAGTTGGTATTTAAAAAAAAATCGTAAACGCCGCACATGGCGTAAACGCCGCACTTGGAAAGAAATTAACTTTTAAACTCGTAAACGCCGCGGCGTTTCTTCCATAAAATACGGTAATTCGAGTAATCCAAGGGCGTTGATTCGTCAAACAGTGAGCGCTGCGGCTCGAAGGGCCAAAAACTTTGTCGGCGATAGCTTCATTATGGACTGTAGAAAATACTTAAAAATACTAAACTAAGTTATGCTTCGTACTCAATAAATTATTCAGGTTTTCAAAACTTAACAAAAACATTTATTTACGAAAATATTCAAAAGGGAGTGGCAGCGGTTGATGCACTGCACTTACGTCTAAGAACACATCATACTCATCTGGCGGGGAATTCTCGCCCGCGCCCCTTTCAGTCCAGAGCGCCTGCAGCGCTCTCTCTCTATCAATTATGATGCACGGAGGAAACAGGGGCTGTTGAAACTTTTAGAACATTTGACCCTATCTCAGCAGCCGTTTTAGGTAGAAGCCTGAAATTCGAGAAAATAAATTTACTAAAAAATAATTGAAAACATGTTCTAGCGATTTTACAAATTCTCTACCCTAAGTGGTTTAAAGGGAGGGGGGGGGGGTCGAAAATTTTAGTACATTTGGCATATCTCAGCAGCCATTTTAGGTAGAAGCGTGAAATTCAAAATAACAAACATACTAAAAAAATAGGTAAACACATTTCATCTTTGCTAGATATATTTCGTTTGATTCAATGATCTTTTAGAGAAACCGACCAGCGAAGCGGGCGAAGGTCTATACCAGGCATGGCAAACCTATGGCACGCGTGCCACTTTTGGCACGCGAAAGAATAATTTTGGCACGGACTTGCTTGTGGCTCTAACTCAAAATAAAGTGAGATTACATAAAAAATCGCGACTAATCTTTTCTAAATTTGTGTAAAAGGAAACTGAAAAAAATAATTGCAGCATGTTATATAACAATCTAATTAATTATGGTGTCATTTTTTCTTTCAAACAAAGGCGATGTTTGAAAACTATCGGCAAGAATTGATTATTCTAAATTCCGATGGTAAAGTTATGGCAACTTTGGAATTTTTTTCAGAGCTATTCAAAGAAACTGACTTTTGTCATTTTAATAGTTTTTCTGCCTATCTATGCTTTCGAATCACTGTTTTCAAAAATGAATAATATCAAAACTCAAGCTGGAAACACTTATCAGACAAATCCGATTCAGTTTTCATTAAAATTAATTCGATATTAACATGCAACAACAGACATCAAATTACATTGCATTATTTTTTTTTATATAAATTTCTAAAATATATTTGTTTCCGTAATTATTATAGTGTATAATACCTACATGTATGTTCCTCACATTTTTTAAATCATAATAAAAAAAATTAAGTTATTTTAAGCCATTATTTTCCCACCTACTAAATTTGTTTTTCAGTTGGCACGTCATGGTCACGTAAAATACTTATTGATCAAATTTGGCACGCAGTAACTAAAAGGTTCGCCAACCCTGGTCTATACAAATAAAATCCCTTCGTTTAAATGATCCCTATGTTAAGGCTGTTTTCAAATCCAAGAGGGCTACTTTATGACATAAGTTTTAATTTATTGTTGTTCGGAAATGCATGAAACTAACAGCAAGTGTTGTTGTTCAGAAACTATGGTCATTGAACTGTGTTTTCCTGTTTTTTTTTTTTTTTTTTTTTGCAAACGCAATAGATTTTTCAGAAAATAGTGTCAAAGTGGGCGTTTTGAATCGAATTTCCGCGCGAATGAAGAATAACGCACTCAAAGAAAAGTGAAAAACCTTTTTGTCGCGTGATCAATATCGCTTATAGCTCAATGGGTAATAAATTTATCAAAAAATGGAAAACCCCGTTCGATTCAAAACCGCTTCCAGTCAGGCTTTTCAATTTTATATCTTTCTGTTAAAAAATGAATTTGTAAATGTGTCAAAACGTTTTGCGCTTGTTGAGTAGACCAATTGAAGACAGCCTTAATTGTTCTACAAATTTATGTAAAGCTATATAAAACAAATATACAGCCTTTTAAACACAATGTCAAAAATGGTGTTTTTTATACTTGTCTGCACTGTGGCAAACGAAGGGGTGTACCTTAGAAGCTACACTTCTTATTGAGATTTTATATCAAAAGCATAGTTTTGGAGTTCAGAAGATATCAGCTGCAGGCACATATCAATTACTTGAAGCTGTACTCAAATTCAAACTGGCTGACACATTTCTGAACACATTTTTTCTTTCGCAAAAGCATTAAATTGGCAGGTGTTCTTATTCAGAAATTATGTAATTGAACAGGTTTTTTTTTATTATTATTATTTGGTAAAGATAGGAAATTTTTCAGAAAATGCTTTCAAACTGAGCGTTTTGTACTGAATTTCCGGACACGACAGCGCAAGAAAGTGAAAAAAATTCCCTCATCAAACGACAGTAAACTTATGTAACTCAGGATGTAATTTATTTGTTTATCGAAAAGTTATGTTAGTAAGTATGTTAAGTATGTTAAGTAAGTATGTTAGTGAAAAAAAAACTGACTATTACTGCAAGTGTCATGATTTTACATTTCAAAAGGAAACCGAAAATGCGTCTCAAAGTTTCGCTTAGTGATGGGCGATTCTCGAAAATTCGACAATCGAGAAAAATCGTCATCGTAAAAAATAACAATCGATACAGCCATCGATTAATTCCTAGAATGTACAATCGAGATGTTTTACAATCGATTATAACGAGAGAAGCTAAAAACAATTGTTGGAAAACTTAGCTATTATTCTGGCCGAAACTTTCATAGTAGTGATAGGGTTTGCTCGATAATTCTGCTATCGCAATTATTTTCTCCTGATTTAGGCTTAAGCGGTTACTTCAGTCAAGTGAAAAGACCTGCTCGCTAATGCTAATCTTATGGAAGAAATTTATAAAGATATCTCATTTGAATTTCAGTATTTTAAAATGATTTTCTTTGCATTGGAATAAATTCCCCTTTCTTCTTTATGAAACTGCCATGTCCAAATCGCATAACTATGGCGCATTTGATGAATCAAATAACCTTTCTACTTTTTAGATAACTCCAAAAAGTTTGATACAGTTTAAAGTTCCCCTAAATGTCAAATACTGTGGAATTTCTCCATTGATCGAAAACAAAAGTTCCTTTCGAAAAACGTAAGGATAGTAAGATAAAGATACTTGCCTAACACGGAAACTGTTTTCCAGTACCTAGCGATTCCAACATGACTCTTTAAGTCTATATCGAAATCCAAAGTAGCTACTTTATGACACATTTAAAAACTCATTTTTTATTTTAGGCGCATTAGCTAGAATCGATTAGCATTTCCCTCTTTTCGATAAAGGAAAAAGGTTTGATACAAATTAAAGTTCCCTAAATGTCTAAAGTGTATCAAATGCCGTGGAATTTCTCCGTTTATCGAAACAAGACATCTTTATCGAAAAACGTAAAGATAACCAGACATATATAACTACTGAGAGGGAACCTGCCTAACACGGAAATTGTTTTCCAGTGCCTAGCGATTCCAACATGATTCTTCAAGTCTGTATCGAAATCCAAAGTAGCTAGTTTCTGACACATTTACTAGCTCATTTTTTATTTTAGGCGCATTAGCTAGAATCGATTAGCATTTTCTTCTTTTCGATAAAGGCAGAAGGTTTGATACAAGTTAAAGTTCCTTAAATGTCTAAAATGTGTCTAATGCTGTTGAATTTCTCTATTTATCGAAAACAAAGGAGTGTTATCGTAAAATAGAAAAGTAAACAGACAAATATATCCGCTAATAGGGATTTCTATAACTAAAATAAAACTTCAATGGACTTCATTTTTGGTATTTTGGATAATTTTAATTTTCCAATCCTTACCAACGTGGTATTAGATGATGGGTCTGGAAAAGGTAGAAGAAACGCCCCCCCCCCCAAAAAAAGGGGGGCATTAGGCCCCAAATTGACAGTAGGGCAGACCAAGGATGAAAGTTAACTTCATGTAAGAGAGGACTAGGAGAAGTTGAGAATGATAAAAAAAACTAAACCATTGAATAAGAAAAAGAAAAATGGTAAAAGAACAAGTGAAGCATGTGATTAGAGCCAGACAAATGAAGAGGGGCCCGATGGGCCACAGCTGGTCCAGAATGAGTGCCCAAGTAGTCAGAATGGGTCAAGAACTTGGAGAATAGTATCCACAATGAAGAAAAACAATGAGACAAAACATTATGAAAAATACCAATAGCCTGAGGCTAAAAGTAAAATGTTTCACTGGGCGGGGTCCCCTGGTGGTAGTAAAAATAAAATTGATACGAGAAGATAGGGGAGAGTGAAAAGACTTTATTTTGTGAATTTTATAATTTTTGGACAAACAGTATACTAAAGGTTTGAAGAAACAAAACTTTAAACCTCCCTCTTGAGGCGAAGAAGGGAGTTAAAATTAAGAAACATATGTCCATATTTTTTATTCGATTTTAGACACAATTTGATGTTAGTCTTATAATTTTCCTATGAGTGCAAGATACCGTACAGAGTACGAAAAAAACCGCCGCTAAGTATATTCCTTTAGAGTATTTTAAGCCCAGGGGCCTAAAATTAACGGTGGATTGACAAAAGAAAGGTAGATTTAGAAAGGTTATGAGATTACCCTTATTTTAATATATTACATGAGTGGGGGAAAATAATTTTGAAAAATCCTCTTTCCTGAGGCGACACTTAAAATCTTGAAAACACATAATTTGCTGTGCAGTTTTGTTTTAACAATAGCATTCTAATATTAAGAGATATGGGACAGCTATGAGGGCTAAAATAAGAGAAACATTGAAAATCAAGACAAACTGGCGCCGCCAAATTCATTAGAAAACTTCTATATCAACAACTGAAACCCGAACTGATAACTTAAACCACTATGCCTCCTAACCCATATCGGTTAATAACAAAAGCGAATGGAAAAGAACATGTACTCCTTTGGGAAATCATGACTTACACCAGAAGCGCGGTAAGTTTGACTCTTCTCAAAGCTTCCTTTCTCTCGTCCTCTCTCTGGCATTTCGAGATATATTTTCTGCTGCTGCAAACTGCTCGTTTATCTCGAGGAGATGGCAAACCTGTCGCTTACTTCGAGATATCTCATCGATTGTAACTCATTGCTTCCCATTGCCATTCTTGTTTCTCGCTCTCGGTCACTGTTCAACATTTCATATGACATTGTCGAGAATGAGAAATCAGTTTTCGTCCTTCCTCGAAATGTTACTCTCGATGATTGTCATTTCACGCTCGGCCAAGAAGGGCCGAGATGAGATATCGAGGGGCGAGCTGGACAGAGCTGACAGGCATGACAATGAGCTGTGAAATGAAGCTTTAATTTTCAATGTTTTTCTTATTTTAGCCCTACCAAGCTGTCACATACCCGGAGCCCTCCGATAAATATTATTTACTAAATATAAAAATTTCAAAGAGGAAGGTGGGTCGGGTGAATTCAGAGGACGTGAGAGTGGGCGGGGAGCAATTAAAAAAAATTTACCGAACTCTTCCTGTGACATATTATCGAAAAGTCCTTTGACAACTCTTTCATATTATGAACCTTTCTTCCCCTGAAGGTGAAATTCGGGGGGTGGGGAGGGGGCGAACAAATTTTTAAAACCGTAGCCGATTTCTATAATAAATTTAAATATAATTTTAGATGTGGGTTTTTTGTGCAGTCTTCCGGTAAATATTATTTATTGAACATAAAAATTTTAAAGTGGGGGCTGCGTAAATTCCGGGGCGAAAGAGTGGACCCAAGGGGGGGGGAGGGAGGGGGATCAATTTTCAAACTTTTTTTCGACCCATGATGTGATATGTTATCGGAAAGCTCTCGAATGACTCTTTCATATTATGAGACTTTCTTCCTCCCCTTCCCAATTTGGCCCACACCGCGGGGGGTAGTTTTTTCCGTTTTTATCATTTTAGATCGGATTTTTTTATGGAGCCCTCCGATAAATATTATTTATAATATATGAAATTTCAGGACACTTTTCTAAATTTAGTCAAGACCCCTCATGTGACATATCGTTGGAAAGGTTTGTGACTACTTATTGATGTTATGCACTTCCGGTGGCCGTCCCCCCCGCTTTGCCCCCCCCGGGGGGACACTTCTCCAAATATAGCCAAGACCCCTCATGTGAGATATCGTTGGAAAGGTCAGTGACTACTTATTGATGTTATGCACCTCCGGTGACAGTCCCCCCCCCACTTTGCCCCCCCCGGGGGCATTTTTCCAAATTTAGCAAAGACCCTTCATGTGAGATATCGTTGGAAAGGTCTGTGACTACTCATTGATGCTATGCACCTATGGTGTCCGTCCCCCCCACTTTGCCCCACCCGGGGCACTTTTCCCAAATTTAGCCAAGACCCCTCATGTGAGATATCGTTGGAAAGGTCTGTAATTACTTATTGATGTTATGCACCTACGGTGTTCGCCCCCCCACACACACTTTCCCCCCCAGGGGGGCACTTTTCAAAATTTAGCCAAGACTTCTCATGTGAGATTTGTTGGAAAGGTCTGTGACTACTTATTGATGTTATGCACCTCCGGTGACAGTCCCCCCCACTTTGCCCCACCCGGGACACTTCTCCAAATATAGCCAAGACCCCTCATGTGAGATATCGTTGGAAAGGTCAGTGACTACTTATTGATGTTATGCACCTCCGGTGACAGTCCCCCCCCCCCACTTTGCCCCCCCCGGGGGCATTTTTCCAAATTTAGCAAAGACCCTTCATGTGAGATATCGTTGGAAAGGTTTGTGACTACTTATTGATGTTATGCTCCTCCGGTGTCCGTCCCCCCACTTTGCCCACCCGGGAGACACTTTTTCAAATTTAGCCAAGACCCCACATGTGAGATATTATTGGTAAGGTCTGTGACTACTTATTCATGTTCTGCACTTCCGGTGACCACCACCCCACTTTTCCCCCACGGGGGAAACTTTTCAAAATTTAGCCAAGACTTCTCATGTGAGATTTGTTGGAAAGGTCTGTGACTACTTATTGATGTTATGCACCTCCGGTGACAGTCCCCCCCACTTTGCCCCACCCGGGGCACTTTTCCCAAATTTAGCCAAGACCCCTCATGTGAGATATCGTTGGAAAGGTCCGTGACTACTTATTGATGTTATGCACCTCCGGTGACAGCCCCCCCTCCCGGAGGACACTTTTTCAAATTTAGCCAAGACCCCTCATGTGAGATATCGTTGGAAAGGTCTGTAATTACTTATTGATGTTATGCTCCTCCAATGACAGTCCCCCCACTTTGCCCCCCCCCCCAGGGGGGCACTTTTCAAAATTTAGCCAAGACTTCTCATGTGAGATTTGTTGGAAAGGTCTGTGACTACTTATTGATGTTATGCACCTCCGGTGACAGTCCCCCCCACTTTGCCCCACCCGGGGCACTTTTCCCAAATTTAGCCAAGACCCCTCATGTGAGATATCGTTGGAAAGGTCCGTGACTACTTATTGATGTTATGCACCTCCGGTGACAGCCCCCCCCCCGGAGGACACTTTTTCAAATTTAGCCAAGACCCCTCATGTGAGATATCGTTGGAAAGGTCTGTAATTACTTATTGATGTTATGCTCCTCCAATGACAGTCCCCCCACTTTGCCCCCCCGGGGGACACTTTTTCAAATTTACCCAAGACCCCTCATGTGAGATATTGTTGGAAAGGTCTGTGACTACTTATTGATGTTATGCTCCTCCGGTGTCCGTCCCCCCACTTTGCCCCCCCCCCCCACGGGAGACACTTTTCCAAAAATATAGCCAAGACCCCACAAGTGAGATATCGTTTCAAAGGTTTGTGACTACTTATTGATGTTATGCTCCTCCGGTGTCCGTCCCCCCACTTTGCCCCCCCCGGGAGACACTTTTTCAAATTTAGCCAAGACCCCACATGTGAGATATTATTGGTAAGGTCTGTGACTACTTATTCATGTTCTGCACTTCCGGTGACCACCACCCCACTTTTCCCCCACGGGGGACACTTTTCTAAATTTAGCCGAGACCCCTCATGTGACATATTGTTGGAAAGGCCTATGACCACTTACTCATGTTATCCATCTCCCGCACCCCTTCCTCCTCTTTGCCCCCACGGGAAGAGCATTTTTATAAATTCAGATCCAGACCACTCATGTGACATATGGTTCGAAGGGCCTAAAGACCTGTGACGACTTATTCATATTATGCAGCTACTGTGCCCCTCCGCTCACTTTGACCCCTCCCTCAAGACATCTGGTCCGAGGTTCGTTCGTTTCGAGATTATATTTTTTTACAAGATTTTGTAGTGCGTGCACACCACGCCTGCTATACGGTGTCGTATATAGCGGGTAACCTGTTCGTGATTTCATATTACAAGATTACGTATAATTTAGCGGCCCCGATTAAAGGAGGGGCCCACTAGCGGGCGAAGTCACCTAGTCTTTATTAACGCCGACTCATTCCAGTTCACCCGGAGACGATTCTTGATAAATGTATGACGTATATAATATATAATATATGATGTATAAAAGCAATTGGCAAACTGGAGTCATCGAGAAAAAATTTACACAATCGAAAAGTATCGAGATGTCCATACAATCGAGAAAATCGAGAAAAACATCTCGTTATCGCCCATCACTAGTTTCGCTTTGTTGAGCGGGAAAAAATACATACATTTTTTTTTTTCAGAAACGCCTGAAGGTGGTTTTCAAGTTCCCTGCTCAACAATGCGCAACTTTCTGACACAATTTCTGACTCATTTTTAAACATAAGGGCATAAAATTGGCAAGGCCTAACTATTGAAGCTATTCGAAATCGAATAGCGTTTTTCTTTTTTTGATAAATAAATTACTTGTCAACTTATAAGCGTATTAATACATGGAAATTAGTCCAGAAAGAAACATTCGACTTGCTTTGAAATTTAATTTTCATTTGAAAGACTTATAAGCGATTCATAAAATGTGACGACACGTTTTTCCCCTTTTGCACACTGCCGCGTCGATAGCTTTGATAATATTTTCTGAAAGATCTTTTATCTTTACCAAACTAGTTGGATGTGCCCATAGATTAAGGACCAAGATGGGACATTTACGGCAAAATCTGTAATGGTAACAGTACTAGCGTCACTACCGACAAGGGGGAAGAATTAACCAGCCTCCGAAATTTACATATGTTGAAGAAAAATGTTTACCCTCTATGCTTTGTGTAGAAAAATTATATAATGCGAGGAAAGAAAGAATTTATTAAGTTACGTTTTAACAGCAAAATTACAGTACGAACATCTACTCACTCGTCTCGCCGGTAACTGCGAAAACGAAAAGTAAACATAGTGAGAAAAATACATCGGCACAGCGCCGTCTATGGGAGAAAGAACTTTTCCAAAACCAGAAGTGTAGAAAATGCTCATTTCAATAATGAAAAAGGCAAGTATGACAAAAGGAAACCAAAATTACGATGTTGGACTTGTGGAGGGCCACATCTGAGGCGTAATTGTATAAAGAATCAACAAAATAATAGATATTCTGATAAGAAAAAAGAAGTTAGTAACGATTTTGCCTTTGTAAATACATTTCAGTCAGATGAATCAGGAAGATCAAAGTGGATAACTGATTCTGGATGTACTCAACATGTGTGTTGGAAACCTGAATATTTTAAAACATATAAAGAATTAGAAGAAAAGGTTATGCTTGAACTTGGTGATGGCAGAAAAATTTTAGCCAAAGGTATTGGTAATATCAAAATTCGTTCAAATCTAGATGGAAAAGAACATCATTTTTGTGATGTTATGTATGTTCCTGAAATGAAGGCAAATTTATTTTCTGTAAAATCAGCAGCAGAGAAAGGTTTCATACAAACCATTGAAGGAAATAAATGGAAATTTAAGAAAAATAATAAACTTATTGTTGAAGGATATCGATATGGAGATATGTACTTTCTAGATATAGATGTTTTGGAAAATGAAGAAAGTAACCTTATGGTAAGAAATCACAAAGAAAATTCTCTTCAAGTATGGCATGAAAGATTTGGTCATCAGAGTAAAAATCATACAAAAGAATTGCTGAAAACGAAAGGAATTGAAATATCTCAAATTGATGAGACTGAATATTGTGATGGTTGTGCAATTGGAAAGTTTCAGAGAACAAATTTTCGAGAAATGCCAAAAACCAGTAAAGCTGGTGAACTAATTGTCAGTGACGTCTGTGGTCCAATGCAAGAAGCATCTTTTCAAGGTTCTAAATATTTTGTTACATTCAAAGATGATTACACCAAGTACCGTAAAGTATAGTTTATGCAACATAAAAGTGAAGTGAAAGATAAATTGCAACAGTTCTTAGCATATGTTAAAACTCAAACTGGAAATACAGTCAAGACAGTTATGTCAGATAATGGAGGAGAGTATACAGATCAAGATTTCATAGATTGCCTAGTGAAAAATGGAATTGAAATTGGAAGATCAGCTGCGTATACACCTCAACAGAATGGACGTGCTGAACGTGAGAATAGAATATTGATGGAAATGGCGAGAACAATGCTGTTGACAAAGGGATTGTCAAAACGCTTCTGGGCTGAAGCAGTGAACTGTTCTGCATATATCTTAAATCGTACTGGTAAGAGACGTGATAAAAGTAAAACACCTTATGAAGCATGGTATGGAAGGGAATATTCATTAAAGCACTTGAGAATTTTTGGAAGTCAATGTATTGTCCAAATTCCGAAGCAACGACGTGTTGACAAGAAGTTTGGTAAAACAAGTATACGGGGAATTTTTGTGGGCTATGAAGAAGTCACTGGAAATTATAGAGTGTATACAGGTGAAAATCGAATAGAAATAAGTAGAGATGTTGAATTTCATGAAGTTTCAGTGCCAAATACATTGATAGATTGGAGTCAGGGAGAGCAAGAAGTGGAATTGGTAGAGAAGGAAGACAAAGATAACCAATTGGAAAAAGAACCAGTAAGATACCAGTTGAGAGATCGTTCAACGATACAACCACCTATACGCTATTCCCATCTTTGTCAAAAGGTAATTGAACCTCAGTCATACCAGGAAGCTATGGAAGTACCTGAGAAACAAAAATGGATTGAAGCTATGGAAGATGAGATGCATTCCCATCAAAAGAACGGCACTTGGGAACTTGTGAAACGTGATAACACGATGCAACCATTGACTGCCAAATGGGTTTTTCGTGTCAAAACAAATGAAAATGATGAAATTGAACGTTTTAAAGCACGTTTGGTGATTAGAGGATTTGAGCAACAATATGGAGTAAACTATGAAGAGACTTTTAGTCCGGTTATAAGGTATGATACTGTACGTTTTCTATTTTGGTTTATTTATTTTAAGAAATTAAAAATAGCACAATTTGATTGCAAGACTGCATTTTTAAATGGAACACTTGATGAACTGATATACATGGAGCAACCAGAAGGTTATAATGATAGATCTGGATGTGTTTGCAGATTGATTCGAAGTCTATATGGTCTAAAACAGGCACCTAGATGCTGGAATCAAAGACTAAATGAATTTTTAACAAGCGTTGGATTTAGAGCTAGTAGTCATGACCCTTGTGCATATCTGAGGTATGTTGGTGAAAATTTAATCATTATTGCTGTATATGTTGACGACGGACTGATTGCTGCCACTGATAAGGAAGATATTCAAACACTTCTTAGCCAGTTACAAGCTGAATTTGAAATCACGATTTGTGAAAATGTCAGACAATTTCTTGGTTTTCAAATTGAATTAATGAAAGACAACATAAGAATTCATCAGGCAGCTTATGCTAAAAGAACACTGTCAATGTTTGAAATGGGTGACTGTAAACCTGCTAAAGTGCCAGTAGATAAAACTTCTTTATATATTCTATATCGTGAAAATGAATTAGATTCTGAACATCCAGTTGCATCAGCTATTGGAAGATTAATGTATTTAGTTGTTGTTTCAAGACCAGATTTGGCATACGCAGTTGGAAAAGCTGCACAGTGGATGTCAACACCTACTGTTGGATCATGGAAATTCATTAAACTTATTTTGAGGTATCTGAAAGGTACAATAAACATGGGAATTCACTACAGTGGCTCAACAGTCGGTTATATCAATGTGTTTTCTGATGCTGACTATGCTGGGGATGTGCAAACAAGAAGATCCACAACAGGATACATTTCCATCTTAGGTGATGGTGCAATTACTTGGAGTAGCCAAAGACAAGGATGTGTGGCTCTTTCTACGACAGAATCTGAGTACATGGCTGCATCAACAGCATCCAAAGAGTTGGTCTGGTTGACCAATTTAATAAGTGAATTTCAACCTGGAATACAAGGACGTCTACTCGTTGATAACCAAAGTGCAATTCGGTTAGCTAGTAATCCAACTAACCATAGACGCACCAAGCATATAGATATTAGATATCATCATATAAGAGAGTTAGTGGAAGAGAAAAAGATCTTGATAGAGTATGTGGACACTGTAAATCAAGTAGCAGATATGATGACAAAGCCTATGGGACATTTACGTTTAAAAGAACTATGTGTAAATATTGGACTCGTTTAAGACTGTGAGCTATTCATATTTCAGGAATAGTCCAATTTTAGGGAGAGTGTTAAAATAAAATTGTACTTTTCCTTATCTTCCATAGACGGCGCTGTGCCGATGTATTTTTCTCACTATGTTTACTTTTCGCAGTTACCGGCGAGACGAGTGAGTAGATGTTCGTACTGTAATTTTGCTGTTAAAACGTAACTTAATAAATTCGTTCTTTCCTCGCATTATATAATTTTTCTACACTTTGAACATCTATTCTTTCCTACAACGAAGCAGGTGTCAGACGATATTCTATTCATGCTGGCTTTATTTATTTAGCTGCTTTTTTTTTTTTTTTTTTTTTTTTTTTTTTTTTTTTTTTTACCGTACTTGTAGTTGTCAGCTTTAACAAAATGATAATTAGAGTAATAATATAAAAGAAAACCCTAGAAAATTCTGTTAATAACGTAAATATGTAAGTTTATGAGATTAAACTGCAAAAAATCAAATTCAGGTATTGTGTTAATTTATTCATATCGAATAAAACTTTATTGAGTGTAATGTCAGTACCTCTATTTATTTTTAACTGTTAGATTTATATAATTCTAAAAATTTGTCGAAATGAATTTTTCCCCATCTGTAATTTTATTTTTATTTCTTATACGTTAATATTATAAATATTATTGAATTGACTGTACGTTATTTACATTAAAAGCAATATTTTTATTTTATCTGTAAGAAAGTGAAAATGCGTAAATTTAAAAAGATTATGGTAACGACTGTTTAATACGTTAAACTTCATAAATTAATAAAACGTCGGCTATAAAAATTTTCCTACCGAATGGGAATATTTATGATATTTTCTGGGATTTGTAGAGCGCAATACTTCGTATATTTTTATATTACACCATTACTTTATGTAGCTTTAAATCCAATTATATTATATCTAGTTCATATATAGCATTCAAGACGAAATTTTTACCCTGTTTTTCGTTGCACTTATATCATTCACTCATCAGGTAAAAGAGAAAAAAAAAAAAAAAAAAAAAAAAAAAAACATATATCCGTGCATGAACACATAGACATTAGATATTTAAAATAGAATAGCTATTCTATGTTCATGTATCGGTGTAAGATTCTATTGAAAACGTAAACATGAAACATAAAAAAAAGAAAGATCACAATAAGGTAGATGCTCAATGATAAAAATTTTACAAGGATGGGGAGTTTCTTCTCCATTGTCACTAAAGGCGCTACGATCGCAATCGCATTACCATTACGCTCTATGGAAATGTCCCATCTTATGTTAATCTATGGATGTGCCAATCCCAAAACTATCTTCTGTTTCACACAGCTTAATATTTCAAAAAGTAGTTACAGATGTTAATACAGAAGAACCTCTTTTATCCGAAACTCTTTTAACCAAAACTCTCGGTTAACCGAAATCCATTTTTAAAGCATTTTTTTTTTTTTACTAGCACATTCTTTGTGTGCAAAATCCATCATGAAAGCGCTTTTTTTTTATTTTTTTAAACTATCATATTCCTTGTGTGTAAGCGGTCCTTCCGAACTACGAGTACATATAAATACTTTCGATCCCCTTTCTTAGAGTTCCTTTGAACTTAACTTGAGCTCCCATAAGCTGCGGAGTGGAAAGATGAAAACGAAAAAATTAGCAATTCTGAAGCTTTTTAATGTTTTGAAAAAGGTTTGGCATCACTGAAGCAGCTGAAAGACTGTGATACTGGTGAGCTAATAATATTAAATAACGTGATAGAGCTACAAAGCAAAGGCAATCAAAACTGCGACGAACAAAACATTTTTGCAACTCCTTGTGATATACGTAAAAAGGTACTTAATTTCAAAATTAAAATTCAGGTAATATATTCTTGTTTCTATTTTGTTATAGCTTTATTTTTATTGAGCACTTGTTATCATAATAAGAAATATTGCACATATTTCCCCTTAATCTTAAAATGGAAGCATTCTCGATTATCCGAAAATTTCGACTTTCCGTAAGAGGGTCGGTCTAAATTACTTCGGATAATCGAGGTTCTACTGTACTTCAATATTATTAGTTCAATAGTATACCAACTTTGATTTTCATCTTAAATTTCTGCTTCAGTCAATGAATCAGAGTAAAAACGAGTTAATCTCGATCATTATATTTATTAAAATCAATAGTTTTTCGTTATTCTGCTGTACATCAGCTATTTGCGAATAGCCGGCTTAGCAGGACGCTAGTTCCAGTCGCTGCAGGAGCTGTCAATGGACAATAAAACTTACGAAAAAGGGAGAAAATTATACAAAAATCGCTATCACAGCTCCCCTTTCCGGTGGAATATTTCCAAATTCAAGGAGGACCAGCTGGCCGTAGCCAAAAACGTCGACAAAAAAATTGGTTCAATTCTATGCATAACTTTATACACTTTTTGATAGTACAAGTACAATAATGAAAATGGCACGAAAATCGCTATTACAGCATCCTCTTCAACGCAGAATTTTTTCAAATTCAGGGAGGAGCTGTTAGCCATACGTAAAATCATACACAAAAAAATTGGATCAATTCTATGCATAACTTGACACACTTTTCGATCGTACACTAATGAAAATGGAACAAAAATCGCTATTACAGCGCTATATTTCTAAATTGAAGGAGGACCTGCTTGCCCCAGCCAAAAATATACTAAAAAAATTGGTTTAATTCTGTGCATAACTTCATATACTTTTCGATGGTACAATAGCGACACACGGAGGGACATATACGGACAGACATTTTGCATAAACATCTTTTTGGGGATCTCTGACCCTAAAACGTGTAAATCCGTCGAAAACCGGAAGTCGAAATAAAATTCTATTACAATACTTTGTTCTATTGAAGATAGAAGAAAGTAAAAATGGAAAACGACTTTTGCCAATTTCATGTGTTTCCGAACAAAAATGAATTCAGAAATGTGTCAGAAAGTAGCTCCTTTGAATAATAGCATCAAAATCAGAAATGGCGCGGCGCAACTTTTCTCCGAAATCTGTAGGTTTTACATACATTTTCCTGATTACTGCTACAATAGTTTTAACTTTATCCTTTTGTCTTTTATCTTGGTATTTTATTTCGTCGCGGCGATAGGAGTCTTGTCAGTTGCTGCTCGTTATTGGATGAGTTTCGCCCGAGTTGCCATGGCTACGCGGCGGTCTGCCGAAACAATTATTGAATCTCTTTGAGACTCCAATTAGGGCATAAGACGGGAGTATTTCCTGGATGAGATAGCCTAGCTTTGCCGCTGACTTTGATGCAGTCTGACTAAATAAAGTATAGCCGAGGAGAGAAAGAAAAAAAATAATACTGCCATTACTAATTGTTCTACAAATGATCGTAGACAATCATTGATACAAATTTCCTGGATGTTATGTC
Organism: Maratus speciosus; assembly: GCA_963932465.1. Classification (NCBI taxonomy): domain Eukaryota; kingdom Metazoa; phylum Arthropoda; class Arachnida; order Araneae; family Salticidae; genus Maratus; species Maratus speciosus. Next base: position 607,365,872 of record OZ010788.1, on the reverse strand, counting down.
AATAGCTTTGCCGTTGAGTTGGTACATTCAGAGAGAAAAAAAAAATACATTCCCAACTAATTCTTACAAATTATCATAGCAAAATAAATCTGGTGTCAATTTCCTGCATTTCATAGATGTAATACCAGTAACTTTGACTTTGACCTTGATGTAGTCGTCTAAGTATAGAGGGGGAGAAAAAAGAAATATATATATATAGACTGTCACTATTAATTGTTCTATACAGATAATGATAGAAAAATATCGATACTGATTTCCTGGATGTTATGGCAATAGCTTTCATTTGGTACATTCCTAGAGAGATAAAAAATACATTTCCAACTAATTCTATTACAAATTATCATATCAAAATAAATCTGCAACCAATTTGCTGTATTTTGTAAATGTATTATCAATAACTTTGTCGTTGACTTTGATGTAGTCTAAGTATAGCCGTGGAGAGAAAAAAAAAAAAAAAATATATATATATATATATTGTCACTATTAATTGTTCTACAAATAATGGTAGAAAAATATTGATATAGATTTCCCGGATGTTGTGGTAATAGCTTTGCCGCTGGTTTAGTACATATTCCAGAGAAAAGAAAAATTACATTCCCAACTAATTCTGTTACAAATTATCAAAACAAAATAAATCTGGCACAAGCCTCCTATATTTCGTAGATGTAATACCAATAACGTTATCGTTGACTTTGATGCAGTCTGAGTATAGCCGTGGAGAAAAAAAAAAAATACTGCCACTAATAATTGTTCTACAAATAATCGTGGACAATTATTGATACAAATTTCCTGGATGTTATGTCAATAGCTTTGTCGTTGAGTTGGTACATTCAGAAAGAGAAAAAAAATACATTCCCAATTAATTCTATTACAAATTGTCATAGCAAAATAAATCTGGTGTCAATTTCCACCATTTCATAGATGTAATACCAGTAACTTTGCTGTTGACCTTGATGTAGTCGTCTAAGTATAGTGGGGAGAAAAAAAGTGTATACTGTCACTACTAATTGTTCTACAAATAATGGTGGGAAAATATTGATAAAGATTTTCCTGGATATTATGTTGTGATGACGCGGCCGACGCATTCACTGTTCTCAACTCTTACATAAATAAAATTCGAATATCCTTCCTGAGTTCTTTATTAGAAATTTTATTAAATTAAAATTAAAATTAAAGTAGGGTAAAATCACCTATCATGGCCCACATACCAGTAATGGCCCATTTAATATTCCTCAACATTTGAACTTAGCGCCAATCAGAAAAGATAAAATGGTCTTTCGACTGTCACATTATGCCTTTGTTTTGACAAATCAACGCACGTCACGTGAACAGTGGTTGCTCCTACCGAAGCTTCTTTTTCCTGTTTCAGCTGTGGTGTCTTAGCAAGATGTTTAGTGAGCAAAGTTGGATTTCGTGCTGTGTACGAAATTGTCAAGAAGGATAAACGAAAAAAAGCAAGTTTTAATAACTTATATAAAGTTTAAGGAATATGTAAACGTATTGGTGTTATTAAAATAAGCTTATTATGCCAGGTATTGGGGTGAGCCACTACTGATTCTATTTTTTCATGATCGCAGTAAGTGATGACCCACCATTACTTTTTGTATTTTATAGCCATGTGTTGTCATTAATTAAAGTTTTTGAATACATCTATTTCTTTCAAACATTTAAAGCAAAGTGTTTGATAACAAATTTATGTTAGCATATTCTTCTTATTTATGCCCACACTATTCTATACTTTTTGTACTCTCGACATTCCTTTGAAAATGGCATAATTGGCTACTCTTTTAGGCTAGAATCTACACCCTAACTGCTTAACTTTGGTATCACAACTAGTGTTTATAGCCAGCAATAAATATTTAAAATTTAGTTTTAAGCTTTCTAGAGTTCAAGGTTGTTCAGTGGTATGACGTTTGCTCAAGAGGCATTCATATCTAGACCGGGCTTCGTATCTAGTGAATAAAAATCTTGAAAAGAAGAAAATTTTTATTTTTCAATATTTTTAATTAAGTTATAAAAATAATTCTAATTAATTTTGACTTTAAATATTTTTAAATGTTACTTTTTTACTAATATTATAATGAAGAAACGTTTGTTTGTAGGGTTAATCTATAGCACCAATAACACATTTCAAAATTAATGTTGGCAAAATGATGGTGACAATCTATACTTCACTATAGGGTATATTTTATGTTGGTATTATAATCCCAACGGAATGCAGGTGCAAAATCTTTCTAAAATGCATATTTTTGTGATTATGAAGGGTATAAAAATTAGAAATTTGACATGATGGTAACTTGCAAGATATAAATACTCTCTAAAAGTAGTTTCTAAAACATTCAAAATTCAAAAAGGATTTAAATGCGCAGAAAAACGTTTTCTACAGAATTGCGATTTCTATAGAATTCTTAAGGATGTATAATTTAAACTTTACATGGCTTCTATTTTTAAATCGCAAATGTACGCACAAAATAGTTTTTTTCAAATGCAAATGTGTGCTGCAATAGTTCAAAAATTTCGATTTTTGTGATACTGAAGGAGCTAGAAACTGACATTTGTTATGGTGGTTAAAATGCAAATGCTTGTCATGAATGTTTTCTAAAAGTTAAAAAGTTTTAAATTTAAAAGGGTCAAATGAGCAGCAAACATTCTAAATTAAGATTTCCATGGTCTTGTTTGGAATAATTTGACATTTGACGTGGCTGTTACATTTAAAACAAATTCTCGCACAGAACTGTGTTTAAAAAATCTTAATAGGAGAAAAAAACGTTCTAAAGTTTTAATTTCTTTGATATTGTTGGGGCTAGAAACTAAAAATTCTTATGGTGCTTATTTATAAGATATAGATGCTCATTAAGAACGATTTCTAAAACATATCTAAATTTAAAAAGCTCAAATGGGCTTTTAAAATTCGATTTGAGCCTCAATTTTGAAAACACTCTAAATTACGAATTACTTGGAATTGTTTAGAGAAATTGAAATTTTGATTTGCATGTTACTTTTACTATGTACACGCTAGTGTGTATGTATATCTAATAACTAATTCCTGGCATGGGATGATACAGTTCCATTATTTTTTATTTTGGCATCAAGCAAAGCAAACAATGAAACTTTAATTCTGCTATTCTGCTGTGTTAATGCAGCTATCTCTTTTTTTAAAAAATAGAGATAATGGATCCAAAGAAATTGAGTAAAGAAAAGGAAGATCGAGTTGAGAAGGCAGTTGATGCTGTTAAACATGGAATGTTTGTAAGAATTGCAGCATCTTGGTTTAAAATAACAATGTATACATTGAAGCATAGATTTCCACAAAGAGGAAGACCTCCCTCAATTTTGAAAACTGAAGAAGAAATTCTCCTAAAGACTTGGATTATTCACTGTGGAAAGGTAGGATTCCCCAGACGCAAGTGAGGTGTTATAGAGAGAGTCAAGGAATTTTTACAGAAACGACCCAAAGTAAAAACAAGTTTTACAACAGGTAAGAGTTTAATCATTTCTGTTTATATTTTTAGTTTCTGAATTTTTCACACGTTAAAATAGCTATTAATATGAATGAAGCCATTATTACGTATTATGAATGGATGGAAAATGTCTTCGTCCTTTTTCTAGCAAAGAATGATGTTAAATTGCCGGTAATTTTATTTGTGGATGAGCACAAAATGCATCTTACGCGTGAAACCATTGAACTTTGCAAATCTCTTCAGATAATTTTGATAGCGTTATACCCAAATGCAACCCACATTCTTCAGACTTGCGACGTAGCTTCTTTTCGTCCGCTAAAAGCTCAGTGGAACAAGGCCCTTTTTCGCTGGTGCAAAAATTATCCACATGAAGCTGTGACTAAAGTGCACATCGCTCCAATCCTGAAAATCGCTCTAGAAAACGATATGACGATGGCAATAAAAATTGGTTTCAAGGCAAACGGACTTTATTCATTCAGTGCGGACGCTGTATACTATTCAAAGTGCAAGGGTCACATCAATGATATGAACAAGGGTGTGATGAAGGTGGGTGATGTTTCAACGGAAACCGCTTGTAATGAGGCTCCAATCACTACACTGATTAAATATATCGATTGAGTGACATCAAGTCGTGGGTGAGAATGTAATGAAGAAAGTCGAAAATACTCATCGACCATTTGTATAATATTCTGGAGAAAAACCAAACATTCAAACCTGGCTTACAGAAACGGCAACGGATCCAGCTGAAGAAGATTACTTAGACAAAGTAGACTTCATGGTAACCAAGCCAAGTACGAGCTTCAGTAACAGCAACACCTTCGAAAAAATTCCTATGAATCTCAGAAATGTTCAGCAGGAGCCGAATTGTTTCGACGAAGACAGTTTTTCAGAGCCGGAAAATAAAGATAATGCTACTTCCACAGCTGAATACCGTTCTCAACGGTTAAAAGAAATCCTTGAATGGCTGCACAGTCCAGAAAGGAAAGGGAAGAGGAGATTGGAGAGAACGCCTTTCATCCTGACATCGCAAAGATGAAACGAGCTGCAAAAAGACAAGGTACGGAAGAAATAAGAAGAATTGCGATAAAAAGAAGTAAAACAGAGAGAAAGAGCTGTAAAACGAAAAAAAGAAGCTGAGATGGCTAGCAAAAGAGTTGAGATGACCAACAAAGAAGTCACCAAAATATCAGGGCAAAATCCTGCAGAAATAATCGGAAAAAGATGAATCGACTTCGGTGGGCCATCACTAATGCAGAATGCGGTGATGAGCCATTACGGATGCAAAGCGGGCCATTACTGATGTTTTTGTACCTTTTAGTAAAACAAATCATGTATACGAATGAATTTATATTTTATTGATTTTCTTGACACGAAAGTCTTCTTCCATCCTTTCTTCTCATATTTCGATCATCGCCATGAAAAAAATTCGCACGGCATAGTAATTATTAGCTAAAAGTCGAAAAATTCGTCCTTAACCGGGCCATCACTGGTGATTTTACCCTATATTGAATTGTGAGACACTCCTATATTAGATTAACACTCTTATATTAGATGAGACACTCTTATATTGCTTAAGGCTCTGCTCAACAAGCGCAAAACGTTTTGACACATTTACCAATTCATTTTTTAACGGAAAGATATAAAATTGGAAAGCCTGACCATGGAAAAGATTTGAAATCGAACTGTGTTTTCCATTTTTGGATCCATCAATTACCTATTGAGTTAGAAGCGATTTTCATCACGTCACAAACACGTTTTTTGCCCTTTCTTGACTGGGTTTTCTCCTTTCGCGCTGAAATTCGTTTCAAAACGCCCACTTTGACATTATTTTCTGAAAGATCTATTGCGTTTGCAAAAAAAAAAAGACCGGAAAAAACAGCTCAATGACAAAGTTTCTGAACAACAAGACCTTCTAGTTTCATGCATTTCCGAACAAAAATAAATTAAAACTTATGTCAGAAAGTTGCCCTTTTGGATTTGAGGACAGCAATAGGGGAGAAATGAGAGTTTCACCTCAGGAGGAGGTTTATTGGTGGAGGGTGGAGGAATGAGGAGGTGGTGTTCTTCAGAGAGCGTCTTGTAAGAGTAGGGGTAAAAGGAGGGGAAAAAAATTTTGGTGAGATAAGGATTTTTTGAATAAAAGTGGGAATTTTCGAGAGATTGAATTTTTTAAACCTGTTATAGTACTAGGGGGTACTATCGGTTACATGAATTAATATGTTTTACTATCGGTTACATAAATTTTGAGCTTTATCATTATTAGTGTAGTATAGTATGAGGTTTAAATGAATAATTAAAATTTGTTCAATTAAAAATGATAATGAAAATTAATTAATGAAAAATATTAATGAACGAACTTTGAAATTATTTCGAGAGTTATTTTTAGTCGACTATAGTACAAGTTTTAAATGGATAATTAAAATTCATTAATTTAAAGTAATTAGAAAAATTAATTAAGAAATTTTAATAAGGGGACTTTAATTTTTTACGTAATTTTTTACGGCGGATTTTTGGAAGATTGTAAGTTTAGTGTGCCAAAGGTAAATTTTTCTGGCGCTAATTTTTAACTGGGAAACTTTAAAATATTTTTTTTTCTTTAACACGAATTTTTTAGATGACAATGGAATTTTAAACATTAATTAAAAATTTAATGAGAGGACTTTTTGTGATTAAATTTAATTTAGTGAAGTATGCGCATGAATTTTAGGTGAAATATTTGTTAACAATCATTAGTTGAAAAACGTACACGTGACCATGATTACCTAATTAGGTGCCTTTAGAGGAGCTGCACACGTGGAGTGCAACTTCACTGCAAATAGAGGCGTCTTAAATTAAGACACATATGTGACTGAAAAAGTTATTCAGACACTTAAGTGTCTAAATTTGAAATTTCAGACATCACAGGTGTCTAAATTTTAGACACATAAGTGTCTTACTATGATCATGGCATAAATGAACTGATAAACATGTCTGAAAAATGGCGATATGTCTGAAATTAAGACATTTAGAAATTTAGACACTTAAGTGTCTAAATGCGATACAATTGTATCATATGTGTGATGACTGTATGTATAACTGTATTGCAATATGTATGCCAGCACCACCAGAAAATTGTTTTCGAATGGATAACAGATGTTTAAAATATTTTTATCCATTAAATTTGGTATTTTATATTTAAAAAAAAAAAAGTAATTTGTTTAGATTATGGGACGTCTGGAAAATTGAAATAGTTAGCTTACTAAAATTTTGGGACTTAGTTATTTTTGGCGCAATAAATAAATCAGTAATTGCTTTTCATGAAAAATATTTATTTTCAAAAATTACTCGCAATCATGGACGTACGCACGTATGTCCAAGGAAGAGCCACACCCTCCCGTTAAATACTAAGAGACGTACCGGTGGAAAGAAATTCAGGGAGGGACAAGATTTTGGAACAGTTGGGTCTGGGGTCAACAGCGTAATCCGCTTTTCTAAAATGCAGAACATAAACATGAAATAGGTAAACTAAGAATATTTTGACAGAACTCCTCGGGCAAGAAATGTTTAAAGATACAAACATAAAAATAAATATAAAAATTAATCGTTCAAAAATAAGTTTCAAACGACATTTTTGAAAATAAAACTTTTTTTTTTCTCAATGGACTCTTCCCCTCCCCCCCCCCCCCCCCGACACACACACACCGTTTTGAGATAAATTTGAAATATATCAATATTAAAAGAAGAAAAGAATTAAAATTGTCTTCTACGAAGTGTTCAAAGGAAGGTGGATTTCTCTGAAGTAAAATTTTTAGTAACATTTTCCTTAACGTAAAATTATTCTATAGCCATTTATAAGAAAAGAAATATCATATATTTTTAATTATCAGACATAAAGAAAGCATAATTGATTAAATTTCACTATACTGGGAGGGAGAATGTATCCACCAGGGGGCACTGTAGTTGCGCATGCGTTTTAGATGTCTTTCGTTGGAACGTACGTTGTAGTAACTGAAAGTTTGTTTTATGTACGCGTATTTATTTTTTTGCGAAATTTCAAGTTCTGTGATTTTAAGTCGTATTCACTTAGTTTATTTATGTATTGAATATATACATCTGACTTACGTGCTTGACACCCAATGACTCTTATAAGCTGTCGTCGATATAATTCGGGATAGAGACAACACTTGAAGATTACATCCGGGAACTCTACAAAGTGTGTGGCAAGGTGTGTGTGGTGTGGAACGTACTTAGTGTTAATTTGTATCGAGATTTAGTGTTATTGTACTTCGTCTTTATAAAAGCTGGTAAAAAAGAACTTTTGTCTGGCGGAGTATATTCTGAGGATGAAGCATTTCATTCTCTGAGTATGCTTAGTCGGATGTATTAACGTCTTCTTATAACGATGTATAACGTCCCTTCTAAAAAGATGCAAGTCTTTGCTCCTCACTGTAATAGTTTTTAAAATTTCAAATCGAGAAATTTATCTTACTTCTTGCAACAGGATTAAAGTAAGTGTCACAATTTTTCTTTTTAGTACTAAATTTAGTGTTCTTTTTTATGATTTTCTAAATAGCACTGATCAAAATCTTGCATAAAATGGTATTAGTTTTGAATCTGTTTGCAAAAAGCCCGCTAATTCTAGAAGTATATATTTTTTAACTTATGACGTTGCCTTTTATTACAAATTATATATTTTAAATTCTCATATGTTTCCCCTAATTTAAAGTAATAATATCACATTTTAAGTTAAATGCATTCTCTTGTTTTCCATGGGAGTTCTTAGTTTCAATTCTTATCTGTTTCAATTCTAATTCTTATCTATCACTAAACGACCACAATGATATAAAGAAAAAAAAAGCTTTGAAAGATTTCCTAATTCTTTCTTACTTCCTACATAGGGATTACAATCCCGTATCCTGGGATTCCGCTCTATTTTTAATCCCGAAAATCCCGGGATTTTCGGAGTTGTTTTTTTTTTTTTTTTTTTTTTTTTTTTAACAGAACAATATTCAACTGAAATTTAAAAAAAATATATTTATAGACTTTTGCTTTTGGAATAAAAATCAATTTTTATAAATTTATGTATATATGTATCATTGAAAAAGAATGTATATCTCGAGTATTTTTTACATATATTTATAAGCGATTAAACATTTTAACGTGTAAATCTGTTGACCTGCTAACAGACGTCACAGCGATGAGTCAGGAAAAACGAAATCATTTCTTTATTTCGAATTCGCTGCGTGTAGAAAGATCTATTCCATGAGTCATTTTGAGATTAACGTTTACTGATAAGCGTTTGTTTCTTTTCGTGCTTTTAAATTTATTTTTCTTTGAAGATATCTAATGAAAAGGATTTTCTATCGTAGAATTGTAATCTTTAATTACATGGTTATGAGAATAATGTAAAATTTAATTTGTCATTATAATTACTTTTTAATATTGTAAATATTTAGTCATTCAAAAACTTTTTTAACAGGAAATAAAAGGAAGTATGTAGAAGATAAAACATAAACTTATAAGAATAATACAAAAATGACAGATGTTAAGATATATATTTAAGACAAAAGAAGTTTGGAGACTATAAGTTATTTTTTCTTCGTGTTATTAATATAGAATATTTATTTATTTTTATTGATAGTTGAATAGCCTTTGTGATTACCCTCTGATCTACATAAAAACTTGCCCATGTGGAAATATAAATTTTTTTTTTAATCTAATTTTTAAATGATAAGGATTTTAATTTTTTTTTTTTTTTTCTGGGAGGGGGTCGGGATTTCTTTGAAATTTTCGTAAAGCTGATATCTTAAATCTTGCACTGATTATAATTAAAGTTTTGAAGTTTTATAGTAGTACAAGATTAAAAACCCAATATATATTTAACAAAATACAGAAGTAATTTTTTTCTCAATGTTATTAAAGTAGAATATTTATTTTTTTATTCATAGTTAAATAGCTGTTGTGATTATCATCTGATGCATATGTAAAAGTGCCTATGTGGCAATATAATTTTTAAAAAATCTAATTTTAAAATTATGAATTTTTCATTTTTTTCTTGGGGGGGGGGGGGGATTTACTTGCAATTTTCTTACATCTGATATTTTAAATGTTTTTCGACATTCAACCGCCGAGTATATTAAATATTTTGAACTTTTAGAGTGGGAAAAGATTATAAAATATATATGCATATATTTTATCCGTGTACCTTAATAGAGACACTGCGGGGCAGCTGAATTTGCCCGATAATCGAAGATGTCTGCTTTTGTGAGGTAAAAAAATATACAAATATCTATGCCTTGCGGATTAAAAAAGTATTCGCTAAATAGAGGTGTCCGCTATTCGGGAATGTCTATTAACATCCACAACAGATACTCCCGAATACCGGACATCTCAGTTTAGATAACAATAATGCAGGGTTGCATTTTTTTCAAAAGAACTTCTTGATTAAAGCATGGGCATACTGGGCAGTGCCCCCCCCCCTACGATTTTAGTGCCACCAAATTTGATGTGCAATATTTGTAGAGCTTATATTTTAAATCTGTTTCGAAATTGTACTGATTATAATCAATATTTTGACCTTTCAAAGTAAAATAAGATAAAAAAAAAATCTTAATATTTAAATAAATATTTTTTGTTTTAATTTTGTTCTACTCCTGAAGTTCAAAATATTGATTATAATAAATACAATGTGGTAAAAGATTTAAATTATCATCTTAACGAAAATTGCATACCAAAATTAGGAGCACAGAAGAAAATCAGGCTGTATGGGGGTGGAGGGGGCAGGACCACAGCCAAATATTTTTTCAGGATTCAACGTGGTCAAACATGGCTACGTATGATGCTTACAAAAAATGGGTGCGATTCAGACGTTTGAAGTGTCTGAAATTCAGACGCAAAAAGTGTCTAAAAAAATTCAGACATTTTAAAATGTCTGAAAATTGAACACTCCGTTTCAGACACTTAAGTGTCTGAATTTCAGACATTTTAATTTGCAGTGTTGAATTATAAGCAATGTAAAATAATCCCCGTGGTTTTTCACAACTTGAAGAACTATGATGGACATCATTTAATGAGGCACTTAGGAAAACTGAAAGACTATGTAATCGAAGTCATCGCAACCACAATGGAAAATTACATAACCTTTAAGTTAAGAAAGCCAACAAGCCCTATACAAATGGTCTTTTTAGATTCCTTTCAGCCGCGTGGTAAACTTATTTAATCAGTGTAACCAGTGGGCTACTTTTTTAAAATTCAGATGTCTTGATTGGCAAAACTTTTCTGAAATGGTAAAATTTTCCTTGCTTTCGCCTTAATTAATATGTCATTAAATAAGGCGAATTTTAATACTTCAAAAAAATGGTGCCAATCAAGAAATCTGAATTTTAAAAAAGTAGCCCATCTGGCAACACTGTATTTAATTTAATAATGTTAGAAATGTCTTTAGAATTATTTACAGGTTTCGAACCCACGAACATATGAGCAGACTTCTCAGTTTTAGCTCATCACGTTAACCATTGGACCACGCAGGTCCGTTGTTCTAATACATGAATTTGCTTGTGAATTTTCGATTTTTGGAGATTGAATTTTTGGTGACATTGATTTTACGTTTTATTATTTAGCATAATTTATTTTTGTGAATTTTTAAATAGTATTTATTTCTAATGATTTTGTATAATTTATGCACTGTAAATAATGAAATGAAAGCGCATTAGAATTAGATATTTAGCAAGGAACGTTTTTTTTTGACTAATTAATGTGTAATTAACAATTAGCTCTTTGAAATATATGCATTCCTATTTGAATCTGAAATACCCATTCTGCGCAGTGACCTTTGATACATACATTTTAAAATATAGATAAAGTTCAAATTTTTGTTAAGTTAACACGTTTTAGAATTTAAATATTTTTAGAATAATGAAATAATGTGCAATGAAATTAATATTCTAAAAATTTATGATTGATAATTACCTTTCCATTATTTAGGAAAACAAGGAATTTTTAAAATCAATAGAGCAAATATGTTTTTCTCTTTAGGTAATTTTAAACTGCATAGAAGAAGATTAAAAAAAATAAAAATTGAGTAACTAGGAATTTTCGACTACCCGAAGAAAAAAAAAATTGTAATTCCCATTTAACTTTTAATCTAGTAAACATGCGAAGCCACACAAACTTCAAAATTTTTCTTACTATAAACACTTTAATAATACGTTTTTATTTTTAAAAAAATTCATTTTACTCTATACATGCTTTTATTGTGTCATGTCGGTAGTTTAATACTATGTAATAATCTAAATATATACTTAGTCTAAAGATTTCACTTAATAAAAAATATTTCAATATGATTTTTGCTTTAACTTTTTACTAAGATAAAATTTTAATTAGCGGAAAAACACATCTTTAAGAGTTTTCAAATAAAACAAATATTTGAAGAATTTGTAAATTGCTAGTTTGACACACTATATAAAATCATATTTGCTTTAATCAAACCTTTTGATAATTTTGAAAAAAAAAAAACGTTAATTCACCGTTCACTTTATTTTTGTAAACATTAATAGTATAGATAGTTCAAAAAATAAAAATTGAATAACTAGGAAGTAGTAGGGAAAAGAGAATTCGATTGCGAGGGTGGATTGTGGATGGGAGCAAGGAGTCGGAATCGTACTATAGTACGAGAGGGTTTGAGAAGAGTGTTAGGGAAGGAGATAAGATAGGATAATCTGATAGTGAGATAAGAGTAAAGTGTGGAAAGATCATGCTATAGTAGGGTGGTATTATTTTAGGAAGAAAATTATAGAAAGTATGAGAGGGCTTGTTTTTCAAATTCGGTTACCTATCTCCCTCTCTCCCCCTGCCCCCCCCTCCCTCCCCCCCTTGTCGAGATTTTAAAATTTAAAAGAAAGTTGTCAGATGTGAGATACATCATTTTTAGGTAGCTTTAATTACAAAAAGCTACCTATTGCAGCCGTTCGGAGGAAAGCGATTTCAAAAAATTTTGGTATATTTTCATCGATCATGACCCCCAGACCCCGAAACCACCCTCCGTTCAAAATTGACATATATATATCAGACCTTTGTCACACTGTAATTCTCGTATTTATGAACCGATTTGGATGTAATTCGGTCTGTACATAGTACATACCAATGTCTCGACCGAGTTCGTTGGCCAGCTTCATCCGCCATCTTGTTTAAAAATGGCGGCCATTTAAAAAATTTAAAAAGAGATACCAAAAAATTAGAAAATTAAAAAGATTTTTTTCGTATGTGTTTGACCTTAATACAAAGATTCCAGAACAGTTTTTGTTTCGTCTATATCTAAAAAAATGGCTGAGTTATAGCATTTTGAATTTCTATTGTGGCTGACATTTTAAAAGGACCAGATTTTTGTCACGCGATATCGGGCGTATTTATGAACCGATTTGGATGTAACTTGGTCTGTACATAGTACATACCAATGTCTAGACCGAGTTCGTTGGCCAGCTTCATTCGAAATCTTGTTTCAAAAGGGTTGTCATTTAAAAAAAAATTTAATTTAAAATTTAAAATGAGGTATTAAAAAATTGGAAAATGAAAAAGATTTTTTTTTATGTGTTTGGCTTTGATACAAAGATTCCGGAGCAGTATTTGTTTCTGAAAATTTATTCTTTTGTTTATATCTTAAAAAATGGTTGAATTATAGCACTTTGAATTTCTAGCATGGCTAACATTTTGAAACGATCTTGTATCTGTCACGCGATAACACATGTATTCGCCTATTTCGATGTAACAAGGCATGTGGATAGTATACATCAATATCTCGACCAAGTTCGCTGGCCAGCTTCATCAGCCATCTTGTTTCAAAATGGCGGCCATTAAATTAAAAAAAAATTATATTTAAAGTGAGGTGCAGAAAAGTTAGAAATTGAAAAAGGTTTCTTTCTTAAGTATTTGACCTTGATATAAGGATTCAGGAGCATTTTTTGTTTGTCTTTATCTTAAAAAATGGCTCAGATATAGCAATTTCAATATCTAATGTGGGTGACATTTTGAAAAATCTGATTTTTTGCCTGCGAAAGCACTCGTGTATATCAATCGTTTCCGATGTGAGTGAGCATGTGCACAGCAATTACTAAGGTCTCGACCAAGTTCACTGGTTAGCCTCATCCCCCATGTTGTCTTAAAATGGCAGGCACTTTAAGAAATTGCCGAATTTGGCAGCCAAATATAAGTTACTTTAAATAAAAGCAGCTTGGATAAAGATGACTAATTTCGCGAAATTCTCATTCATAATGATTTAGTATTGATAAAAATTAGTATTGAATCTCCTATATTCGGTTTCCACTAAATTGAGCTTCGTGTGTTTGAATAATATAAGTTGGCTTTTTTAAAATAAGGAATATGAAAGCTACCTCTTCCTCCCGGCACAGGCCGGAAGGACTTTTTCAGAATGACTTCACGAGAGGAAGTGTTGAGTGTAGTGTGTCTCTATATAGCGGTCTGTATCTTTTTTTCACTGATATATGTATTTACCGTGAGGGAAAAGTTTAAGATTGATTTTATACTAAATTTGAATGAAACTGGAAATTTATCTTTTTCAATATGATGCGGTTGAATATTAACATATCACGTAATAAAATTTCATGCTGTAATGAAGGAGATTTATCAGAATCCAAGTCACGCGGAGTTTCGGTAATGTCAATGCTTTTCATTCTGCTGCCAAAGGAAAAGCGAGTTACGAAAAAGACCATACAGAAATGGTTAAGCGGGGTCGACTCGTATACGCTGCACAAACCTGTGCGAAGAAAGTTTCCGGCCAATCGTGTGATCGTGCAAAATTTAATGAAAAATAGTAATTTCAAATACATCAGTCACCACATATATAAACTGTTTATATATGTATATATATATATATATATATATATATATGTTTAAAGACTTAAAGTAAAATTAATGGCATTAGTAATTTTTAAAGTGTTTAACTGTAGCCGACACCGATTTTTAACATATATTTGGAGATATGCTGTTTGCGAATATTCAGTTATCAATTGATTTTTATTCTAACTTCATCTAATGCTACCTTTATTTTTTTAATATGGGCTCTATAGTAAATATGTTAAAAAGATCTTGCGATAAAGCGGTTATTACTGCAAAGTATCAACGTTTAGAAGAACCTAATGAATCTACTTACGTAAGTGAATTAAATATATCAAGATTGGAAGTTCTTAATATACTGAACACTGATAACGTGACAATATCATGTGATTTATCTACTACTGATTACTCATCGAATGTGAAATCTGAAGTCGATATGAATTTTTCTATCCCTACTTTTGGTGATGATACAACATCTTTCGAGAATTCATGCCAAGAGTCAATTTCTGCTAAAGACTATTTGAATATATTTTTCAAAGACATGAATTTTGAATCTGCTTTAACCTCGACCCCAATTAGTAACTTTACTTCCCAAGACGAATCCCTTCAAGAACCTACTATTAGGCGAGAGATGTCTGACTTACAAGCAAGCAACCTTTGTCAAGCAAGTGATGAATTACAAAACGCCGCCCACCCGTGAATATTATTTCACAATCTAAAAATATCAAATCCAGTAATCCTATTATATTTCGAGAAGAACTCACTGACTGTATCTTTTTAATTTTAAAATTTCATAATAGACAATTTCATATTCATATTAGAGAGTTTAAACGCAGCGGGCTTACTAGTGAAGAAATTTTAACGAAAAATGGAGTTATTATGGATGTTAATAGTTGGTACGAATTCTACAATAAAAGTTTTTCATTTAATTTGAAGTATAAAAGTTCCTCATTTGACGCCAACAACATAATGTTAGTGTTAAATTTTAATAATTCTATCATGAGCGAATTAAAAATTTAAAGAATTATTCTCATATTGACTTAAATGAGTATCAGTTAGTGAAATTAAAAGAAAAAGCACATGATTTGAATAAGGAACTTCTTCAGCATATATATGAAAAGCATATACCAAGCTTAATTAGACAGAAATGTATCATTAGTCATATATCTCTGGAAAATGAACTCATGTTCAGTCTAAACTTATAACCTGTATTGAGAATAATATATTGACTATACTAAACCGTATTTTTAAATGTGATGGATGTATTTTTAATCAGAAATCTCAAGGCCTTCATTCCTGTTATATATTAAATAATCGACAAAAATTTGAAGAACTAGGAGAGATGTTATTAACACTTATAGATCTCGATTTTGTGATTTCCCTGTTTTTAAAGGGGGTGGATTGTGTTAGTGAAAACTTTTTATCTAACATTCATGTAGAAACAATTCAAAACGAATTGTTTAAAATAATAAAATAAAATGTATTGCTATCCTTTCTAATATGTGTGTTTATTTTTCCAAAGTGTATGTTTACTTTGTTATGCCTTTTAGAACTTTTAATAGAGTGTTAGAGTATAATTTGCATATGTATAACTTAAGAAATCAGCAATCCTTTAATAATTAAAATTTATAACAGAAGTTTAAAATATTAAAACTAATAATCTTAATACTTTTAAAAATAAGAAACTTAAAAAAGTTTTTCAAAATTAAAAAAATTAAAACGTTTACAAAATTAAAAAAATTAAAACTTTAAAAAAGTTTAAAAAAATTAAGCTATCAAAATTAAAAAAATATTTAAAAAAACTTCATAAATTAAGTTTGCAAAAGCAAGTTTACCCGCCTGTACATGTATATGACTTTCATTATGTTATAGTTTAATAATATGTATCCTCTTTTTATTATATAAAAGCATTAGATTAATATATATATAGATATATATACTTAATAAAAATATTTATAAGTAAAAAGAAAAAAAATAACATTATAAAATTTAAAAATTAAAAATTAAAACTTTGAAAAATAAATAAATAAAGAAAGAAAGAAAATAAATTAATTAAAAATTTAAATTAAAAAAAATTTAAATATAAAAAAATTTTAAGTATAAAAAATATTAAATTTAAATTTAAAAAAATTAAAAAGTTTACAAAATTAAAAAATGAAAACTTTGAAAAAAAATAAAAAAATAAGTTATCAAAATTAAAAAAATATATTTAAGAAAACTTCATACATTAAGTTTGCAAAAGTGAGTTTACCTGCTTATAGCTGTAAATGACTTTCACTCGACTTCGAGTTTATACATCATCATATCAAAATGCATAAATGAAAACTTTGTCTAAACATATAAATTGATTTTAATATCTATACCTTTTTTAAATTATTTGTCTTTATATAACTATTGAAAATGTTTAATAAGTATTATGTAAGTGAAACATCTGTTGTCTTTTTTATTTTTGGTCTAACAACATTTCAAATTTTATCTAAGAAATTGTATTCAATTAAGGGTGTATTCCGATCCAAACTGCTCATTTTCTGATTCATTTTAAAATTCATTTTTGCTCTCAAACGCATCAAACTAGGAAATTCTCTTATTTAGAAACTATATAATGTGCCGTGCTTCTTAATTTTTTGATAAATACAGAAAATACTGTAAAAAACGTTGTCAAAGTTGGCGTTTTGAACCGAATTTTCCGAAACGGGCGATCTGGGGATGAAAAAAAGGGTCATACTGAGAAAATAATTGTTTAAAAATCAAATTCTATTTAATTCAGCTGAAAATGAAATCACACGGCATGTTAAACATGTTTTCAGAAATCACTCCAGCAAGTTTCATGTTTTTACTTTTAAAAATGAGTCTGAAAATGTCTCAGAAAATTTCGAGCTGTTGAGGGTGGAAAAATATTTTTTCGAATACACCCTTAAGTAAATAGTTACTAAGTATTCAGCTAATATTATACTAAAAAGAAAAAATAAATATCATATTTCAAATTTTGTTTAAGTAATTGCAAAATATTTAAAATCATTTAATAATATTACTATATAATATGTACTAAGTATTCATATACTATTTTACTAAAAAGAAGAATAAATATCATATTTCAAATTTTGTCTAAGTAATTATATGCAATTAAATAATAGTTACTAAGTATTCAACTAATATTGTCCAAGTATTCAACTAATATTGTACTAAAAAGAAAAAAAATATATAATATTTCAAATTTTGTCTAAGCAATTGTATTCAATTAAGTAAATAGTTACTAAGTATTCAACTAATATTATACTAAAAAGAAAAAATACATAATATTTCAAATTTTGTTTAAGTTATTGCAAAATATTTAAAAACATTTAATAATAATTACTATATAATATCTACTAAGTATTCATATAATATCTTACTAAAAAGAAAAATAAATATCATATTTCAAATTTCGTATAAAAAATTATAAGCAATTAAATAATAGTTACTAAGTATTCAACTAATATTGTCTACGTTTTCAACTAATATTGTCTAAGTATTCAACTAATATTGTACTAAAATGAAAAAAAATGTATAATATTTCAAATTTTGCCCAAGTAATTGGGTTCAATTAAGTAAATAGTTACTAAGTATTCAACTAACATTATACTAAAAAATAAAATACAATATTTCAAATTTTGTCTAAGAAATTGTATTCAATTAAGTAAATATTTACTAAGTATTCATATAATATATACTAAAAAGAAAAAATATATATAATATTTCAAATTTTATCTAAGTAATTGTGTTCAATTAAATAATATTTTCATATTTCAAATTTTGTTTAAGAAATTGTATTCAATTAAAAAATTAGTTACTATGTATTCATATAATATGTTACTAAAAAGAAAATACTCATTGGTTATTAAACAACATTTTATACATATCCATACTATAAAGAGGGTGCGAGCAAAATTAGTCGCCGAAAGGGACGCCAACTTGGCGATATATCTAATATTCCGCCAAATTCCTGTAGACATTCATTGCGAACCAATAGGGATTACTTGCTTACAGAAAATCAACAAATTGAGATAACTTAATGCAGCAAAAACTATTATTTGCTTAAGGGATTATATTAATTATATTTAAGAGAGTCCAAACAGATTAAATTATGAATAAAAGTAACATGATACAAAATGTTTTCCCAAGCATAAATTTTAAGGGAGACCAAACTGGTCGCCAAGGATGGCTAGTATTTCAAATTTTGTCTAAGAAATTGTATTCAATTAAGTAAATATTTATTAAGTATTCATATAATATTATACTAAAAAGGAAAAAATGTATAATATTTCAAATTTTATCTAAGTAATTGTATCCAATTAAATAATATTTAGTAAGTATTCATATAACATTTTACTAAAAATTGTATTCAATTAAGTAAAGATTTATTAAGTATTCATATAATATTATACTAAAAAAAAAAAATGTATAATACTTCAAATTTTATCTAAGTAATTGTATCCAATTAAATCATATTTAGTAAGTATTCATATAACATTTTACTAAAAATTGTATTCAATTAAGTAAACATTTACTAAGTATTCATATAATACTATACTAAAAAAGAAAAATATATAATATTTCAAATTTTCTCTAAGTAATGGTGCACAATTAAATAATATTTACTGAGTATTCACATAATATTATACTAAAAAGAAAAAATATATATAATATCTCAAATTTTGTCTAAGTAATAGTGTTCAATTAAATAATATTTACTAAGTATTCATATAACATTTTACTAAAAATTGTATTCAATTAAGTAAACAATTGCTAAGTATTCATATAATATTATGCTAAAAAGAAAAAAATATAACATATTTCAAACTTTGTTTAAGTAATTGTATCCAATTAAATAATATTTACTAAGTATTCATATAACATTCTACTAAAAATTGTATTCAATTAAGTAGACAATTACTAAGTATTCATATAATACTATACTGAAAAAGAAAAATACATAATATTTCAAATTTTGTCTAATTAATGCTATTCAATTAAATAATATTTACTTATCATTCACCCTGTATATAAAAACCGTTGTGTTATCACACAATCCTTCAAAAAAGAATAAAACCACCATTCAAAATGTATTGTTTAAAACAAAATGTATTCCTATCCTCTTTAACCTGTGTGTTTATTTTTCAAAGTGTTCGAGTATGGTATCCCTATTGCAACTTTTAATGGAATGTTATAATTTGTACATGTATAACTAAAGAAATAAACAATCCTATAATAATTAAAAATGTATAACATATCTATAAAATATCCTACTAAAAATCTTAATACTATGATTCATTCTTTTCAAAAATTAAAAAAGTTAATACTATTCTTCGAAAAAGAATAAAACCGTTAACATAATACATATCATATATCAATCAATTAATCAATCAGTCATATCAATCAATCAATCATATCATTACTAATATGTATGTTTATTTTGCTATACATTTTAGAACTTTTAATAGAGTGTTAGAGTATAATTTGCATGTGTATAACTTAAGAAATCAACAATTCTTTAATAATTAAAAAATATAACATAAGTTTAAAATATTAAACTAATAATCTTAATATTATAATTTATCCTTTTTAAAATTAAAAAGTTTAAAATAACTTTATAAAATTTAAAAATTAAAACTTTGATTTTATTTTTATAAAATTTAAAAATTAAAACTTTGAAAAAAAAACTTTATAAAATTTAAAATTAAAACTTTGAAAAAAAATTATAGAGTTTACAAAATTAAAAAAATTAAAACTTTGAAAAAAGTTTAAAAAAATAAGTTATCAAAATTAAAATAATATTTAAAAACTTCATAAATTAAGTTTGCAAAAGCGAGTTTACCTGCCTGTACATGTACATGACTTTCAACATGTTATAGTTTAATAATATATATCTTATTTTTTATCGTATAAAAGGAATAGATTAATATATATATATATATATATATATACACACACACACGTATATAAACATATATAAACAGGTATATAAACATACACGTACATATATATACTTAATAAAAATATTTGTAAGTAAAAAGAAAAAAAGAAAGGAAAAGTTATAATTAAAATTTTAAAAAGTTATCATAATTAAAATTAAAAAATAATTAAAAAAAAATTTAAAAATTTAAAAATAAAAATTTGGTTTTAAAAAATTAAAAAATAATATTTTAAATTTAAAAAAATTCAAAAATGTTTTTAAAAAGTTCAATTAGATTTCAAATAAAAGTATTCAATCATATCAATCAATCAATCAACCAATCAAGATTTCAAATACAAGTAATCAATCCACCATAATTCAAATTCAAGTCAATTCAAGTATTACAAGTTAGCAGAAAAAATTACAATTTATCAAAAGTGAGTTTGCGTATCTATCTGTATATAAGACTTTAAAACTTTCACTATGTTTTCGTTTAGTATATATGTATGTAACTTTAATTAAATAATTTTAAATCTTCTTTATGTTATCATCCTACCCTCATTATATCCTATAATTTTACACTTCGAAACGTTAAAAGCAATATATTAATAAGTTCTTCAGTTTAAAAAATTAAAAATATTTTAAAAATAAACTTAATAAAGTATTCAAAAATACTATAAGATAGCAAAAATTTGATATATGCATACCAAAAAATAATAAATTTACCATGCCTGAACTGAGAAAAGAAATGTTTAACTTGTCGCATTGCACTTAGTGACGTAATCGACATTACGTGCCCCCTTCATACCTTCTGAATGATCTATCTACAATCAGGTTGTATTATCAGTCATGTGATCTAACTAATATGAGTTATTAACAAGTCACTAATCCTTTTCATTTCATTCTGCGGATATTTTCTTCAAAGTCTATTATTTTGTAAAACCTTAAATAACATGTTATTATATATTTGCAAACAAAATCCTATTAAATAACGTTCTTACTCTAGTGAACGGAGATTGATTTTTATACTGCTAAAGCATAATCATTCATTATTTAACTGGATAATAATATATTTAGAAGTAACTTAAATTTCCTATAAAAGCGAAGGTTTTTAATACATCATTCATAGAATTCAAGTATGAGTATTAACCGAGTTTTATATATTATAATATGCTATACCATCCCTATACCAACATTAGAAAACTTTTAAAACATCTATACTTAAACATTCATATAAAAGCAACAAATTATATATTCATACAACATATTATTATTCGATATATACATATCGAAAAATAGTGGGACTTATCATATTTAGAGTCAGAAAAGAAATACCCAGTTTATCACATTGCAGATCATGACGTAATTGATAAGATATCACGTGCTTCCACCATGTCTTCTGGAATGTTCAATGTACAATCAGACTATGTTATCAAGTCACGAGGTCTAACTGATACGAGTTGTCAACACGACGTCAGCCATTTTCAATTTAGTCTTTGAATATGGTTGGCTATTTTCTTCAATCTTATTTTGTGAAATCTTAAGTACCAGGATATCACGTATTTGCAAACAAAATCCTATTGAAAACTTTCTCACTATTGTGAACAAAGATTGATTTTCATACTATTAAAGTATAATTATTGATAATATTTGATTGATTACTTAACCGTTATTAACATTAGTATTAATATTATTATTAATATTATTAATATTAAATATAAAAGCGGAAGCTTTTATTGTATCATTCATAGAATTCAAGTTTGAATATTAACCAAGTTTTATATACTTATAAAAACTATTTATACTATGTATATACTAGTATATACATAGTATAAATTATATAACCAAGTTTTATATACTAATATAATTTATACTATGCATATACTAGTATATACATAGTATAAATAGTTTTTATAAGTATATAAAACTTGGTTATATAATTTATATTATGTATATACTAGTATATACATAGTATAAATAGTTTTTATAAGTATATAAAACTTGGTTTTTAAATATATAATTCTTGCAAAATTTTGTCGAGTCATTTCAAATTTTATGATAATCGGATGCATAGTTTAATGACAGGAAGAGTCAAAAGTTTTCCGTTACATGACGGCCAATGGGAAAAAATTATTGCAAGTGCATTTTAATGACGTTACAGCCTTTCGAACAGACTGAAATGGATAGTCACTTATGACGTGCACTAAAATATATATTCAGTAGAATATGCGGTGCGAAAAATATTTATAAAACTAGTTATAGTACGAACGCACCTCATTTGCCACGTTTGACGAGCAATTTCCAACTTGTTTTCTTAGTTCTCAAAATATTTCTAAAATCTATGCATAATTTTATAGGAAGTGTTAAAATTTTTTTTCCCCAGTTCGTCAGTTTTTAAAACATAAAATATTAAGGACGTTCTCAAATCCAAAAGGGCAACTTTCACTTTCTGACATAACTTTTAATTTATTTTTGTTCGAAAATGCATGAAACTAGCTGGTGTTGTTGTTCAGAAACTATGTCATCGAGCTGGTTTTTTTTTTTTTTTTTTCATTTTTTTGTAAACGCAATAGATCTTTCAGAAAATAGTGACAAAGTGGACGTTTTGAACCGAATTTCCGCGCAAAAGTCGAAAAATCACTCAGGAGCGGGCGAAAAACGTGTTTGTCACGTAATCGAAATCGCTTATAACTCAATGGGTAACTGATTGATCAAAAAATGGGAGAAACAGTTCAATTTCAAATAGTTTCCATAGCCAGGCTTTCCAATTTTATATATTTCCGTTAAAATATGAATTTGTAAATGTGTCAGGACGTTTTGCGCTTGTTGAGCAGAGCAGTAAAGAACCGCCTAAGAAGAGAATACTGAAAAAAGAAGTTAAAAATATTATTTCCCTGCGGATATATTTTAAATATAAGAATGCATCAAACGCCTATACACTTAACATTACCGAGGGGAATTCGGAAGCTGAGTGACTAGCAGCCTGGAAAGTGTTTCATAATCTTTGCTTGAAGCATGATTTTTCTTTCTTGTTTATTTTGTCTCTGTTGAATATAGGAGGTTTTTCTGCCTTACATATGAGTGGTGCTACCATCTATTATTAAACTATTAAGGGTGTATTCCGATCCAAACTGCTTATTTTCTGATTCATTTTAAAATTCATTTTTGCTCTCAAACGCATCAAACTGGGAAAGTCTCTTATTTAGAAACTACATAATGTGCCATGCTTAATAATTTTTTGATAAATGCAGAAAATACTGTAAAAAACGCTGTCAAAGTTGGCGTTTTGAACTGATTTTTCCGAAGCGGGCGATCTGGGAATGAAAAAAATGGTCATACTGAGAAAATAATTGCTTAAAAATCAAATTCTAATTAATTGAGCTGAAAATGAAATCACACAGCATGTTAAACATGTCTTCAGAAATCACCCCAGCAAGTTTCATGTTTTTACTTTTAAAAATGAGCCTGAAAATGTATCGGAAAATTTCGAGCTGTTGAGGGTGGAAAAATATTTTTTCGAATACACCCTTAAAACAAATCAACATATAAGTATATTTTTTTAAGTACAACATTTCTTCCCAAGCGAATAATTTATATAATAATGAATTCTATGTAACAACTAATTATTGTTTAATGGATACATATTCAAGTTTGAAATTTTCAATCATCAAAATCTTTTTTATAGTAACAAGGTGGAACCCGTCGAATTTCGACGAAAGAAAATGTTTACAAAGGAAGTGTTGCATCAAATTTATAATACATCGACAAAAAATAATTAGAATAAAAAATCCATCTTACACTTGTTAATTTAACTCTCCAAAGACATATTTTAACCTAAGATTAACAAAATACTTTTTTCATAAACTTCAACTGTTAAAATTATTGAAAATTTAAACTTTATTCATATACGTAATCAGTAACATATAATCAAGATAAGTAATTTTGATTAAGTTATTAATTGATGCTTGGTTACGGAATGAAAAATCCGCATAAATGATTTCACCTTGACATAATCATAGAATTTTCTACCTTTACTTCTAAACCGAATCAAGTCATTTTCCTCGTTTCACATCCATATTAACCACTTAAAAACATTTTAACGAGCAATTAATAAATATTTTTTTCAAGCTTGAAGTCACGTTTGTTAACTATTACAACTTTCCATGTTAAAATTCCCACTCGTGATTTGAGGTCTTAGTATAATATCTGTACCTGCGCGTAAAAATTCCAGAAATTTATAACTTTTAGACGTATTCAAGGGGATATATCTTGTTTTATCAAATAAAATTATCGTTTACTTTTAAATATGACGTCGTTTTCAGTCGCTGAAATATTTTGCTTATTGTCTCAAACTCAATATCAGCAAAATGAAAAAATAGTGAAATATAAGAGCATCATCAGGGAAATTGTGCCTTTTTTAAAGCATAACGTCATTTGCTGTTCAAATTTTTAAAAATGATATTTTTAATTGCAATGAGAAAATGGCATCAGTAAGAATATAATCAATAAAAATAACTAATTCACTTTTAATAGAAATGAAGTACTTCAGTTGCCACGATTAGAAAATTGGTATTAAAAACTATAAAAAAATTAATATCTCAGAAATAAATTGAGATACAGCTTTCAAACAAATTGCATTTAAAAGTGCATTTTTCTCTGCATACGACGGTGTAAACATTTAAAATGTGGGATGTTTAGAAGTTTAAAAATTTGCAGTAGCGAAAATTGCAAAAGCGAAATTTCATTTCAAATTTCAAAGTGTTGCCATTCGCAGAATGACGTATGCGTTACGCACAGATATGTTTGTCCTTTATAATATAGATAATATATAAATTTCGTTATCCAATCGTGTATCTAAAAATGCATGGTGCTGCCATCTGTAGGTATTTTAAGAAGAATATTACACTATCGACTGTATTCGAAAAAATATTTTTCCACCTTCAACAGCTCGAAATTTTCTGAGACATTTTCAGACTCATTTTTAAAAGTAAAAACATGAAACTTGCTGGGGTGATTTCTGAAGACATGTTTAACATGCCGTGTGATTTCATTTTCAGCTGAATTAAATAGAATTCGATTTTTAAACAATTATTTTCTCAGTAGCACCATTTTTTTCATCCCCAGATCGCCCGTTTCGAAAAATTCTGTTCAAAACGCCAACTTTGACAGCGTTTTTTACAGTATTTTCTGCATTTATCAAAAAATTAAGGAGCACCGCACATTATGTAGTTTCTAAATAAGAGAATTTCCAAGTTTGATGCGTTTGAGAGCGAAAATGAATTTTAAAATGAATCGGAAAATAAGCAGTTTGGATCGGAATACACCCTTAAGGGTGTATTCGAAAAAATATTTTTCCACCCTCAACAGCTCGAAATTTTCTGAGACATTTTCAGACTCATTTTTAAAAGTAAAAACATGAAACTTGCTGGGGTGATTTCTGAAGACATGTTTAACATGCCGTGTGATTTCATTTTCAGCTCAATTAATTAGAATTTGATTTTTAAACAATTATTTTCTCAGTATGAACATTTTTTTCATTCCCAGATCGCCCGCTTCGGAAAATTCGGTTCAAAACGCCAACTTTGACAGCGTTTTTTACTGTATTTTCTGAATTTATCAAAAAATTGAGAAGCACGGTACATTATGTAGTTACTAAATAAGAGAATTTCTCAGTTTGATGCGTTTGAGAGCAAAAATGAATTTTAAAATGAATCAGAAAATAAGCAGTTTGGATCGGAATACTGTTTATATATTGTTTTATTAGTATGGAGGAGTTTAAGCGTAGAAATATAAATTTAAGTGCTAGTAATAAGTGAGTGATGGAGATACTTAACCCTTAAATGCCTGATTTTTCAAAAATCATTGTAATAATATTTTTCGGCTTTCATTTTTTAAATAAATCATGGGAAAAATACTTAAAAAAATCATATTTTGTTTTAAGTATAGTTTACGGCTAAAAAAACAGTTTGTTACTAATCGGCAATACTGGTGTTTAATTGAAAAAAAAATTTCCTTCATAAAATTCTATAATATTAAACACACAAGAATTTTAGGAACTATAATAAGAAATAAATTTTACTTGCTCACTGCAGGTCAAAATAGGATATTTCACAAGCTTCCAAACAAAACAAAAAGAACAAGTAGCAACAATTGAAAAAATAAATCTATCTTTATTCTTAAACAGCACAAGTGTTGTCATCTACATGTTGAAAATCGATTTAATAATATTTTCAGAATGTATTTTATTGGCAACATTAGGCATTATAGCTTCAGAATGTATTTTATTGGCAACATTAGGCATTATAGCTTCAATATTATTCTAATAGTATTTTAAAGCGTAAATTGGGTATGTTGCCGAAAAGCAACACCAGGCATTTAAGAGTGTATTCCGATCCAAACTGCTTATTTTCTGATTCATTTTAAAATTCATTTTTGCTCTCAAACGCATCAAACTTGGAAATTCTCTTATTTAGAAACTATATAATGTGCGGTGCTCCTTAATTTTTTGATAAATGCAGAAAATACTGTAAAAAACGCTGTCAAAGTTGGCGTTTTGAACAGAATTTTCCGAAGCGGGCGATCTGGGAATGAAAAAAATGGTCATACTAAGAAAATAATTGTTTAAAAATCGAATTCTAATTAATTGAGCTGAAAATGAAATCACACGGCATGTTAAACATGTCTTCAGAAATCACCCCAGCAAGTTTCATGTTTTTACTTTTAAAAATGAGTCTGAAAATGTCTCAGAAAATTTCGAGCTGTTGAAGGTGGAAAAATATTTTTTCGAATACACCCTTAAGGGTTAAGGCTGTTCTCAACTGCTTTTGTCAACTAGCTCAAAACGTTTTTACACATTCATTAACTGATTTATAAATGTAAAGGTACAAAATTGGCAGAGCTGACTAGGGAAGCCATTTGGAATCGAACTGTTTTTCCATTTTTTTATCAATAGATTATCTATCGAGTTATAAGCGAAATGGGTCATGTGACCAAGAAGTTTTTTCTCCCTTCCTGACTCTTTTTCTTCTCTCGTCTAAAAATTCTGTTCAAAACGTCAAGTTTGACAGCATTAATTAAAAGATCTATTGCGTTTACAATAAAACGGAATGAACAGTTCGATTGCAAAGTTTCTGAATAACAACACCTGCTAGTTTTATGCGTTTCCGAACAAAAATCAATTTAAACTTATGTCAGAAAGTTGTCCCTTTGGATTTGAGAACAGCCTTAAGGCTGTTCTTAACTGTTCTGCTCAACAAGTTCAAAACGTTTTGACACATTTACAAATTCATTTTTTAACGGAAAGATGTAAAATTGAAAAGCTTGGCCATGGAAGCGATTTGGAATCGAACTGTTTTTTCCATTTTTTGATCAATCAATTACCCATTGAGTTATAAGCGATTTCGATTACGTGACAAATACGTAAATACGTTTTTCGCTTGCCCTTGAGTGATTTTTCGACTTTCGCGCGCAAATTCGGTTCAAAACGTGCACTTTGTCACTATTTTCTGAAAGATCTATTGCGTTTGCAAAAAAATTGAAAAATCAGCTCGATGACATGGTTTCTGAACAACAACACCAGCTAGTTTCATGCATTTTCGAATGAAAATCAATTAAAACTTATGTCAGAAAGTTGGCCTTTTGGATTTGAGAACACCCTTAAGAGTGACTTTAGTTTTAGTGGGGAAAATACATACTCAGGTGTAGTAAGATTCGGTCACGAAACAAGTCATTCTATCGCATAACTATAGAAGTATAAGTCATCCAACTTATAAATCAGCTTGAATTCGAAAACTGGATGCAAGCACTGCGAAAGAAGAAATTTCAATGATAGAAAAACTTAAAGTTTATTTGAGAACACCCTTAAGTATAGTGATGAGAGATAACGAGATGTTTTTCTCGATTTTCTCGATTGTATGGACATCTCGATATTTTTCGATTGTGTAAATTTTTTCTCGATGACTCCAGTTTGCCAATTGCTTTTATACATCATATATTATATATTATATACATCATACATTTATCAAGAATCGTCTGCGGGTGAAGTGGAATGAGTCGGCGTTAATAAAGACTAGGTGACTTCGCCCGCTAGTGGGCCCCTCCTTTAATCGGGGCCCCTAAGTTATACGTAACCTTGTAATATGAAATCACGAACAGGTTACCCGCTATATACGACACCGTATAGCAGGCGTGGTGTGCACGCACTACAAAATCTTGTAAAAAATTATATAATCTCGAAACGAACGAACCTCGGACCAGATCTCTTGGGGGAGGGGTCAAAGTGAGCGGAGGGGCACAGTAGCTGCATAATATGAATAAGTCGTCACAGGTCTTTAGGCCTTTCGAACCATACGTCACATGAGTGGTCAGGATCTGAATTTATAAAAATGCCCTTCCCGTGGGGGCAAAGAGGGGGGAGGGGTGCGGGAGGTGGATAACATGAGTAAGTGGTCATAGGCCTTTCCAACAATATGTCACATGAGGGGTCTCGGCTAAATTTAGAAAAGTGTCCCCCATGGGGGAAAAGTGGGGGCGGTCACCGGAAGTGCAGAACATCAATAAGTAGTCAAAGACCTTTCCAACAATATCTCACATGTGGGGTCTTGGCTAAATTTGAAAAAGTACCCCCCCCCCGGGGGGGGGCAAAGTGGGGGGACGGACACCGGAGGAGCATAACATCAATAAGTAGTCACAGACCTTTCCAACGATATCTCAGTTGTGGGGTCTTGGCTATATTTTTGGAAAAGTGTCTCCCGGGGGGGGGAGTGGGGGGACGGACACCGGAGGAGCATAACATCAATAAGTATTCACAGACCTTTCCAACGATATCTCACATGAGGGGTCTTGGCTAAATTTGAAAAAGTGTCCCCGGGGGGGACAAAGTAGGGGGGGACTGTCACCGGAGGAGCATAACATCAATAAGTTGTCACAGACCTTTCCAACGATATCTCACATGAGGAGTCTTGGCTAAATTTGATAAAGTGTCCCCGGGGGGCAAAGTGGGGGGGGGGCTGCACCGGAGGTGCATAACATCAATAAGTAGTCACAGACCTTTCCAACAATATCTCACATGAGAAGTCTTGGCTAAATTTTGAAAAGTGCCCCCCTGGGGGGACAAAGTGGGGGGGACGAACACCGTAGGTGCATAACACCAATAAGTAATTACAGACCTTTCCAACGATATCTCATATAAGGGGTCTTGGCTGAATTTGAAAAAGTGTCCTTCGGGGGGCCAAAGTGGGGGGAGGCTGTCACCGGAGGTGCATAACATCAATAAGTAGTCACAGACTTTCCCAACGATATCTCACATGAGGGGTCTTGGCTAAATTTGGGAAAAGTGACCCCGGGGGGCCAGAGTGCGGGGGTGCGGACACCATAGGTGCATAACATCAATGAGTAGTGACAGACCTTTCAAACGATATCTCACATGAAGGGTCTTTGCTAAATTTGGAAAAATGTCCCCCGGGGGGCAAAGTGGGGGGAACTGTCACCGGAGGTGCATAACATCAATAAGTAGTCACTGACCTTTCCAATGATATCTCACATGAGGGGTCTTGGCTATATTTGGAAAAATGTCCCCCGGAGGGCAAAGTGGGGGGACGGCCACCGGAAGTGCATAACATCAATAAGTAGTCACAAACTTTTTCAACGATATGTCACATGAGTGGTCTTGGCTAAATTTAGAAAAGTGTCCTGAAATTTCATATATTACAAATAATATTTATCGGATGGCTCCATAAAAAAATCCGATCTAAAATCATAAAAAGGGAAAAACTACCCCCCGCAGTGGGGGCCAAATTGGGGAAGGGGGGAAGAAAGTCTCATAATATGAAAGAGTCATTCGAGAGCTTTCCGATGACATATTACATGACGGGTCCAAAAAAAGTTTGAAAATTGCTCCCCCTCCCTCCCCCACCTTGGGCCCACTCTTTCGCCCCGGAATTTACGCAGGCCCCACTTTAAAATTTTTATGTTCAATAAATAATATTTACCGGAAGACTGCACAAAACACCCACATCTAAAATGATATTTAAATTTATTATAGAAATCGGCTACGGTTTTAAAAATTTGTTCGCCCCCTTCCCACCCCACGAATTTCACCTTCGGGGGAAGAAAGGTTCATAATATGAAAGAGTTGCCAAAGAGCTTTTCGATGATATGTCACTGGAAGAGTTCGGTAATTTTTTTTAAATTGCGCCCCGCCCACTCTCACGTCCTCGGAATTCACCCGACC
The DNA here is from genome assembly GCA_963932465.1 of Maratus speciosus. Classification (NCBI taxonomy): domain Eukaryota; kingdom Metazoa; phylum Arthropoda; class Arachnida; order Araneae; family Salticidae; genus Maratus; species Maratus speciosus. Next base: position 607,335,421 of record OZ010788.1, on the reverse strand, counting down.
CACTTTCCTCTTTGAAATTTTTATATTTAATAAATAATATTTAACGGAGGGCTCCGGGTATGTGACAGCTTGGTAGGGCTAAAATAAGAAAAACATTGAAGATTAAAGCTTCATTTCACAGCTCATTGTCATGCCTATTTCTCTGGCCAGCTCGCCCCTAGATATCTCATCTCGGCCCTTCTTGGCCGAGCGTGAAATGACAGTCATCGAGAGTAACATTTCGAGGAAGGGCGAAAACTGATTTCTCATTCTCGACAATGTCATATGAAATGTTGAACAGAGACCGAGAGCGAGAAACAAGAATGGCAATGGGAAGCGATGAGTTACAATCGATGAGATAGCTCGAAGTAAGCGAGAGATTTTGCCATCGAGCAGTATTAAAATATCTAGAAGGGGTGAGTTCGCGATTAGCGTGTAGCTAAAGACCCAGTATAAATATAAATAATTATACCAAAAGTTTTTTCATTAATAATGAAAGATAGAAATTTATTTTCTTACCTTTCTGGTAAAGCAGACATACGTTGGTTTACTGCATGTGAAGACAAACTATATATTTTATTTATTTATTGGATGTGAAAAATATCTTCTTAGAATGATGGGAAGGCACTTGTACAGAGAAAACTATTTAATGCACGACGAAATCAGGTTACATTGGACGAACACATACACACTAAAGAAATAAGGAATAAAATAAAAGAGTTAAGTATGGGTACTATAGAAGTAATAACATTAAAATCCAGTAGGAGATGCAAATCTTCCATTGGACTGAGAGTTAACGCACTAAAAAACCGTGCGTCTTGGCCTCACGAGATCGGGCCTAGAAGTGTAGAAGTAATAGGGGCCCACAAGAGTTAAAACAAAGTAAAAGAAACTTGAAACAATACAGTCTGCTTAATAAGCAAAAAGGTTCTATTTAAAATCAGTTTATCAGGAAATGTCTGTGGTGCTGCGATCTATTGACGCCTTTTCGAAACACAAGTCTTTTACACAATCCTTCTTTAGTTTGTGACCTTAGGCTACGATGACTCACGGAAGTGTCGCCATCTTGGAACATATTTCACAACTAAAAGAGACGCGTTGCACGTATCACGAAGAAATCGTCATTTCACAAGCGGAGTGATGTTTGACATAAAATTACTTACACTGTGACGTTTTCCAACACCCCCGCTTTTTATGTCAAACCGACGAGCGTAGAATGTTTAACTTGTTTCTCAAACACTCGAAATGAGGCTTAGGCAACGGCTTGGTGAGCACGTCTGCCAGCATTAACTTCGATGGGCAATAAGTTATTTTGATTATACCATTCTGGCATAGATGTCTGATGTGGTGATACTTTACTTCCACGTGTTTAGTCCTTGTCTGTGCCTTTTCGTTTTCGGTCAATCTTATGGCTGATAAGTTATCTTCGTACAACGTTACGGGTAGTTGTTGACGCAGTTCGAGGTCATTTAATAGGTCTAACAACCACGAAATCTCTTGACCTGCATTAGAGGCAGCGATATATTCAGCCTCCGTGGAGGAGAGTGCTGTGCAACTCTGCTTCCTCGATGACCATGCCAATATATTATTTCCTAATTTGAACAAGTTTCCAGTGGTGGATTTCCTGTCTATTCTGTCGTTTCCCCAATCGGCATCGCTATATGCCGTTAGGATTGGAGGTTTTGTTTTATCTATGACGAATTTAAGATCTTTGGTAGTAAGCAGATATCTAATTAATTTCTCGATAGCTTGCCAATCGACTTCCCTTGGGGATTCATTCCTTCTTCCCAGGATGTTAACGACTGATGCTATGTCGGGTCTAGTTAAAGTTGCAATGTATAGAAGCCCTCCTATAGCCTGTCTAAATTTTACGTTATCTCCCATTAGTTTCCCGTTTGGATCTAGATTAAAGTAGTTAGTATTCATGGGTGTATACGTAGGCTTACCATTTAACAAATTGAATTTTTCTGCGATTTGTATTATTTTGTGTTCCTGGTCTAACTCTAGATTACCGTTTGCTTTTTCCTTTATGTTTATGCCTAAATATTGTGTGACTTGACCCAAATTTTTGATTTCGTATTGCTTTGATAATTCAGTGTATATTTCGTGTGTGTCTGTTTTGTCTCCTGCGACTAAGATGTCATCAACATACACTATTATGTATGCGATTTTTCCATCTTGGACTCTTTTGTACAGACATTTGTCTGACGCGCATTCAACGAAATTTAGTTCTTTTAGAGATTTACTTATTTTTTGGTTCCATGCCCTAGCCGCCTGCTTAAGGCCGTAAATCGCTTTGTTTAAACTACAGACTTTATCTTCTTCCCCTTTTGTTATGTATCCCTCTGGCTGATGCATATAGACCTCCTCTTCTAAATCGCCATGTAAGAAAGCAGTTTTGACATCTAGGTGAGTTATTTTAAGATCTTTGTACACCGCTGCGTTTAAGAATGCTCGTAGGGTGGTATGCGCTACAACGGGTGCGTAGGTCTCGTCGAAATCGCTTCCATATTTTTGAGCATATCCCTTAGCGACCAATCTGGCTTTATATCGCTCTATAGACCCGTTCGCTCCCCTTTTTGCCTTAAACGTCCACCTACAACCTATGACGCGTTTTCCCGGGATAGGTTTTATTAATCTCCAAGTATTATTTTGCTTCAGAGAATCTATTTCCTCACTAGTGGCTTTTAGCCATTTATCTTTAGTTTCTGCGTCATTGATATTTTGTAGGTCTGTCCATGACTTTGGCTCCTGAATGTGACACAGGTTTGCGCTTATTCCATAACGGTTAGGTGGTACACCACGATTTTGTCTCTGCGATCTTCTCGGCTCAAGGGATGTGTCGGTCGGGGTGTTATTCTGATCATCGTCGCGCTCTTCTAGATCAATTTCAATATTATCTGCGGGAGTTTGTTCGATGTTTTGATTTTCTTTGGCGGGTATAATTTCCTCATCTTTTATACCTTCTTCGAAGAATTTTACGGTTCTAGATATTATAATTTTATTTTCACCCGTATATATCCTATAGCCCTTGCTTCTGAAATCATATCCCAACATTATTCCCTCGATGGCTTTCTCATCTAATTTATTTCTTTTAGGTTTGTCGACATAGGCAAATGCCTTACATCCGAATGTTTTGATGTTCGAGAGATCGGGTTTTCTTTTATGCCAAAGTTCATAGGGTGTCATGTTATTTTTGTTAGCCTTTGTTGGTAGACGGTTGATGAGGTAGGTGGCAGACATGACAGCTTCCCCCCAGAATTGCTTAGGTAACTTGGCGTCCGACAACATGGTTCTAGCCATTTCCACTATCGTTCTATTCTTTCTTTCTGAAACACCGTTCTGTGGGCTAGAATAGGGAACACTCAATTGACGCTCTATCCCGTTTTCTATCAGGCAGTTTTCAAATTCGTCACTGATATACTCTTTTGCGTTATCGGACCTGATTGCCTTTATCAACTTGCCAAATTTATTTTTTGTTAGCGCTATGTATTCTTTCAGTTTGATAACGGCTTCCGACTTATGCGCGATTAAGTATGTTATTGTGTACCTGCTATAATCATCCGTGAAAGTTATAAAGTACCTTTTCCCTCCTATCGTTTCAGTATTCATGGGGCCACATATATCGGAATGTGCGAGGGTACCGATGTCTTTGCTTCTGTTTGTGGCTACTTTAGGGTAGGGCAGAGCGGAAAGTTTCCCTTCAATGCACTTGGTGCATCGCGTGTCATGTTTACATTTGTTAATTGTTATCCCATTGGCTAATTCATGATTAACAAGGTATTTAATATCATCAAAATTTTTGTGTCCGAGTCTTCGGTGCCACAATGAAATACAATTTGTATTGTTACAGAAAGTTTGAGTACTTATAGTATAGCCGTAATCATCTTCAGGGTTTAATACGTAGAGATTATCATTTAATTTAGCTGTCAAGATTATATTATCATCTTTGACAAATAAACATGCATTTTTCTCGAAAATTACCTTTATATTATTTTCAGTGGCTTTCTTAACTGACAATAAATTGCCCTTTAGTTCTGGACAGTACAAGACGTTTCTTAGTGTAATGTAGTGGTTTTTGTCTGTTTTTATTTTTACGTCGCCCATACCTTCCGAATTAAGCCTTTTTCCATTAGCGATTGTTATATTCCCAAAATTCCCGGCTGTGAATGTAGCAAAATTTGTTTTTGCTGATGCAACGTGCCTGGTGCAACCCGAGTCAATGATATATGTGTTTGGATCTGTTGTTTGTGTTTGGTTAATTTTTACTGACTCAATTTCAAAATTGTTTTCCACTGGGAAGAGAGGAATGATCGATTGGTTGACCTCATCCTCTATATTTGATTTGCTGTTAAAGCAAAAATTCGAGGAGTCTGTTTTACTACCATTGTGCTGATTTTTGGGGTTTACCGAATTGGCTTTAAAGTTGGCATGGTTGTTAAATTTATTACTGTTATAATTTTCACTTCTTTGGTAATGGTTTTTCTGTTTGTTTTTTAATTTGTAACACTCTGAACGAGCGTGCCCATCTCGTTGACAGTAGCTGCAATACTTTTTGCTACCTTTATTTACAATTTTATATGCTGTGTCCCTTGGTCGTGTGCTGGTGTTTTTGTATTCGGTTCGATGAGAGTACTCGTCGATGAGTTTGTTCTTCACAAACTCGAGGTCTAGATCCTTTTCGTCTCTAGCCTCCATGCTCGTTATAAGAGGAGCATATGACTGAGGCAAGCTGCAAAGCATAAGAGCCACGATGTGCGAATCATTTATGAGCTCTCCAATGGCAGCGAGTTTGTCGCGGATAGTTAAAATATTGTTGATATGTAGATTTAAGTCTCCGCCCTCATTGAGCCTTTGCGAATATAGTTTCCTCAAAAGGAATAATTTGGATGATAAATTCGCCCTTTGGTGAACACTTTTTAATCTTTCCCAAATTTCTTTGGGAGATGTCAAATGTCTAATATGCACGATTTGTGTGTTTTCAATGCACAAACAAATTATGGCTTTCGCCTTAGCCGCGTTTTTAGTATATGTATCATCGGGTGTGGCAGGTGGAGATTCTGTTATATATTTAAATAAATCGTCTTTAATTAACAGATTTTCTAATTTGAAACACCAATGATTGTAATTATTATCATTTAGTTTCTCCACTGCCGTAATTTCTTTTGTGGCTGACATAGCGTGTTATTCAAGTTTTATAAATTCTTTGATAACAAATATATTTACTATAAGAAGTTTGTGACTTTCTTAAAATAATTTCTTAGAATATATTCATAAATATAAATAAAATGATCAGTTATTCACAATAATCAATCAATATTCGTTCACAATAATACTCTTTTTGCGATATTATATATATCGTTATTTATTCATGCACATTTATTTTTATTTTCATGTATATAGTTCAATATTTCATATCTCATATGTGCATCTTGTTCATCATTTTATCACAATCAGATAAACAAATTTTTATTACTGGGTTTTTTTTTATTTTTTTTTTTTTTATTTATTTATTTATTTACTTTCCCCTTCAAATCATCTCTCATAATCTATTAAAATATCTAGAAGGGGTGAGTTCGCGATTAGCGTGTAGCTAAAGACCCAGTATAAATATAAATAATTATACCAAAAGTTTTTTCATTAATAATGAAAGATAGAAATTTATTTTCTTACCTTTCTGGTAAAGCAGACATACGTTGGTTTACTGCATGTGAAGACAAACTATATATTTTATTTATTTATTGGATGTGAAAAATATCTTCTTAGAATGATGGGAAGGCACTTGTACAGAGAAAACTATTTAATGCACGACGAAATCAGGTTACATTGGACGAACACATACACACTAAAGAAATAAGGAATAAAATAAAAGAGTTAAGTATGGGTACTATAGAAGTAATAACATTAAAATCCAGTAGGAGATGCAAATCTTCCATTGGACTGAGAGTTAACGCACTAAAAAACCGTGCGTCTTGGCCTCACGAGATCGGGCCTAGAAGTGTAGAAGTAATAGGGGCCCACAAGAGTTAAAACAAAGTAAAAGAAACTTGAAACAATACAGTCTGCTTAATAAGCAAAAAGGTTCTATTTAAAATCAGTTTATCAGGAAATGTCTGTGGTGCTGCGATCTATTGACGCCTTTTCGAAACACAAGTCTTTTACACAATCCTTCTTTAGTTTGTGACCTTAGGCTACGATGACTCACGGAAGTGTCGCCATCTTGGAACATATTTCACAACTAAAAGAGACGCGTTGCACGTATCACGAAGAAATCGTCATTTCACAAGCGGAGTGATGTTTGACATAAAATTACTTACACTGTGACGTTTTCCAACAAGCAGAGATGTCGTCCTCGAGGTAAACGAGCAGTTTGCAGCAGCAGAAAATATATCTCGAAGTGCGAGAGAGAGGACGAGAGAAAGGAAGCTTTCAGAAGAGTCAAACTTACCGCGCTTCTGGTGTAAGTCATGATTTCCCAAAGGAGTACATGTTCTTTTCCATTCGCTTTTTTTATTAACCGATATGGGTTAGGAGGCATAGTGGTTTAAGTTATCAGTTCGGGTTTCAGTTGTTGATATAGAAGTTTTCTAGTGAATTTGGCGGCGCCAGTTTGTCTTTGATTTTCAATGTTTCTCTTATTTTAGCCCTCCTAAGCTGTCCCATATCTCTTAATTGCTATGTTATGAATGTTATGTAGAATGCTATTGTTAAAACAAAACTGCACTGCAAATTATGTGTTTTCAAGATTTTAAGTGTCGCCTCAGGAAAGGGGATTTTTCAAAATTATTTTACCCCACTCATGTAATATATTAAAATAAGGGTAATCTCATAACCTTTCTAAATCTACCTTTCTTTTGTCAATCCACCGTTAATTTTAGACACCTGGGCTTAAAATGCTCTAAAGGAATATACTTAGTGGCGGTTTTTTTCGTACTCTGGTACGGTATCTTGCACTCATAGGAAAATTATAAGACTAAAATCAAATTGTGTCTAAAATCGAATAAAAAATATGGACATATGTTTCTTAATTTTAACTTCCTTCTTCGCCTCAAGAGGGCGCTTTAAAGTTTTGTTTCTTCAAACCTTTAATATACTGTTTGTCCAAAAATTATAAAATTCACAAAATAAAGTCTTTTCACTATCCCCTATCTTCTCGTATCAATTTTATTTTTACCACCACCAGGGGACGCCGCCCAGTGAAACATTTTACTTTTAGCCTCAGGCTATTGGTATTTTTCATCTGTTTTTCATAATGTTTTGTCTCATTGTTTTTCTTCATTGTAGATACTATTCTCCACGTTCTTGACCCATTCTGACTACTTGGGCATTCATTCTGGACCAACTGTGGCCCATTGGGCCCTTCTTCATTTGTCTGGCTCTAATCACACGCTTCACTTGTTCTTTTACCATTTTATTTTTTCTTCTATTTTTTTCTTATTCAATGGTTTAGTTTTTATATCATTCTGAACTTCCCCTAGTCCTCTCTTACATGAAGTTAACTTTCATCCTTGGTTTGCCCTACTGTCTCTTTTTAAGGGGGGGGGGGGGCGCTTCTTCTACCTTTTCTAGACCCATCATCTAATACCACGTTGGTAAGGATTGGAAAATTAAAATTATCCAAAATACCAAAAATGAAGTCCACTGAAGTTTTATTTTAGTTATAGAATTCCCTATTAGCGGATATATTTGTCTGTTTACTTTTCTATTTTTCGATAACACTCCTTTGTTTTCGATAAACGGAGAAATTCAACAGCATTAGACACACGTTTAGACATTTAGGGAACTTTGACTTGTATCAAACCTTCTGCCTTTATCGAAAAGAAGAAAATGCTAATCGATTCTAGCTAATGCGCCTAAAATAAAAAATGAGCTTGTAAATGTGTCAGAAACTAGCTACTTTGGATTTTGATAGAGACTTGAAGAGTCATGTTGGAATCCCTAGGCACTGGAAAATAATTTCCGTGTTAGACAGGTTCCCTCTTAGCAGTTATATTTGTCTGGTTGCCCTTATGTTTCTCGATAAACGGAAAAATTCCACAGCATTAGACACACTTTAGATATTTAGGGAACTTTAACTTGTATCAAACCTTCTGCCTTTATCGAAAAGAAGAAAATGCAAATCGATTCTAGCTAATGCGCCTAAAATAAAAAATGAGCTAGTAAATGTGTCAGAAACTAGCTACTTTGGATTTCGATACAGACTTGAAGAATCATGTTGGAATCGCTAGGCACTGGAAAACAATTTCCGTGTTAGGCTGGTTCCCTCTCAGTAGTTATATATGTCTGATTATCCTTACGTTTTTCGATAAAGCTGTCTTGTTTTTGATAAACGGAGAAATTCCACAGCATTTGATACACTTTAGACATTTAGGGAACTTTAATTTGTATCACACTTTTTTCCTTTATCGAAAAGAGGGAAATGCTAATCGATTCTAGCTAATGCGTCTAAAATAAAAAAATGAGTTTTTAAATGTGTCATAAAGTAGCTACTTTGGATTTCGATACAGACTTAAAGAGTCATGTTGGAATCGCTAGGTACTGGAAAACAGTTTCCGTGTTAGGCAGGTTCCCTCTTGGCAGGTACCTTTATCTTACTATCCTTACGTTTTTCGAAAGAATCTTTTGTTTTCGATCAATGCAGAAATTCCACAGTATTTGACATTTAGGGGAACTTTAAACTGTATCAAACTTTTTGGAGTTATCTAAAAAGTAGAAAGGTCATTTGATTCATCAAATGCGCCATAGTTACGCGATTTGGACATTGCAGTTTCATAAAGAAGAAAGGAGAATTTATTCCAATGCAAAGAAAATCATTTTAAAATACTGAAATTCAAATGAGATATCTTTATAAATTTCTTCCATAAGATTAGCATTAGCGAGCAGGTCTTTTCAATTGACTAAAGTAACCGCTTAAGCCTAAATCAGGAGAAAATAATTGCGATAGCAGAATTATCCAGCAAACCCTATCACTACTATGAAATTTTTGGCCAGAATAATAGCTAAGTTTTCCAACAATTGTTTTTAGCTTCTCTCGTTATAATCCATTGTAAAACATTTCGATTGTAGATTCTAGAAATTAATCGATGGCTGTATCGATTGTGATTTTTTACGATGACGATTTTTCTCGATTGTCGAATTTTCGAAAATCGCCCATCACTACCCTAAAGAAGAGAATACTGAAAAAAGATGTTAAAAATATTAATTCCCTGGGGAGATATTTTAAATATAAGAATGCATCAAACGCCCACAGACTGCATCAAACGCCACACTAACATTGCCATTGGGAATTCGGAAGCTGGGTGACTAGTAGCCTGGAAAGTGTTTCATAATCTTTGCTTGACGCACGATTTTTCTTTCTAGTTTATTTTGTCTCTGTTGAGTATAGCGTAGAGGTCTGCACGGGCCGGAATTTCCAGGCCCGGGCCCGGCCCGGCCCGAACGAAAGCTATCTTGGCCCGGCCCGGCCCGGTGTAAAAATTGGAAGTTCGGCCCGAGCCCGGCCCGTTTGCATTTTTACAGTTCTCGGCCCGACCCGGCCCGGCCCGTACAAAAATCAGTGAAAACAGGCCCGGCCCGGCCCGGCCCGACACAATTTCTACAAAAAAAAAAAAAAAAAGAAAGAAAGAAAGAAAAAATCCGTTTTATCTCAACATACAATTAAGATTCTTTTAATGAATACTACATACATATTTATGGGAACATTTTACAGTATATTTTACACTACTATGATGTTCGCAAAACAGAAAACACACAATAGTAAACATTAACGATTACTTACAGTGTTTTAGTCATCGTGTCTACAGACATTTCAAAATGGAAATAAGGATTCATTAAAAGATTAATGTAGTTCAGAATAAAGAATTAAAAACATAATAACTTTTGAAGCTGTATAATAAAAAGTAGATTTGTGAAAATATTTCTCTCATTTTTAAGGCTTTTCTCAAATCCAAAGGAGCTATATTTCGACACATTTACGAATTCTTTTCTTTTCGGAAACGCGTAAGAGTGGCAGGTATTCTTATTCAGAATCTATGTAAATGTCGTTTTTTTTATAGATAAAAGCAATATATCTTTCTGAAAATACTGTCAAAGTTAGCGTTTTGAATCGAATTTCCGGAAGCAATAGCACAGGAAAGGAGAAAAACGTACAGTCACGTGACAGGAATCTCTGTTATCTCTGTGAGAAATTTATCAAATATGGAAAAAGCTATTCGTTTCCAAATGCCTTCAATAGGCAGGCCTGTCAATTTTATGCCTTTATAGTTAAAAATTTTGTCAGAAAATGTGTCTGAAAGCTTCGCATTGTTGAGCAGTGAATATGAGAACCACCTTAAGGTATATTTCCAAAGATACTGTTAAGAGAAGTTCATTATCACTATTAATACTACAAAACACAATGACTGTTCTACACATCCTGAGATCGATTAAGACCAGTTCCGTCCCGGCAAGAGTCTGCTGAAAAAAAAAATTAAACTCGGAATCAGACATCTTGTAACTGTACGATGCCGATCTCTACGATGGACATGTTAAATTTCTGTTTTGATGTTGTTAAACTCGCATCGGCTCGTGACGCATATTTATACTTCTCGAGAAAATCATATTCCTTTAAAATGGCTCGTATTTTATCTGCTTCGCTTAAATTCTTATATCGGGCCGATAGGACCGATTAATTTTTTTGCCCGCCCGTTGAAAAAAATTTCCTAATTCTGCCGGCCCGGCCCGCGGGCCGGGCCGGGTACGGGCCTCGGGCCAAGCCCGGGCCCGTGCAGACCTCTAGTATAGGGGGTTTCTCTCCTTTACATATGAGTGGTGCTGCCATCTATTGTGGAACTGTTAAACAAAATTAATAAAGAAGTATACTATATTTTTTAGGCTACATGAATATGAATTCACTCAAAGTAGAACTTTTCTTCCCAAGCGTATAATTTATATAATAATGAATTCTATGTATCAACTAATTCTTGCTATTGGATACATATTCATGTTTGAAATTTTCAATCATCAAAATCTTTTTTATAGTAATATATAAATTTCGTTGTCGAATCGTATATCTAAAAATTTATGGTGCTGCCATCTGTATATATTTTAAGACGGATATAACGCTATTGTCACATTAATCTATTTTCCATGGCTTGGATTGCTTTTAAAAATCTTCGCATGCAAGAAAAGGGTATTTTTGTATCATTTGGATCTGTAAGAGATTATGTCTGAAAGGATCTGTAAGAACCTTTAAAAATTAAATTATAGTTCAGAAGCCAGTCGAAATAAAAAAAATCTCGTTTACTTCAGTCTTGAGAAACCATTGAAGCTTTGTTATGCAGTCTTGAACCTTCGATATAAACGAATATCATTGATATTATTTTGTTTCATTAAAAAGAAAAAAAAGAAATGTGTTTTCTCTATTGAAATCCATTTGCACTATAAAACTTTTCATTATCACTCCTATTTTTTTCCTCCCAAATCTCGAGAGCAGTCGAGCAGTGAAAAAATAGGAGGTTTTTCTGCTTTATAATTTATAGTGCTGCCATCTAGTTTTGTATTGCGAAACGAAATTAACATTATAACCATATTTTTTTAAGGCCCTTCTTAACTGCTCTGCTCAACAAGCGCAAAATGTTTTAACACATTTACAAATTCATTTTTTAACGGAAAGATATAAAATTGGAAAGCCCGGCCATGGAAGCGATTTGGAATTGAACTGTGTTTTCCATTTTTTGATCAATCAATTACCCATTAAGTTATAAGAGATTTCGATCGCATGGCAAACGCGTTTTTCGCCCGCTCTTGAGTGATATTTCTACTTTCGCGCAGAAATTCGGTTCAAAACGCCTACACTGACACTCTTTTCTGAAAGATCTATTGCGTTTGCAAAAAAAAAAAAAAAAAAAAATGGAAAAAACAGCTTGATGATATAGTTTCTGAACAACAGCACCAGCTAGTTTCATGCATTTTCGAACAAAAATAAATTAAAACTTATGTCAGAAAGTTGCCCTTTTGGATTTGAGAACACCCTTAAGCTAGCAGGAAATAAAAAAAAATCATAAAGAAGCATCCAGGTTTTCTTTCAAACCATTCCGCGAGTGTAGATGGCGGGTAAGGGAAGTACATAAATTTAAAGAATGTGGTTTAATAGCTCTAATATAAATCAAAAATTTCCCGGGAGTGGGCATCTTTCCCCCTTCCTGAAAGATGCCTGAAACAAACATAATGGTAGCATCTTACTTGCAAACCGCATCATTCATATGCTAACAACTTCTAAACAACTTGGTGAAAACTTTCCTTCTAGATCCAAGTTAGTTTCGCAAATTATAGTGTAATTTTTACAGGGTGTTCCATAAATGCGCCCTGACTCAAAAACTCATAAAAATTTAACATATTGTAGCATCGTCGTGCGTTTTGCAACTTGTCAGAGCATCGAAAGTTTTGTCTCAAAAGAAAAGAGATATTTTAAATATTGTTTTTTAACCATTTTTCACAAATTTTGACCGTTCGAAGTTTTAGTGTGCTAATCGCACTCCGATATAACAATTTGGTAAATTTTTATGAGTTTTTTAAAATGAGGACGGTCTTATGGGACTCTTTTAACACTTAAGGCTGTTTTCAAATCCAGAAGGGCAACTTTATGACATAAATTTTAATTTATTTTTGTTCGGAAACGCATGAAACTATCAGGTGTTGCTGTTCAGAAACTATGTCATCAAACTGTGTTTTCCATTTTTTTTTTTTTTTTTTGCAAACGCAATAGATCTGTCATAAATTAGTATCTAAGTGGGCTTTTCGAACAGAATCTTCGCGCGAAAGAAGAATAACCACTCAAGGAAGGGGGGGGGGGGGACGTCTTTGTCACGTGATCAAAATCGCTTATAACTCAATAGGTAATTTATTGATTAAAAAATGGAAAGCACAGTTCAATTCCTAATCGCTTCCATGGCCAGCCTTTCCAATTTTATGTCTTTCCGTTAAAAAATGAATTAGTAAATGTGTCAAAACGTTTTGCGCTTGTTGAGCAGAGCAGTTGAGAACAGCCTTAAGTGCAATGATTGTTTACCTTTGTTTTTCATGTTTTTTGCTAACGCATCATTCCCCTTATATTTCTATCCGTAAAGATGTTCTCATTCATGATGTTTTGGCGTAATGCTAGCCTAGTTATAAAATGATGATCATTTATTGTTTATGTAATACTTTAATTTCTAAATGATACAGTATTTAAAAAAAGCAACAAAAAAAAAACCTATGTTTGTTTATTATAAAATAGATATAACTGATAAAATTGATTACATTCATGATTTACTATTGGTATAATAATATTTCGACAATCTAATGTATTGTAATACAGCATTATGCTTGATTTAATTATCTTGAATGATATTTTTATTTTTTCCTAGCTATGTAATTGAAGCAAAGATATTTTTAATTATGATTAAAAGAAGTTTTATTCTGAATCACTTTTTTATTGGATTATAAAGAAGCAAAGCATTTATTTCCAGATAACTACACAGGTAAGAGGTTTTCACTAAATAAACCTGGATATTATTGAATCGTTAGGTGTTACTCTTCTCTGGATGGGGGAACGAGTGGATTTTATTATGATTCAAAAACATCAAAGTGATCAAAGTCTAGTATAGATTTCGATTGTTAGATTTGTTACTTTTAGAATCAGTACGTAACACAGTGAGAACGGCACTAAGATACGATAATGTTTTAATGTTTTATGATTTTTTTAAGGCTATTTCTCAAATCCAAATGGGAAACTTTATGACATACGTTTTAAGTTATTTTTGTTCGGAAATGCATGAAACTAGCAAGTGTTCAGAAACTATGTCATCGAACTGTTTTTTCCGTTTTTTTGCAAACGCAACAGATCTTTCAGAAAATAGTGTCAAAGTGGGCTTTTTGAACCGAATTTCCGCGCAAAAGAAAAATAATCAAAAACTCAAAACATCCAAAACTCAAGAAAGGGCGAAAAACGTGTTTGTCATGTGATCAAAATTGCATATAACTCAATAGGTAATTTATCGATAAAAAAATATAAAACACAGTTCAATTCCAAATCGCTTCCATGGCCAGACTTTCCAATTTTATATCTTTACGTTAAAAAATAAATTTGTAAATGTGTCAAAACGTTTTGCGCTTGTTGAGCAGAGCAGTTGAGAACATCCTTAAGGGTGTTCTCAAATCCAAAAGGGAAACTTTATGACATAAGTTTTAATTTGTTTTTGTTTTTGTTTTTTTTTTTTTTTTGGGGGGGGGGATGCATGAAACTAGCAATTGTTGTTTAGAACTATGTTATCAAGCTGTTTTTTCCGGGTTTTTTTTTTTTTTTTTTTTTTTTTTTTTTTTTTTTGCAAACGCAATAGATCATTCAGAAAGTTGTGTCAAAGTGGGCATTTTGAACCGAATTTCCGCGCTAAAGAAAAATAATCACTCTAGAAAGGGCGAAAAACGTGTTTGTCATGTGATCAAAATCGCTTATAACTCAATAGGCAATTTATTGATCAAAAAATGGAAACATAATTCAATTCCAAATCGCTTCCATGGCCAGGCTTTCCAATTTTATATCTTTCCGTTAAAAAATAAATTTGTAAATGTGTCAAAAAGTTTTGCGCTTGTTGAACAGAGCAGTTGAGAACAGCCTGTACCGCCGTATAAGAACTCACTTAAGAAAGATTCTTAATTAGAAATTAAAAGAACTTGGCGTTCGTTTTTTTTTTCAGAGTTTTATTAGACGACACGGGACACACACATAACAAGGACACGTAATATTTACACGGCAAAAAGTTAATCTTTTCCGGAGCGAGACGCTCCTTTCGGCAGGACCGAGAACTTGACCGTCTGGGGTCGTGTCACAGCAGATACTGTCCTCTCTACGGGGCCTTGTTTTTCTGAGATCAGTTTATCTCCTAGATACCCCACGTGAGGTCTTGACTCATCTTAGTCAACAAGTTCAGTTTATAACATTTCTACGCAGCACTTTTTCTCCAGATATTTACATGATTAAAACTGTTTACATGTACCATCTGGTTTTTTTGGTGAAACTGACATGTGAAGTTATAGCAGGCATCTGGAGGTTCCAATTAACGATGTTTATTTCGTTAGGGGCATCTGGTCTCTGAGTCCTCTCAGATAAAACGCCACAAGCCTTAAGGCTGTTCTCTAAGAATGATATCGTCAAGGGGGTGCGGGTCTAAAATTACCAAAATGTTAATAATGTTATATATGTATGGCCTCTAATGAATTTCTCTTAAAAACAATGGACTACAAATCTGTTATAATAAAATTTTAATCATTAGCTTTCTGATGATGCACTTAGTACTTTATTTTACAACGGGGTGACGGGTACAGGAGCAGGTGAGGACTGGAAGAGGCTCTCGAAGCTGGTAGACGTGAGGTTCTGGGTTCGATCCCAATCGCGCCCGTCGGCCTAATCGTTCGGGGTTTTCTTCGAACCGTGGTTTTCCAAGCGTAAATACGGGTTAGGTCCCCTTAGAAAGACCCCCCCCCGGAGGACATCCCCCCCCCCTTATGGCCTATATCCCTCGTGCTGATAATTGACCGACATAAACACAACCAACCGTAAAATTCGCTGAGAAAATTTATGGCACTCAAAAATAGTTTTCTTTATAAAACTGAGCAGCATTTGATCAGATTATTTATGTTACAAATGACGGCAGAAATACTTAAGGCGGCATTAAAAAAAATGTTTTTCCATGCCCAACAACTCAAAAATTTTTAACACATTTTCAGACTCATTTTTAAAAATAAAAACATGAAACTTGCTGATGTGATTTTTGAAGAAATTTATAAAGCGACCTGTGTTTTTATTTTTTCGTTCAATTCATTAGAATTTTATTTATGAACAATTATTTTCTCAGTACGACCAATTTTTTTTATTTTTTATTTTTTTTTCCGTTTTCAGGGCTTCTGCTTCGGGAAATTCGGCTCAAAATACCCACTTTGACAGCATTTTTAAAAAATATATTCGCCTTTATCAAAAAATCGACCCATACGCGGCACATTATATAGTTTCTAAATAAGAGAACCTGCCAATGGAATGCGATTGAGAACAAAAATGAATTTAAAAATGAGTCAGAAAATAAGCAGTTTGGAATATATATATACAGTAGGACTGCGATTATCCGAAGTAATTGGGACCGACCCTCTTTCGGAAAATCGAAATTTTCGGTTAATCGAGAATGCTTCATTTTTAAGATTAAAGAGAAATATATGCAATATTTCTTATTATAGTAACAAGTGCTTAATAAAAACAAAGCAATAGCAAAATAGAAACAAGAATAAATTACCTGAATTTTAATTTTGAAATTAAGTGCCTTTTACGTATATCACAAGGGTTTGAATAAATGTTTTGTTGGTCGCAGTTTCGATTGCCTTTGCTTTGAAGCTCTATCACGGAGTTTTTTAATATTATTAGTTCACCAGTATCATA